>VZTB01003703.1:4657-42157 GCA_013397245.1 Thryothorus ludovicianus
AAAAAAAAAAAAGTTTAAATACTGTCATGACATCTGAAATTCCAACCGACTTTTCCTTCTCAGCAATACACCTGATATCTGAAAAACAATGCTGTTAGTGTGGGCAGTACGGGATTTTTGTGTTGTTTAGAATGTGTAAAATTATTTTCCCAAGTGCTTTTTGTTTAAGCTTGTAATTTGCAAGACATACAAAATCATTAGAGAGAGAATTCCGCCTCCCAATTCACTAGTGTAAAGGAACAAACTTGAGAAGGCAGTGCAAATGTCAAGCACTTCATGAGACAGAGCAAGTCCAAGGGTGGGTGGTGCTAATCTAGGCACATTTGCAGAAGTGGCATAGCAATTGTGATATAGAAAATAATCTAAAGACCATTCATAGACTAAGAGCCATTACCATTTTTTTGGAAAATATTAGGTTTCTTATGTAATGATAAGCTATGGCAGAAAGACAGTATCACCACATTGATTAATTTTAAGGCAAGTTAGAATTAGAAGGGTCTTTGAATAAAGCCTTTGAAAAAGAAAGATCTCTGAAAATGAGTTAATATGGTTTGATCAAAACAGCAGTATATAATTTCTTGGATATTGTGAAAAGTATGAGCATCCTTAATTTAGTCACTTTTATAAAAAAAAAAATTAAATGGGATCCCCTTTATGTGATTGAAAAGACACTTGAGAATGGGCAAAAAAAAATAAAAAATGAAGCCTTTGCTCAGCAAGGACAAAGGGAAAGTCTTTCCCCAGAAAGTTGGTCATAGCTTTTTTAATGCAAATAGTGAACTACGAAAGATGGCAACTTCCTGCAACATAAATTTTACTCCTCATTTCCTGGAGTAAGATATCTGACTAAAGGACCCCAAGGGCAAAAACATCCTCATTGCTCCCAGGAGCCAAACAATCTGTTAAAGGAATGAAATCCACCTGGCTTTCAACCATTTTCAGTTTGGGAGGTAATATACGTGAAACTTTTTGAGGTCTAAATATTGAAGCATAAAACCATAAATATGGGTGGAATGATAGAATTATTGATGTTTGGCCCAGGTCAGGAGACAGGGTCCAAGTTCCCAACTGGCTTCCAAGACAGTGATCTGGCTTTTGGTTTAAGTTAGTGTTTCTGGAAGCCAAGAGTTAGGTATGGCAGCTTCTCCAAAATCTGACACAAACACAGGCACTACTGTTTTCCTGTGGCATTCAAGGTACATCTCATCATATTTTTCTAGACTCTACAATAACAAATGGAATTTCTGGTTTTGTTTTCTTGCATTTGTAGGCTTTGTTAAATGTTACATACTTTTCTGCTGTCCATGTCCAATTTAATCAATATTACAAGTGCTCCCATGTGGTAGGCGGAACAGTGGCAATAAAGTGAAATTTCCACAGCTTTTACCCATTGAAATTCTCAGAGGGCAAGATTCTTATAAACTTCACTTTGCTTCCTTTGTAATAGATTTAATAGCTCCGTTCAGGGAGAAAGTCTGATGTGCTTTCTCATTTCCAAAATGTAGATAGAAAACCAAGATTTATTCTATTTCCAGCTCTTGGAGAACTTTGAAATTGTAATATACTTTTACCATGAGTGTGTAGAAATGTACTTGTCTCCAGGATTACACCAATGTCCCAGTGTGACTTTGCATTTAAAAATGAGGGAGTTAACTGAGGTAAATTCCATACATTCCGAAAAAGTTTTTAAATTAGTGTGATTTAGGTCAGTTTAAGGCTATTTGGAATATCTTATTCCACACATAGGAATTGGTAATGTCCACTTTGAATGAGCCAACTGTCTCTGTGCCACTGGGCATCCTTTTCATTTCAGAGCTTTCCTCCCAGCCATTTAAACCATTTTTTAGGCATCTGTGTGCTGCTGAAAACAACTTTATCAAAGCCTAAGATCTGGTCTTTAGTCCCAGAGTTCATTATAATAGTTTAGAACTTGTGTTGTGTGCTTCTTGTTATTTTGGTGTCCTCTGTTACAAAGAATTACTGTATTGTCTTCTTCCTTGTACAATGCATCATTTGGGCTCAGCAGTCACTAGCAGAGTTCTGCTTCATTCTTCATGACTGATTATTTGTCGTATTAGATTCCCCCCTAACAAAGAAAAGTTGTGAAGCACTGTAATCGAAAGAGATAGTGGAGTGTTCACACTTCTTAGAAGATGTAACATGAATTCTAGCCTTTATTTATATGAAATAATTGTTTCTGTTGCTATTGTGCTCTTTCAGTGAGAAATAAACAAACAGTAGGAGGAATATTAAATAAGGGGTTTAGGAAAATTAGGTTAGATGAAGAAACGATAAAAAAAGATTCAGCACAATTCAAATGAAACAGCAGGGTTTAAATGATCCTGTACATTTATAAAGCTGTGTATGTGGATTCGCTGTTACTTGGTAGGCCAACTGTTTTCATTTTATGTACCATAAAATTATTGTAACTGCATTTCTGCTTCAGCAAGGGTGGGGACTCTTTAAAATGGAACAGGCTGTGTACTGTTTTCTTAATCATAGGAGCCTTAGAATAATTATCAAACAGTGTTTTCCACAGAGTTGATCTATAATTCATCTGAGGAAGAAAACATCTTCCCAATAAAAGATTTTTTTTGTCCTCAATTGTTCAAAGGTTTCTTTTTATTATTATCATTAACCCAATTACCAAATTTCACAACTTCTTCATTTCTCAGCTTTTTTTTTTCATTTGCTTGTAGCTGGAGGGGATAAACATAGGTGGAGACATTCAGTAAAATTGTTTTTACAAGGCTTAGAGTTATTCTAAGTTACAGCCAAGGGAATTTAATTGGGGTAAAGTTTTTGGAAGGTAGCTTGTGTTTTTTGACAGTTTGTAGTATTTTCAATTCCATAATTCAACAGTCATAAGAGTGCATTGAAATTCCTAATATTTATAAAGAAGTGAAGTTTGAATTATCAGTGAGTTGATTACCTGGATTGTGGCTCAACCAAAGCCCATCTGTTGCCCACACCACTGGCTGCAGCCCATAGTTACAGAATGCATGACAGAAAATCTTGCTCTGTCAGGTCTGCTGTGCTTACTGCAATTTAGCACTGCTTCTTCATTCCATAGGTTGCTGTTTACAAGTGGAAATAAGAGAATTACTTCAAAAGTGAATGTACTAAATGTGCTCTTTTAGTGTCGTTTACATATGGTTTTGCTTTAAGTAACCCCACCCCTGTACTCTGGATAATTGTGAGTTGATTATAACATATTTGGGGTTGAGTTTTAGGTTTTCTGTTTGCTTAGGCCTTGTTTAATGGTGATGGTGTTTTTAAAATTGTTTCTTCTTCTATTTTTCCCCAGAACTATGACATTATTTTATTGAACTTTGTTATTAAGTGAAAGCTCATGTTCTTGCATAACTCTTAAGCTGAGATTGTGAGTATAGCACCTATCATGAGACTTTCCATAAAAGTTCCAAAAGATTCTTCATACATTCCTGCAACAAGACATTTTTTGCCTGTTGCCAGCAGCAATGCACTCCTATAACTTAGCCCACAGGAGCACCCTACTTGCCTTTGGTGGCTAAGGGCTAAGCAGTAGGTCTTGGCTTCCAGGAGAAGTCCATTTTCTGGCTATGAGGGAATGAATAACAGCAGTAAGACTGAAAACTTTTCTATTTTGAATTAAGGAACACACATGAAATATGTCTTCTCTGAAGTTTGATCAGCAGCTGCTTCTGGAAGAAATTTCTTGAAAGCTGCTGAACCTGCATGTTTTCCTTGAAGTATTTAACAATTTTGTTTTTCAGCTTTGTGTTTTTTTGGTTTTTTTTTCCTGTTAGAAACTAAGGGTTGAGTTCAAACTAAGTTATTCTGAATTTATGGTAGTCTCAAGTCATATTTCTTATATGATTTTCAATGAGTAACTTGTGAGGAAGAAGATCTAGTTGAATCAGATTCCATTTTCAACTTGTTTCTCTTAAGGGTATGGTACTTGATTTTTCAGAAGGATCTGAAATACATTCCATGTCCCTAAATGAACCTTCTGACCAATCCTGTTTCTATTTGATTTGGAAATGCAGATGTATGGGCTTGTCATATCTCATAAAATCCTGATGAAATAGTATTTTCTTTCTATTTTTAAAGTTGACTTTAAATTCTTAGTTAATAAAGGTAAAAATTATTTTTGTTACACTGATGCCCGAATTTCCTTATTTGAAAGGAGAAAAATAGTTTTACTTAACCCCGTGAAACATGAAATGTAAGTGTTCAGCTTAGATCTGTTTCTTTTTTCATGTTGAAGTATTTAGCTCTCCTAGTTAGGAGCAAATTTAAAGTTGTGCACTTCTGATTTCCTTGTGATCTCAGTTTTTGTTGAAGTTAGCTTGTCAATTGATTCTTCTTTTCCTGTAAATATATATATATGAGCAAAATATTTTCTCTCCTTAATGATGTTCAGCTTTGTAATAACTTTGTGAGATGGTCTCCAAAAGCAGCCTGCAGTACATGTAAGCATGGATTTTAAAATGGGCACAAGTCATGCGATCCATTTGAGCTTAGCATGCTGCCGGGCTGACATTCTCTGAAGATGGAAAAATATGCATGCAAACCCTCATAGCCATCAGCTAAAACATGGCTTTGGTTAGTCTCACAAATCGTGTGCTGCACATGGGGGAATGAGTGAGGAATGTCACTTCGTTGTCACATGCAGTTCAAAATAGATACCAACTCCAAAAAGCCTTGGATGAAGAGTCTCTTCCTATTTCCTCCTCATTTGAGAGTATAACAAGTATCTGTGCTGGTCTTGACTATGTCAAGTGTGCTGTGCTCACCAGATGTGGAGGCATTCACAAAGCATCTAGATAAATGTAAATGACAGTGTAATGACAAGTTCCCGCCCAAGTAGTGTTCATAGGAAATTGATGATGCCCCATTTCATCTCCACTACAAATTCTGAGGAGAAAGCCTCTATTTCTTCTCCTTCCTGTACTTTTGGGGCAGAGACTTGCAAATAAAATAGGCAAGCAGAATCTTGAAGGCCGCTTCTGCAGTGAATTGAACTGGAGCACTGCTATTTAATCACACAACCCTGAATTGAACTGGAACACTGCTATTTAATCACACAACCCATTTTAAAAAGTGCCATGAGTAGCAAATGAATATGTTGTACATATTGGAGAGACAAAGAATATCTGCCCAAGTTTCTTTAGTATACTAAAGGGAGTGTATCTCAAAAAAGAGGTGTTTAGACAGAAAACTGTGGTGCCTCCAGTAGTTGCTTCATCTTGCATTTTCACACGGTTATCTGAAATGCTTGTCAGATGCAAGCATTTAATGTCTTTCATGTGTGTGGCTCACAAATGTCCCCAGAACAGCAAATCTGACTCTGTCAGCAACATAAAGATAGGACTGTGCCTAAAAGCCACTTGTTTAATTTTTACAGATTCTTTTTTTGTTAAAAAAAAACTAATAGAAGATGTAAAAAACCAAACTCAAGCTCTTTTACCCATATCTAAAAATGATCTCAACATTGTATGCTCAGATGCTGTATAAGACTAAAAATAGAAGTCTTTAAAGATGCATGGATTAAGTATACAGTAAGCGGCAGAATTTATTTTATTTTTTTATGAAGGTGCCTAAATTAATCTTGCTCTTATAATAAGAAACTTCATAGGGTTTTTTTTTTTTTCTTTTTTTCTTCTGGTTTTGAAAGTTATGTGCTGCTTGCTTCACATCATGTTCCACTTTTCAAGTGAAATGCTACTATAAACGAGTGGCTATTATAATCCCCAGACCTCAAAGCCCAGCACACATGGCTTTGTGAACACATGATTTGAAATGAGTGGAACTTTCTCAATATATTTGTAGGTTGGTGTGTATGGAGGATATGTTTTATGAGGACTATAAAATCTGCTTAAAGGCCAGGTGTTGACCATCTATTTTGCATTGGTAAAAATCCTCTGAGCCTAATGTGTGGTGTTTTGCTAATTCCTCTGAGACTGTGGAGATTCTCAAAACTGCTCAGCTTTCAGCCCATGGGTGCTAAGATTAACACCAGGCACTTCTGGAAATCAAATGTCATTCACTTAAGCCCATTTCTCTGTACTATGACCTCTGAAGATTTCAACTTCTGTGAATACCTTTGCTCAAGCAAAGAAAATCCATGCCAATACTTTAAAAAGTCCATGTATGCTTTTTTTTTTTCCTTTTTTTTCATCGTAGTGATAACTCTGGAACTAATTTATGCTGAAGTGATCAAAACATCTTGTTTCAAAAAGAAAACAATAATTTTCACAAATGTAGCACATCTCCCCAATTGTAATTGTCTTATCTTTCCTTGTCTCTTTCCATCATGAGAGGAGCTACAGTATTTTTTGTAATTACAACATGTATGAGTTGTTTATTGTGTCTGAAAACAGTGTTTGCCAACTCAAAATTATTACATTTCATCAATATTAGAACAGATATCTGCCTCACTATGGTATTTGCTAACTACAATCACTGCACTATTCCTAAATTCCTAGTCCTGTTCCTAAATGCTACTCCTAAATTAGCTAAGTTGGATCTCGTATAGTAAAGCAAATCAGCAAAATGTTACACTTTTATTCATATTGTCCCTGAGAACTTCAGTCTGCTTAGTGCAGGAAAAACCTTGTGCATAGAGTGTGAAGAGAAATAATGTGGTATATTTAAGACAATGAAAAACTTGCTTCCATATCGGTTTCTGCTGGAGAGCTCTTTTTTTTTTTCTTTCCCTAAGCAGGTCACCTTACCCAGCCTTTTCATAGGAGTTCACTAACTGTGTGGCCTTCATTTTCTAAGTGCTTGATTGGAGGCTCTACGATAGTGTTAAATAAGTGCTGAACACACAGAGCTGCAAATGAAAGCAATCAGTGCTGTGCTTTGAGCATATTAAGTGCTATATAGTGCTATGTACTTTGAAAAAATTGGGTCCCATCTGTATCAAACTGGGTTCTCCAAGTTAGATTTTTTTTAACCTCAATTTCTGTCTAACTTCCCTTTCTGAAATTGCAGAATTGCCTACTCATCTCGTAGGAGATAATGAAGATAAATTCATTAATGTTTGTACAGCAATAAGAAGTCAATAATGAAAAGGATAATTTGACTTTCAGAATCAGTTGAAGAGATGTAGTAAGTAGAACATATGGCATGATGTTAAACAGTAAGGAAAAAAGTCCTGAATAGCTTTTCTCTACATAAGTATCAATAGTTTTGTGCAGCAAATAAGGCAAGAGGTTTTGCCTAAAGTAGAGCTTGATCAAGATACTAAATATTGTGTCAGAAGGGAAGAGTATTTTTTTTTAAGATATTAAAGTATTTTATTTTTTTATATTATTAATAGCTCTAAAACCATACCAGAGAGGGTAGGATTTGCATCTACAGTCCCATAACTATTAAGACTTAAACTGGGGAAAAAAAATTGATCATATAGTACTCTACTAAAAGTCACATGAAACATCAGTGGGTTTGAATTTGCTACACAGACCCTCTTGCTAGAGCTAGCAACCCAGCTGAGAGTAGCAGAATGTTTTTGTCTTCTCTGTGGATAAACACTGGTGAAGGGTAGTGCAATAAGCAGGAAGAAGAATTATAATAACAAAAAAAAAAGTCAAGGATTTAATATTGGACTGTGGGGAACACAATTTTTTTCGAAATTAGGTTTTCAATCTAGAAGCATTGTCTTCACCTATTATTTTCTCTGTGCATTTTTGTACTTTTGATCCCAGCCAGGTCTATTTCCTGCAGTCCAGTTTGGTGCTGTAGTTTGATATGTGGCTGATTATAGTCCTACTCTCCTGCCTTCTATCTGTTTTTCGTTTGACCCTGATTTTCACTTCCGTTTCTCCTCCCTTCCCCATCTCCTGGTTTTTCACATTCTTTTCCTCAGATCATATACTGCTTACTTTTCTCCAGTTCTTTCTCTGACCCCAAAATCTCCCTTCCATACTTCTTTTGCTCCTGCCAACCTATGAGCACGGGGGAACCTGCTTCTCCTGCTCTCCTATAGCTGCCAGCTCCCAGTACGATGATACACGGCCAAAAAAACAAACAAAAATTATTATTATTATTATTGTTGTTGTTGTTGTTGTTGTTGTAATATTGGAAAGATTGACTTTACCATAGTAAGGACAGCGTGGTTGCAGTCTAGTTGTGCAGAGAAGCTGCCAGTGCCAGGAGAATTTGTATTTTAGAGGATCTGTTTAAGTTGCAGGCCCTCTTTGAGGAGGGAATGTGCATTGGTTAGTGCACACAGGAACTGGGTGAAGAGGTTTGTGGAAGCTCAGTGGGATGTGACTGCCTGTGCACTTTGGTGAGCTCTCAGCACTGTGGGGGGTGTTAGTGTCTTCAGTGATTACAGATTCCTAGCAGAATGTCAGCTCTTCAGTGCAGGGAGCTTTTCTGAACATGGGTAAGTAGAATTTTAAAGACTGTATTGCTTGGCTGAATTTGGGCAGTTTAATCCAATGTACCACATGACAGACATCATCCTGTCTGCCAGAGTTTGGGTTCCAGATTAAAATCACTGGAACATTAAAGATTTCCAAAATGTACATGTACATATAAAAATATGTTTATCCTAATCCTATTCTTAGAAGTAGATTAATCAGTTTGGCTGAAATTAAAAAATTAAAAAATAAAGCACATGTTATCCATCCTGCAGCAAGGATTCAGCACAGCTGATTTTAGCTCAAGCACTTAAATTTTTTTGAATCTATAAGCAAATGAAAAGACATATGTATGGTGGGAAGTCTGGATTACACTTGCAAATGGGTCCTCCCATCTACTTTTCTAAAGACATTAAAAACAAATGTTAAGTTCAGGTCTTGTTCAGAAGCTTTCTCTGAGGTATTTTCAGTGGTATCAACAGAGCCACCTCACAAGGCATTTCAGGACTTGAGCTAGATTGGCACTGCAGTTTTGTGCTCATTAGGCAGTTGTGAGTGAGGAGTCTATAGGTAAGAGATGTCCTCTCCTTCCAGGAAGGTAGAATTACATTGCTGACAATGAAAATTAATTTAGAGGGTGTGGGGCATCTGCTGTGCGTGGAAGAAAGGGCATTCAAATTCAGCGAACATTTAGCAAAGGTAGGAGTAGTGCAGCACACAGAACAATGAGAATTGAAAAACACAACTGAAGGAAAGAGGAAATGAAAGATGGAGGAAATCATCTGTTATATTGCACTGGTTTAGTAAAAGGCAAAATGGATACAAACTAAGCGCAATCATGCCCTTCTGTTGCTGTGATACAGGTAGCTTTACAGCAAGACTGGGTGACCTGAAATGTTTGACTTGGTCCTGGGAGAACTGCTTGATATAATCAGCATTTTTCAATTCAGACAATCTTATGTCTGCCTTCTCCTCTATTTCAGTGTTTGTGAGTCACGCATCATTGTGCTGAGAACCAAATGATATTGCTCATCTTCATAGTATGCCATCAAATTGTCTCCAACAAACTTGGCAGTGGACTCTTACTAATCAATAGTATAATTCCTGATCTCAAACAATGCGGCAAGACGAGGTTGAGCTCTTGAAGGACAGTACTGAAATTGAAAGTATCCTGCTGCTATAGAAAGTGATGTGTGATGTTGTGGCTGTGTACTCCAAGCACACCAAAATACCATAATACTTGAACGTTCCACAAAACTTCATAATACTCAAGTTACTACACAAAAGTTTGTTGTCTGAATTTTCCAGATTGGGTCTTGAGAAGGCAAGGAAAGACAGTAACAAAAGGGGCTAAGAGACAGCAAGAAAGCAGGAATGTACTGCTTTTTTTTACTACTTTTACTGGTTTCAACAAGCAGACTTTTATCTTTTCCTCCTGTCAGAGGAGTTAGACCATGTGTCAGTACACTATATTTTTAATAGTACAGCTCCAGCTGAGCCAGGAAATCCAGTTTTTACAGAAAACTTTTTTGGAGTAATTTGCAGTGAATGTCTTGGTGAAGATTCTTACATATCACTCCAACATTGTGATCTGAGTTGGAGGAAGAGCTAAAATAGCACCTATGTTGTCCCTCTGAAAAAAAAACAACAAATCAAAACAAGGGCCATTTCATGTATGCATATGTTAAAGAAGCCAAGCTTAAAGTAATATTTGCAACAAGTAGGTTTGTAAAAAAATCCATTCGATTGCTGTATATACTATAGACTACTTGTCAGGTAATTGTGGAAAACAAAGCAACACCCTCCTCACCTCAATCCCCCAACAAATAATTCTGTAAAGATTATTTTTAAAAAATTCAGAAGTTGTTTTCCTTCAGGAAAAATGTTATTCAGTATAAATAGATCACCTACTTCTGCCTGTGACACATAGTGTCAAGAAAGAGGAATATTTAAACTTAGGAGGCTGTAGTCAGCTACCTTACAAGACCTAGTGCAGGAATTTATTCAGGTCAGAAAAACCATCTTTAAAAGTGGAAATAAAGACAAAATGATATTAATAAAACTGAACATAGAGATTGTCTATGAGGAAAAAATATGTAAAGGTACCTAGAAAAGCTAAACAGGGATTGTTAAAGTATCTCAGAAATAAAGCCTGCAGGAGTCATTAGGTCTGCTAGACCACCAGAGGATAGTCATTCCAAAATGATCAGGAGATGGCAAAGAAAATAAATTCTTTTACTTTAGTATTCTCAAAAGACAAAGAAGAAATATATGCACTAACAGAATTCTTTACAGATAATTTCAGAGACATACTGTTAACGAGCCAAAAAGAGGTGAATGATTCAGAAAAAAAGTCTGGAAGGTAAATAAAAAGGATTTTACAGTGTATTTCAGAGAGAAACCCCCAAACTGAGTCACTAATAAAATACATCATTTAAATGACATTTTAAATGAGTTCTTAATTAACATTGTGGTTTCTTTGTAAATAAACTCCAAATGATTTTTCTGGAAACTGTGAATGACAGACTCAGTCTCACCACTTACATGATATATTGGAAATTCAGCTCATATAGGAAAAAGTGCAAGAAATTAGGGACAGTAGAAGTGTTTGTATATGAAGGGACACAACACAGAGATTGAATAGCAAAACAGAAAAAGTAAAGTAAAATGGAAGATACTGTGAAGATCCAGTATTTTGCTTTTTTTTTCACCACTGGCTTGGACATCCCGGACACTGGTAAACCTCATGAGGAAGCCCTCCCTGACTTTCTGAACTTTAGGTCAGGCTTAGGTTCACTCATCTAACTTCCACTGTTTAGCAGCAGCATCCAGATGAAAACTCTGCATTCTGAATACTAAACTTCATCTTAAAATCCTTCTGCAGTCAGGGAGGAGTTAGCAATTTACCTATGTAAAGTCAGAGTTGTGCCCTTAAGATGTCCGTGTCTCCCTTCACAAAGAATAAACTTAAGAGCAATGCCTGAAATTAGGCAGGATATATCCAGCATGTTGAATAAGAATTAACAATGAGGTTTAATTTTCTTTTCTACATAACCTTGATGGAAATGTATTAGTCTTCAAGTCAGACAATGGTAGTGCTCTTCATGCTTTATGCTGATGGGGGAAACAGCATTTTCTATGAACCATAATGGCAGCCAAAAGAAAAGTAACGATCAGTTGGAAAAGTTAGACTATTCTCAATATAGTTTCATGCTTCAATGCCTTTCTAGAGATGGCCAAGTAAGAAAAGTATCCCTTTCTGCATAATAAATGATTAACTGTACATCTCCAATCACATCTGGAAAGCATTTCTGAGTTTCATTCTGAATAGCTGACATTCTCTGTTAATGGTTTTGTCAGCATACGCTTCTTTTGCTTCTTGCAAAATATTTGATAAAATATTAATGTAGAAATAAAACAACAAAAATACAAACCACAAATTTTCCTATTTTCTGATAAATCAGTATGGCTCAGCATAAGTTTACCAACAATTCTTTTCCACGTTTGCACTATTATCACAGTAAAATATGCTTCTTTTCCTGATTTGCTCTGAGACTGCGGGAGGGAGACTAGAAAGCAGACAACCCCAGGCAGCAATGAGAGGGAGGGAGAGCTTGCAGAACAGCCAGATTGGAAAGGACACCCCACCCCTCAAAACTTCTGGGGAGAACATTCCTTTTCCAGCAGCTGGAAGTAGACTGAAGTTTAAAAAAAATTAAAAAAAAAAAAAAGTAGAATAAGCTAGATTAGGAAATAATTAAATGCCAGGCAGATTAGCTGGTGATAATGAATGTTTTCTGCCTTGAGAAGCTAAGAAGCAAAACCAAGTAAGGTAGATGAGAGCTACATCCCTCCAGCAGGCAGAGGGGTGAGGCTGAGTGTGGCAAGTAGGGAATACAGGCTGTTGGGTGGAGTGGGTGGTGGATAAAGTGGGTGTGATTTGTGACACTCTTTGGGAATGAGCCACCACGGCACACTCTATCCAGCCAGCATTGCAGTCAGCCTTCTCTGGCACAGTGATACATTTCAATGAGAAGCATTAGGCTGCCATAAACATTCAAATAATGCACCACAAAACAAAATGATACAATTTGATAGTAAATGCCAGTTAGCACTTTCTGGTCAATATGATGATCATCACTTAATTATAGGCTTGTTTGTGGGAAGTTCAGCCTTCTAGGAGCTCGACTTCTGAATATAACTCAGTGATTAGAAACAGTTATTAACGGGTTGGTGCCATTATTCACCCTGAGTCCCTAAAGGAGAAATTAGAAATCCTGTTTGAAGATGAAATATGACCACTAGAGGATGCAGTCAAGATCCTAAATGAGTGAGGCATCCTATTCCTTGGCCATCCTCTGCAAGGCCAGTCAGAATATAGAACAAATACTTTCTGGAATATTTGGGTTAATAAATGACAATGCAGGAGTCAAGAAGAGTTTATCAGCAAAGTAGTATAACTAGGATAACCCACAAGTCAGTCCACAAGCCCTACTTTTATTTAACTTCTTTTGCGTAGTCTGTGGGTTTTTGTTTTCCTTTTCCATTGTTTCTCCTTTCCAATATTATCTGTTGTCTCTCCATCCCTCCAATCTATACCCTACTACTGTTCTTTACTAGTGGTTACCTTCTCTTCTGGACAGTTGATAAGCCATTCACTCTACGGGGTGAACCTGGAATACACCTGTGCTGAACAATTTAGATTCAGCTACTTATTGAACATATTCAGTAAAAAAAAACACAATTATTTTTTTAAAATGTCTCTCTCATATCATATTTATTTGCTTACTACTTTAGTCGATTGATTTATTTGTTTCCCATCCATCCGGCCCTCAGCCACAAACACTTGCTTAATCTTGTTTTCTCTCTCATAACCACAATTACTCACCCACAACCAGTAGATCATCCTTATTTAGGAAATTACTTGCAATTTGGAGAGGGCAAAAGGGATACCAACAACAACAACAACAACAAAATAATTCAGGACCAAAACAGGAACTACTGGCTGTTAATTGATATATCAATGATGTAAAAAACCCCGAACGAGCCAAAATCAACCCCTGAAAATAATATTTTTTTTAAACAGACTAGAGTACAGACTCACATTGCTGCTCATCAGTAGGGAAACCTCTCTGATAAAACACAGGGAAAGGCGATTGCCCCTGTGATTATCACAATGTATTTAAATTAAAGGTGAGAGGATTGTTTCAAATCATCCATGTCTTGTTTTACTAATAATTGTTTAATTTTAAGAAGTTTGTACTTTTCTCCATACCCTCTCTTGTTTATGGTGTATGTAGCTGTTCCTTAAATTACACGTCCATAAGTCAGGCTTTTCTAACCTATGTTTGAATATTTATCTAATTTTTTTGCTGGTACCTGCTAATCCGCTTTGGCTGAGGCCTGGATTTTGCAATTGAAATCTTCATGTCTTGACTCTTGGACTGAGGAAGATCAAAAAGGTCTTACTTCATAAAATCAGTACAGAATTAGACCTGTGTGTAGGGTAACATACTAAAGTATATGGCATAAAATATGAACTAGACAATATCAGCTGATTAATATTACCTCTGACATAAGAATTTTTCTTTTTTTCCTTATTTCATAGTTTTAGTGCACAATGCTGCTAACTTAATTTTTATGTTTAATTCTAAGTCAATTGTGAGGCAAAAGGTTGATAATGGCTAAATTCAAGACATCCAAGATCAAAAGAAATTTTCAACATTTGGACAAAATAAAAACAGGTGTGAATAAAATATCATATTGCAATAGTAAGTGTTATTAAAGCCATTAAAGTGCATTTGAATCGGGCACTCTATTCATTTTCAAAGCTGACATTTGTAAATGTGTACAGGCAGGACTCTTGTAAATTTAAAACAGAATGTTGGAACTTAACTCTGGAATCTGTAGCACAATCGTGCTGTGTTTTGTTGATACATAATAATTCATAATTTTATGTCTTTGAGCAGTGGCCGTCCAATTTTTTTTTTTCTGCATGGTGTTCTTGTTGGTTGGACATGTAGTAACAACAAAAATCTTACAAAAAAAAAAGATATTTGCTGCATTCTGGCATAGGGATGTAATGTCTTTGATAGCACAGTTACGTTTCCTCAATATCTCTTCTGACAAACGGTCTTCAGGATTTTTTTGTAATTTGCTAACTGCTTTTAAGTTAGAGCTGTTTTATTTCCATCTTGTCCCTTTGATATATGTCGTGACAGTGTGAGTCTCAGACAACCTTTCTGTAATTTTGAAGGAAAATAGGAGAAGTTGTATTATCATTTCTGTCTATGAAATTTACTTCTGAAGTGAATGCCATACATATTTCTGAAATGAATGCCAAATGTATTTTCTAGAAGGGAGTGCCATTGAAAGCTAAGGCAGGCAATTTATACCATGCATAATAATGATATTAATTTTTATGGTGTGTATAAGTTACATTTTGATTAGTTTTTTGCATGATTAAAAATTTGCAAAGCCTTTATGGCCCCCAGGAGCCTACCTGTAATAAACAGCTCTCACCTTCCAAACCATAAAACAGGTCTGCAGTACTTGAACATTACAGCTAATTGCCTTGCTACATCAAAGGGAGCACCACAAGACTGAGAAAAATCACAGAAGGGGGGGGTGGGGAGCGAGGGGCAGTTTCACCTCTAAAGGTTATGTGTTTGTGGCTTGGTGCAGCCCTGTAAAGTTATGGCCTCAGAACTGCTGTTTGCGATTAAGTTGATGGGGAAAGTCTATCCCGCAATCTCTCCCTGCTGCTGACACAGAGTCTTTGTTCACATTCAGATTTCTCAAACTGTTGCCAGGGTCAGGCTGAGGTCAGACACCACGATGATGTATAGGAGAACATGTCTGGGAATTTCTCTCACACTTAAAACACATACCAGAAAAACAGGAGAGCACCCTGCAAAAATCGTCTGATGAGACCCAGATGATACTGTAGCTTTTCTTTTAGTACCTTCATAATTTTCTTTCTCTTTGCCTGACACACACACACAATGTTTTATTAATGTGTGCCACGATAGCCCTTACAATTTTATGTCCCCTCAAGATAAGGACACTCAGTAGCACTTTGACACTTCATTTTCCAGCCCAGGGGGATTGGGCCAGTAAATCTAGTAAAAGAAGCAATGCGTCCATTCCCAAGGATGAGTCGAGAAGGGATTGCCACGGGGCTCCGTGAGGCCACGGGGTCTGACACCGGGTACGAGCTCCGTGTGCGCTCAGCATCAGCGCGGCCCGCGCCAGGCAGGATCACAGGCGCATCCCGAGCATCCCGAGCCGCGCTCCGCACCCCGGCTGCGCCAGGGATCCCTCCGTGTTTGATTAGCTATCAGCGTGGCAGGAGGGGGGGCTGCAGCCAGGAGAGCGCTCGCACAGCACGGAGGGGCTTCCCATTCGCATGGAAATTCGTTTTTTTAATATGCAATTATTTTTAAAAGAAGGGACCATCTTTCTCCCTGCATTGTTCCTGAAAGTGGGCACACATGCTTAGTTAGTCCTAACCTATTGTATTTCCATGTCCATGCAAAACACATTGATCTGTGGTCAGGATTTTTTTTCTGGGGGTGGGGGAGAAGACTGGTGTCCAAAATTGCAGCTGTGTTTTTCTCTTCCGATTTACAAAAGGTTTTGCAGAGAGTCGAGAATCGGATAGGTTTGCCACATCGATCTGAGGGCTGTTTGCCTAGGCATAGGGTTTCAGTGTATGGCTGGCAGTAAGGCAATAGGCAGCAATTTTTTTGTGCTCAGCTGCTACATATGACAGAGGATATTTCATTCGGCTGTCAGAATGTTATTAATAAAACATGGGGTGCGAAGAGGGCCACTATTTCCCCTTTCAATCACTATAGCATTTACAATGAAAATTTTATGCAGTGTGTAATTTTCAGTTAATGCTTGACACTTAAAATGTCGGTAGCTGCATTTTGTATGGTTCCTGAAGGGTTAATTGTATCATGTTCCCTGCATAAAAGCTCTGCTTATCAAAAGTGAATAGAAGAGTGTATGCAAATGTGTGTCTGTGACCTTTTGCCTTTCCAGGGTTAATTTATATGGTCATTAAAGATTTTATGAAATCGAGCGGCCTGGTGCTTCGAATCCCATTTTACCTTCACCTCCTAATTTATATAATTCCTACCTGAACAGAGAAATATGATTTTTATTTTTGTGTGTGTGTGTGTGCTGCAATGAAAACAGCATGCTGTGCTGTAGGGAGTTGCAAGTCTGGTTATCTGGCATTACTCAGATTGCTAAAAATTCATTAAAATGTGACATCAGCACAGTGAGAGACAAATGATCACAGGATGAAAAGGAACAGTGGGCCTTTCACGGATTAGTGCTACACAGCCCCAGCATAGAAGCTAACTGCATAAACAGATTAATCCACCAGTAGCAGCATAGCTAAGATTTACCGAATAATTAAATGGGCTTGAGTTACTGTGAAGATTTCCATGTAATCTAGCTGGTGTGAACACGTAAGTGAGGTGTGGGTAATGCTGCTTCCTCAGAAGCTGTACACCAAGTTGCATCATTTATCCTGAATGGCTCCCCCTGGAGACAAAATTTGAGACTTCTCCCGCAAAGCCAGAGGTTTATATTTAATACAGTACCTAATACCTAATACTTACTTACTGCAATTAGCGGGATACTGCTGCACTAATAGGATTTATATTTGAGTTCTCCCTTTTTTTTTTTTTTTTTTTGGCTCCAAGATGCATTTTTACATGTGCTTGCTTTTGTTCCATCCTGTGAGGGGTGTGTGTGTATGTGTGTGTGTGTGTGTGTGTGTATGCGTGTGTGCATGTATGTGCATGTATTTTAACACAAATCATTTCTAGCCAAATAATATGAAATTACAGGCTTTAAATCTGTCACACTGGGGAAAAGCAGGTACTCTTATAAAGACACAGTCAGATTTTGAAATATTGGAAATTATTTAGAATTAATATCCAACCTCCTTAAAGCACTGTTCTTTCCCTTTTCTTCCCCCTATTTTACCACCCTCTGTTAGTGCTGTTCTTGTTACAGGACGTATTTTTTAACTGCTGTTGACTGGTCACTGAGTTCCTTTCCTGAGATCTTGTCTGTGTTTTTGTCCACAGAAGAACAAGGTGAAGACACAGAAGGGTCTGCCAAAAGTACATCAGTGGCTGTGGCTGATGATAAAGACTCAAGTGAGAGAGACAATAGTGAAGGCAAAAAATCTAGTAAAGACTCTGGTAAGATGCTAGAATTTTGTTTTCCCCCTTTTTTAACTTATGAAATGCTCTTTCATTTTAAACTGTCTGGACATTCCCACTACTATTCATTGCATGTGCATTTTGCATGTGATTTCTATCAGTAGCCTCCCATTGACCTATTTTTAATCATAACCATCTGACAGGATAGATGCGGATAAGTTGAAGAATATTACAGGACGACCAGTGAGATTATTTTTTAATCAAATCAGTTTGTGTGCTTGTAATTTTTTAAGCGCCTTTCATTAATCTTTGCTGTACTTGTGATTCCTCTGATGGCATATTAATTTTTCATAAGCATAGGATTAGGTACCACTTGAATTTTTTCTTCAATCAGGTTTTGCCTCCCTTTTAACCCAAAGAATGTGGGGGTTTTTTGTTATTATTTTTTGCTCTTGCTCACAGATTAGTAACTCCCAAGAATCTGGCCTCTTCCTGGGCATTTATTTGAGGCATTTACAAAAAAATACACAAAATCCAGTAAAAAGTTTACAGATGATTCAGCCTAAGAAAGAGGAAATATCATTGAAAACGGATTATGGGTTGGGTAATTTTGATCTCCTGGAATAGACAAAGCCCAGTAATGAAAGCTACTGTCTTTGAAAACAAAACCTCTATGTCATGACATTTACTTGTGCACAAACAAACCTAGGGCCAGCATCTGGTGTAGATACCCAAGGCTTTTTCTGTGTTTGATTTGGCAAATATGTGACTTCACCCATGCTTTTTATGTATGAGATGGAAATCTATGGTCACAATGAATATTACATTGGCTACTTTTGCTGCACGCTATACCTAGTTACATTATGTTGGATTCACTGAAGCAGAAGAAGTGCTGAAACAGGTTGAAGCCTATTAGTTTCAGGTAGTCATATATCTTTTCCTTGTATGCTGATGACAGCAGCATACAAAGGAGGTTGTGTTATCCATAAAGACATATAGTTGTAGAAAAGATATCATTTTACATCCGAGTTTCTTTACACCCAAATTCGCCCATACTGCAATTTGCTCTTTACATATTGAACATTTTTGAGTTTAATTCAAAACAAAATTATAGATGGCCCTTTCTATGCCAAGTCTATTCATAAGACTGACTTAAAGATTAAAGCTTCCTTTAAGTTTGCTTGTTGACGGGCTAAGGTCAGTACCCATCACAGTTTACAACCTCAACTGCTCTTCAGTCGCTTTGTTTTTTGAGATCAAGAGACTGAGGGAAGGCCGATGATGACAAGGATGATGCTGAGCAAGAAGCTGTGTTGTGGTTTAAAATATATATTCCCCTTGGCTGGCTCTCTGACTTGGTCAGAACTGTCTTCAGTGCAGTAAAGCCCTGCTGCCAGGCTGACACAGGTCCTCCTATGCAGCCTCCTCAGGGGCTGGCCTGGACACTCCCCAGGAGAGGGGTGACAGCCACTTGCAGCCTACTTCATCTAGGGGACAGTATGGACCACTTCAGGGGATCTAGCAGCCCTCTCTTTTTCTAAGGCTGGACCATTCATAGTTGTTTTGGAAAGAATACGTTATTGAAGCTCCAGAAAAAAAAAAGAAAAAAAAAAAGGAAAAAATGGAATCTAGGAAAAAAAATACCGAAGGGGAATTCTCAAAATTCCATTAGGATTAGCCACTCATAAGGGCCAAGTTTAATTAGGACAAACCTATATCCAGATGCCTACTGGGTGCACTACAAAAAAACAGCATAATTGTTCTGCATTCCCATGCCAGCAATTACACAAATAACTTTGCAGTAAGATTCATATAAATACAAGGGCTGAAATACATGATTGCCTTTGTGCTTTGCAGAAAATAGTTTGTACTGTGAAATCCTGAATCTTTTAGAAACTTTTATTTTCCTAATCTAAATTAATTCTGCATATGCAACATTCCGACCATCATCTTAATTTTCACTCAGCTGACAAGTATTTCTAATGACTGCATAACTGCTTCTGTATAATTGAATGTTAATTTGGGCTTTCTCATGAATTGAGTGTTGCAAGTCTTGCCAAAGAAATCTCAAGAAAACCAATAAATTAATCACAATACTAACAAGTTAGACAGGAAAGTGGTGTGACCCTTCTTTAGCATAGAATCTATTAGACAAGAAAGGATTAACATGTATTTAGTAACAGTGTGTTTGTGTAAGCTGTTGTGCTGCGTTGCTTACCTTATCTCAAGGAGAAGAGCTTTCAAAATGAGACTTGGCAATATGCAAGTTATATTTGTTGAATATTCATTCAGAATAGAAAAGCCTACTAATGCCTCATTTATATTGTCATTTAAATCTAGTGCCACTTTAGATTAATTATAATCCAAATTACAGCTCTATGCAGTGCAAGAATTAATATGGAATTTATCCAGATTAATACATTTGCATTGAAAATGTAATATGTCTCTGCCATGGCTAAGGGGAGCACTTTTTAATAAGGTAGTAAACATGAGGAAGGATGGAAATTAACCTTCATTATTGCAATGAAAATTATCCTTTCATTCTACTCTAATTAGAAAGAATACTCTACCAGTAATTATAATTTTAGAATTATTTTGAGTCTGAATAACATCATCTGATGTGTCAGAAGTCTTAAATTATGCAATCTTTATCAAATACAAAGATTCATAAATAAGAAAATAGTGGTTTTATATGACTTTTCCGGGATTTTTTTTCTCACTAGTACATGTACTTTATTAACTTTCTCCTTTTTATTAGTCACACAAACATTTTTATTTTGGGCTTCAAAATACATTATGAAGGTGATGACATTTGAATTGCAGTGAATTGTGTCACTTCTGTATTAGCAATCCTACACAAGTTAAATAATTCTGTTACTGACAGGCAATCATTGCCTAGTCTATTTCATGGCACTTATTTATAATTAAACTTACTTTTTGAGCTAAGCGTATTGAAATTGCATTATTCATCTAAAATAAGATGTGTATTTTATTTTATAAAAAGAATTTCAGTTGTGTTTCACAATTTAAAAAAAAACAAAACAACAAAACCCAAATCTACAAATAATGTGTCTCAAGAATAAAAAGTGAGTATTTAAAAGATGACTAACAACTGGATTTAGTCTTTTCCTACAACTTCCTGGTAAGAGTGGCATGGCAGTGGAACGTGTACCTGTGAAATGAGTGCACACAGTATGCTCAAGACCATAAGATTTTCTCATCTCTTTCCCTCCTCCTTTGATACCCTTTCTATAAGACCCTAGGTGCTTGCAGCTTTTCTACCAAAGCTCCCTAAAGCAGTGAATTCAGCGTGGAAAGCAGTGTTGATACAGCCAGACAGGGGACTGAGTGGTAGCAGCTGGGCCTTTGGATAAAAAGTTGAACTCTGCTTTTGGCGTGCTCACTGTGGCTCAGGGACTCTGGTCTTCTCCATGTGCAGGGGCGAGCGACCCCCCTGTGCCACAGGGCAAAATCAGCCACCCTTTTTCTTTTCTTTAAAGCTCACTGTTAGTCCCAGACTCAGTTACATTCCAATTGGCCAGATGCTACTCCAGTCATATAAGGAGTAACAGTGCTTGAGGTTGAATGAATCCAGAGCCAAACGACAACAGAAACAACAAAGCCTCTGTAAACTTTGACAGTTTATATAAATATCATAGTAAACATTGTAAAAAGCTGTGCTTTGTTATGCATTTATTGACCCCAGCACAGTGTTTTATAACTCTACTGTTTTATTATATTAACCGCAAAAGAAATTTAACCAAAAAACCCCCCTTGTTTTTATAGAAACAAGAACTATGTGTTTCATGATTATTATAGGCCCTTTGAAGTAATTAAGTTATTCCATCCTGTGGTGGAAGATGATGTGTAATATTAACCTTGTGTGTGCCCAGGCACACACAGAGTGCACTTCAAGATAAATTTCACTAGCAGTTAAATATCACTGCCAAAACACAGTTAGATTGCATTTTCACAAGTGAATTTTGACGGAGAATTTGGTTTGTAACTTCTGTAACAACCACTTGAGAGCAATCTAGTGTGATGCAGGGAAGAGAAGGTGGAATTTTTTTTATTTTGTTTTTTAAATTCAGCTTTTGGTATAACAACATCCGTTTACATCACCTGAAATTCTAGCCCATTTGTCTTTAAAAAGGATATTTTAAAAGTGACATATTATAAGGTAAGAAACAGTAGAGACATTTTTTGACAGTTGGAAATGAAAAGAGGTTAGTAATTTGAATCTGTCTTTCTAAAACCCAAGAAACAACCTTCCTCTCTTAATATACTATGTCACTTTTTTACTTCCCATAATTCTCACCATTAAGATACTTAAAAAATATGTAAATACAGATAGGCCAGGGAGTATTCTATTAAAAGTCATAAAGCAAAGTGATTAATAAAATGGTTCCTTTTGTGACTTCATCACTTAGATTTTACCTTTAAGCAGAGGTAGCCCTTTCGGTTGTTGGCCCAGCAGTGACTGAGCAGTCTAAAAGAGGACTCTGAGATCTGTTCCTGAGAGTGCAAAAATTCAGAGGGCTCCAAAAAGGGACTGGTTCAGATGACAAACAAATGATGATCAATTGATCACTATAAATAGGGAAATATGGCAGGAATAAGCTTTAATTTGAGCCAGAACCTGCAAAAATTACTGGCCTAAATTACACCAAAAGAAATAACTGACAACTTAGGAGTGAAAGTCAATGTGTGGTCACAAAATATGTTTTATAGTGTTTTTTTTTTTAAAGTGCACTTCAGAAAATGTCCCTTTATGATTCAGTTTTCAATTAGTTATTATTTTACCATGAGGATTTGGTATTTACCTGGAAAACTGTTCTCTTATTTTGCTTTTCTTTAATGTTGTCTTTCTAAGATCAAATATTGCACAAAGTCTATATGAAAATAATAATAATAATAAAATGTCCTTGATTTTGTATTTTCTTTGTTCTTGTTTACTTAGTTGCCAAAATGTCCATGACCTTATTTTTAAATTAATCCTAGGTTATTGTGCAATGAGGTGCAATTTGTTCATTTATATGAACCTTATGTGGATTGAAAAAAATCAAGATAAATCTTCATGCACAGCATACAATCAGATTACCCCTGGACTATATATTTACGTTGGGTCTGATAGCAATCAATGGTTTAGCTTCATTGCATTTCAAGATGTATTTGCACCCAGTGTCCAGTGATAGTGTCCTCACCCTGGAAATAATTTAGTTGCAAATTGACTGGAAGATGGTGAAAATTGAAAGTTAAAATTAGAAATACTCATAATAAACAGCAGAAAAAAGGTCAGATGATGCCGCACTATGATGAGATTGGAATGGTTGGTAAATGAGGTTTTGTGTTTGTCGTGAGATGTATGTGACATGCCTACCCAATGCTCTTGTAATATCCAGCCTAGCAGAAGAGATTATCTGGCAAATTGACGCTGGAAAGAATTTTCTGATGGACTGGGAAATTAGAATTGCACTCTTTTCTTTGATGTGTGCAAGACTGGGCCGCATTACACAGCTAGCTCAGGCATAATATTAAATATAGTATTTAATACTTAATAGTACAACTATCTATAGAAAACAATTATATTCTGGTTTTGATCACAAATGCCAGACTATAAAAATTCACAGTGTAAACATCTAAAGCAATCCCAAATGACTGATCTTTGTATATAATTAATATTAAGTTAGCTCTGAAATCCTATTCTCCACAGTATTTCTTTTAAAGCCTCGCTATATTTAGCTCCAGAATAGTAACCAGGCAGGAGTTATCAAAACAGCACAATAATCATATTTCTCAGACAGTTTAGAAAATAGAGAGGGTAATTAAACAGCAGCAAATTAATTATTTTGGAAAACAGGCTTTTTAAGCAAAAGCAGATTTGTTTTAATGTAATACACAAATTCATACTGAGCTGCTAAAGAAAGAACATTATTGATTAATCTTTAAAGGCAACCTAGGGTTATCTAAACAGTAGAGAAGAGTGCATTTTTAAACGTATTTATAGAGTATCAAGGATAAAAGTGTATTTTCACCTTTGTGCTTGCCAGACTTCTTTTATTCAACTTTATTTTTTCTCAGTGTTTAAAAAAACGAGCAAGCAAACAAAAAAAAGACCCTCAAAGACAATACAGACCTTTGAAGTCAGAGCCTCTTTGTAAGCCAGGATATTTTTAAGTTTAAAACATGTTCTCAAAAATTATGTTTTCAAAACAGGAATAGTCACGCCAGAGAAGGAACCAAAAGTGAACACTGTGGTAGGGGCACAACAGCTTCTTCTGGCAAAAGAAGAGGATGGTGCAGCTAAAAAATCAAAGCCTCCAGAGGACAATAAATTTTGTCATGAGCAGGTAAAAGGAAATGTAACAATTTAATTGCATTCTAGAGCTCTTTTTCAAATAACTCAAGAATGAAACAGAGATGATATGCTGTTAAAATAGCTATATCAGCAAGTTATAAAAAGCACATTGACTAATAGCCTGCATCTTAACTTGATTTTTTTTCAGTTCTATCAATGTCCTTATTGTAACTACAATGGTAGGGACCCAAATCGTATCCAGATGCATGTCCTGTCACAGCATTCAATGCAACCTGTTATCTGCTGCCCCCTCTGCCAAGATGTCCTCAGCAACAAAATGCATCTCCAGCTTCATTTGACCCATCTGCACAGTGTGTCCCCTGACTGTGTGGAGAAACTGCTCATGACAGTAAGTGTTCCAAATACTGATGCACGTGCTGCACAAACATACTTGGGCCTGGGGGGCAATGTATTTGTTGTGATAGTATTCAGGTAGCCTGACGAGGGGAGTGGGTCAGGGCTCAGGTTCTCTTGTCAGCTCATCCAGTGACTGCTGTCCTTTGGGAAAATGGCTGAAGGTGGATTTCACAGGTGCAAAAAGCCTGTGATTCCTCATTGACATTAACCTTGGAAAAGTTAAGCTAGTCCATGTCTCTAAGTGCATACGTGAAAATTTGGTCTAATAATATCCAGGTATTGTGACTTCTGTTTGTAAAGTAATAGGAACTCCCATTAAGAATGTAGTTCCCAAATGTAGAAGGATTCCTTTGTATACCTCTACTGTACATTACATTACATGAAATTCACTGGTAAAGAGCAGTTCAAACATCCATTCAAAACAATGATAGTACAAACACAATCAGATCTTCTATGTATTTGTTATTACAGCATAAATTCAGTTAGAAAACAGATCTCCTAAAACAACCTGGCTCTGGTTGTCTTGTCTTTAGATGGAAATGTACTTGGAAATCTTAGTGATCCAACTTAAGTATGTACTTCTGTATTCATAGATGACTCCTTCATTTATATGGTTGTGGTTGTAGATTACCACCTCATTCCCAACAAAAGTGGCAAAAATAGTAGAAAGAATTGATACCTCTTGACTGAAGGTCTAGAGTTCTTTTTGCTTAGAGCTGATGAGCAAACACACACTTGGGGAATTTCTATTCCTTGCTTTTCTACTAATTATAGCTCTGATGGACCATGTAATTTTGGCCCACTGGAAGGAAAATGCATTAGAAATTTAACTTTTACAGACTCTTTTAGGAAGATGGAAAATATGGAAAATCTCCCTCTCCATATTGAGAAGCACTAACTTTCTTCTCAAGTTCATCATGATTCCCCCTCTGCTCATAATGAAGCAACTTTGAAATCTTTCTTCATCAGGTGCTTGGGAGTTATACCAATGTTTCTGAGAGGGGAAAAAACCTCAATGTTTCCCAGAGAAAAAATTATAAAACATAATCTTCATAATTGAAATTGTAATCATTGCTAACACATGATGTTCTCTGTCCATAACTGAACCCTCTGAAAACAAAATAAATACTATTTTTAGCAAATTTTTCTTTGGTACATTTAGAGTTCTCTACATAACTTATTTAAAAGACCTTCCCTCCCAAGTAAACTCAGAGTCATTAGTCCTATGAGAGGGTGCTATTAATGCCATATTTAAATCACAAATGTATTGAACCCAAGTGGGGTTTTTTTTAATATCTAGAATGTTTTTTTCCAAGAGGCAATTTATATGTGTGTACATATATATATATGTATGTCTTATGTATCCAATGTTAGAGGAACAAAAGATATTTTTACTCATACCTCATAATGAATATAGCTTTCATTATTTATTTACAACTCAGAAATCTCTGCTGTGGATAATCTTTTTGCCTTTTTATGAAGGAAGTCCTACCCTTTTGTTAGAGAAGAGGAGCTGCAGCACAGTCTGGACTGATTTACCCGAGGTTCTTTAGACAGAATCTGGCACTGCAGGAGCTTGAGCTTAAACTTGCTAAGTCTTAATAGGACTGTCCTATATTTCTGGTATGAATTTGTTTTAAAAATCAAAGTGAAATAAAAACATGAAATGTTGAGCAAATTGATATTCATACAACTTAGCTAAACTGAATACTACCAGACTAAGAATACATCTTTCAAAGATTTCTGTCTATAATTTGAAAGTGTAACACAGAGCAATCTTAAGAAGATACATAAGAAATTGAAGTCAAGAAAGAGAAAAAAAAAATAATTTTAAATAGAAATAATTTGTTACTTCTCTATTGAAATAGACATCATTTTCTTTCAAAGATCATAGAATGTCCAGCATTTGTGTAAAAAAAATACAGATGAAGAAAAGTGGGAATGCTCTTAGTGAAAGACTTACTGGTGACCATATCTCAACATGATCTCTTTCTTTGGAGGGTGTCCTAGGAGAATTCCTCTAATAAATCCAATGACCCTGGCGAAGTCAGCAAAACCTTCTTTGTGGTGATACTGAGACCAATTAAATATTGAGTGCATGTGGTTCTATAGCATCCCCTTATTGTGGATTGTTTTGAGTTGACTCTCCACCAAGGGACACATGATGCTCTGGATTATGATCTGTCAGAAACCATAATCAAGGACTGAATCAGGATCTGGATTTCTGACAGTCATCCAGACAGGGTGGATCTTTTGAATTATAATTTCATACTGTTGTATAGTATTAAATAGTGGGACTTTTTCTGTAACAATACCGTATTCTTGATTTTCAAAGGTTCCTGTACCAGATGTCATGATGCCCAATAGTATGCTATTGCCAGCAGCTGCTTCAGAGAAATCTGAACGTGACACACCTGCAACCATTACAGCTGAGGGATCTGGGAAATATCCAGGTATGCAAGAAAAAGCCCAGACATGTAAAAGCTAGGTATGGGCGATTTAGAAATAAAACTAATACTTACTTAGAAAAGGATATCTTTTTCTGGCTTGCTTATAGCCACAGAGATAAAAAGATAAGTGTTGCAAGGGGTCTGAATTTGGATGAGCTAGTAGAATGCACATGTATGTCAGACTCTTTGCTTTTGGTGGAGGTGAAATCAAACAGCAATGCCTAGCCACTTTGAGGGCAAGATCCTCCTTGTTTAACCAGCAAATAAGACCAAGTCCCAAAAGACAGTGGCGCTTTCACCATCAATGGGGAATGTTAGGTAAGTGATTTTGTCTTCATTTCTGATAACAGGTTTCTGATCCTGGACACTTACTCTATTGTGCACTGGGAAATTTTGCTAATTGTCACAGCATGCTCCTCCATCTCTTCTCAGACTACTATCATCCTCTTTCTAATCATCTATCCTACCTATTCTCCCCATTTTTCTACTCTGTTCCTCTGTCTTAGTCTTTATTTCCTTTTCTTGTTTGGTGCTCCCATTGTATCAATAAACTCCTACCTTCTAGCAAAGGAAAGTCCTATGCCACTGCTTGGCCAGATGCCACTGCCAGTTTGATTATTGTGTATGGGTTTTTTTCCTTTTTTTGAACTCCTGTTTGTCCTGCCTGCTTTTTTATCTGGGACAAGGACAGGTTACATATTTTGCTAAGCCAACATATGGCATGTTTTCATCTTGATTTCTGATGAAAAAATAAATTAAAATTTATATTGTGTGCTTTTTCTTCTACTTTTGTAAAAGACACTTCACTTTCTTTAACTAGGGGAAAGTCCTGTGGATGAGAAAAGTACCCCTGCGATCGATGAATCAAAAACTGGAATGGAAATTAAGACTGAGGAACAGAAGCCACCTAAGGAGTCTACTGAAACACCGGATTGGAATAAGAGCAGCAGTAAAGATATAAAGACCACTGACTCTGTGACAGACCAGCTGAATGAGCAGCAGAAAAAGCAGCAGCTGTCTGTTTCTGACCGCCATGTCTATAAGTACCGTTGTAACCATTGTAGCTTGGCTTTTAAGACTATGCAGAAGCTTCAGATACATTCCCAGTACCACGCTATTCGGGCGGCTACCATGTGTAGCCTTTGCCAACGTAGCTTCCGTACATTCCAGGCTTTAAAAAAACACTTGGAAGCAGGCCACCCTGAACTTAACGAAGCTGAACTTCAGCAGCTCTGTGCATCTTTACCTGTCAATGGTGAACTGTGGGCAGAAAGTGAAAGTATGGCACAAGATGATCATGCACTAGAACAGGAAATAGAAAGAGATTATGAAATGGACCAGGAAGGTAAAGCAAGTCCTGTAGGAAGTGATAGTAGCTCTATTCCAGATGATATGGGCTCGGAACCAAAGCGGACCTTACCTTTCAGAAAAGGGCCAAATTTTACTATGGAAAAATTTCTAGATCCATCTCGCCCATATAAGTGTACAGTGTGTAAAGAGTCTTTCACCCAAAAGAACATTCTCTTGGTCCACTATAACTCAGTGTCCCATCTGCATAAACTCAAAAAGGTTTTGCAGGAAGCATCAAGTCCTGTCCCTCAAGAAACCAACAGCAGCACTGACAACAAACCCTACAAGTGCAGCATTTGTAATGTTGCATATAGCCAAAGTTCTACACTAGAAATCCATATGAGATCTGTACTTCATCAGACAAAGGCAAGGGCTGCAAAACTAGAACCAAGTGGTAATATAAGTAGCGGAAATAGTGTAGCAGGGAATGTTAATAGCCCCAGCCAAGGAATGCTAGAATCGGTGAGCCTACCAGCAGTTAACAGCAAAGAAACACATTTAGATGCCAAAGAATTAAATAAAAAGCAAGCTTCTGAATTAATTTCTGCTCAGCCTACACATCACCCACCCCAGTCACCAGCACAACTTCAAATGCAACTACAGCACGAACTGCAACAACAAGCTGCGTTCTTTCAGCCGCAGTTTCTAAATCCAGCTTTTTTGCCTCACTTTCCAATGACACCAGAAGCACTGCTCCAATTTCAGCAGCCTCAGTTCCTTTTCCCATTCTATATACCTGGGACAGAATTTAGCTTAAGCCCAGATCTGGGTTTGCCTGGTTCTGCCACATTTGGTATGCCTGGAATGGCTGGTATGACAGGATCACTGCTTGAAGATTTGAAGCAGCAAATACAAACTCAGCACCATGTTGGCCAAACCCAGCTACAGATACTGCAGCAACAGGCACAACAGTATCAGTCCACCCAACCCCAACTTCAGTCCCAAAAGCAGCAACAGCAAAGTAATAAGCTGATGAAAGCAGAGCAAAATACCTTAGTAAGTACAGACTGCCAGCTGATAAAGGATATGCCATCATATAAGGAGTCAGAAGAAGTTTCTGAAAAACACGAGAAGCCAAAGCAAGAATTTACTAATGAGAATGAAGGACTAAAAGAAAACAAAGATATGAAGAAGCCAAAATCCTCAGAACCAGCCATCCCACCACCCAGAATAGCTTCTGGAGCTAGGGGGAATGCAGCCAAGGCTTTGCTGGAGAACTTTGGGTTTGAGTTAGTCATCCAATACAATGAAAACAGACAAAAAGTGCAGAAAAAAAGCAAGACTGGGGATGGTGAAAATACAGACAAACTGGAGTGTGGAACCTGCAGTAAGCTTTTTTCCAACATTCTTATTTTAAAGAGTCATCAAGAACATGTGCATGGACACTTTTTTCCGTATGGAGCATTAGAAAAATTTGCCCGACAGTACAGGGAGGCGTATGACAAACTTTATCCAATTTCTCCATCTTCTCCAGAAACGCCACCGCCTCCACCACCACCTCCTCCACCACCTCCTCCTCCTCCTCCTCCAACTCCTTCTCAGCCTTCTTCAACTGGAGCTGGAAAAATTCAAAACACAACTCCCACGCCTTTGCAGGCTCCACCACCTACACCTCCACCACCGCCTCCGCCACCACCACCTCCACCTCCTCCACCACCACCACCATCAGCCCCACCTCAAGTCCAGCTTCCCGTATCACTTGATCTCCCACTTTTCCCTCCAATTATGATGCAGCCAGTGCAACATCCTGCACTGCCTCCTCAGCTTGCCCTCCAGCTGCCACCAATAGATACTTTATCTGCTGATCTTACCCAGCTTTGCCAGCAGCAGCTGGGATTAGATCCCAATTTCCTGCGGCACTCTCAGTTCAAGCGTCCACGTACAAGAATCACAGATGACCAGTTAAAAATCTTGAGGGCTTATTTTGATATTAACAATTCTCCAAGTGAAGAGCAAATCCAAGAAATGGCTGAGAAATCTGGTCTTTCACAGAAAGTTATCAAGCACTGGTTTCGAAATACGCTGTTTAAAGAACGACAGAGAAATAAGGATTCTCCATATAATTTCAGCAATCCTCCTATAACAGTATTGGAAGATATCAGAATAGATCCTCAGCCTTCAGCTGTAGAACCCTACAAGTCTGATGCATCTTTCAGCAAGAGGTCATCCAGGACTCGGTTTACTGACTACCAGCTTCGTGTCCTCCAAGACTTCTTTGACACAAATGCTTATCCAAAGGATGATGAAATTGAGCAGCTTTCAACTGTACTTAACCTACCTACTCGAGTTATTGTCGTATGGTTCCAAAATGCACGACAAAAAGCTCGCAAAAGTTACGAGAATCAAGCTGAAACTAAAGACAACGAGAAAAGGGAACTGACGAATGAGCGTTACATCCGAACCAGTAACATGCAGTATCAATGCAAAAAGTGCAGTGTGGTTTTTCCCAGGATATTTGATTTAATTACACACCAGAAAAAGCAGTGTTATAAAGACGAAGATGATGATGCACAAGATGAAAGCCAAACTGAAGACTCTATGGATGCCTCTGATCAAACAGTGTATAAAAACTGTACAGTTTCTGGCCAAAATGACTCATCAAAAAGCCTGACAGTCACAGCAGCCAGCTCTGGCTCTGGTTCTAGTACTCCTCTGATTCCATCACCCAAACCAGAACCTGAGAAGGCTTCTCCTAAACCAGAGTCCACAGAAAAACCAAAACAAAGTGAAACCACCTCTAAGCAAACAGATACAACTTCCCAAAGCACCAAACCAGTACAGTCTACTCCAGCAACATCTTCTGACCCTCAGCCCTCAGCTTCTCAACCACCACCACAACAAAAGCAATCCCAGATTGTAGGGAGACCTCCTTCTGCATCACAAAACACACCTGTTCCTTCCAGTCCTTTGCCAATCTCAATGACTTCTCTACAGAACAGTCTACCTCCTCAGTTATTACAGTATCAGTGTGATCAGTGTACAGTTGCCTTTCCAACTCTAGAACTTTGGCAAGAGCACCAGCACATGCATTTCCTAGCAGCCCAAAACCAATTTCTTCACTCACAGTTTTTAGAAAGACCAATGGATATGCCCTACATGATATTTGACCCAAATAATCCTTTGATGACTGGACAGTTACTTAACAGTTCTCTTGCTCAGATGCCACCCCAAACTGGCTCATCGCATACAGCACACCCTGCTACAGTTTCTAGTTCCCTGAAACGGAAACTAGATGATAAAGAAGACAATAACTGTAGTGAGAAGGAGGGAGGAAACAGTGGAGAAGATCAACATCGTGATAAACGTTTAAGAACTACAATTACTCCAGAGCAGCTGGAAATACTCTACGAAAAGTACCTGCTAGATTCCAATCCCACCAGAAAGATGCTAGATCATATTGCACGTGAAGTGGGACTGAAAAAGAGAGTTGTACAAGTCTGGTTTCAGAACACAAGAGCCCGAGAAAGAAAGGGACAATTCCGTGCAGTTGGTCCAGCTCAGTCCCATAAAAGATGCCCTTTTTGTCGAGCTCTGTTTAAAGCAAAATCCGCTTTAGAAAGTCACATCCGCTCTCGACATTGGAATGAAGGAAAACAGGCCGGCTATAGTTTGCCTCCGAGTCCTTTGATATCAAATGAAGATGGAGGAGAAAGTCCACAAAAGTACATATTTTTTGATTACCCATCACTGTCATTAGCAAAAACTGAATTATCAAGTGAAAATGAATTAGCCTCCACTGTATCAACCCCTGTTAGCAAAACTGCAGAAATGTCACCGAAGAACATTTTAAGTCCTTCTTCTTTTAAAGCAGAGTCTAGTGAGGATATAGAAAATTTGAATGCCCCTCCTGCTGACTCTGGATATGATCAAAACAAGACTGACTTTGATGAGACTTCATCAATTAATACAGCAATTAGTGATGCCACAACAGGGGATGAGGGGAACAATGAAATGGAAAGCACAACTGGCAGTTCAGGGGATGCAAAACCTGCATCACCCCCCAAAGAACCAAAACCACTTGTGAATGACACACTACCAAAAGCAGCAACTACACCTACAAATGAGAATACTGATGATAAATTTCTCTTTTCCCTAACAAGCCCTTCAATACACTTCAGTGAAAAAGATGGTGACCATGACCAAAGTTACTACATTACGGATGACCCTGATGATAATGCCGATCGCAGTGAGACTTCGAGCATAGCTGATCCAAGTTCACCTAACCCATTTGGAGCTAGCAATCCCTTTAAATCCAAAAACAGTGATCGGCCAGGCCACAAACGTTTCCGAACACAAATGAGTAACCTTCAGCTTAAAGTTCTCAAGGCTTGCTTTAGTGACTACCGGACTCCAACCATGCAGGAATGTGAAATGCTAGGGAATGAGATTGGTCTGCCCAAACGTGTGGTTCAGGTCTGGTTTCAGAATGCCCGGGCTAAAGAAAAGAAATTCAAAATTAACATAGGGAAGCCATTCATGATAAATCAGACTGGACCTGATGGGACAAAGCCAGAATGTTCTCTGTGTGGCGTGAAATATTCTGCACGTTTGTCCATAAGAGATCATATCTTTTCCAAACAACATATTACAAAAGTGAGAGAAACTGTGGGAAGTCAGCTAGACCGGGAGAAAGATTATTTAGCTCCTACAACGGTTAGACAGCTGATGGCACAGCAAGAATTGGATCGCATAAAGAAGGCTACTGATGTGCTAGGATTAACAGTACAGCAGCCAGGCATGATGGACAGCAGTTCTCTTCATGGTATCAGTTTGCCAGCAGCTTATCCAGGACTCCCTGGCCTTCCTCCTGTTCTTCTGCCTGGAATGAATGGTCCATCCTCCTTACCTGGATTTCCACAAAGTTCAAACAGTAAGTCGTTAAGGGGATGATTTTCTCATTTTATTAATTTGATCATCTTGCACAGTCACCATCCCCTTCTAAGACAAAGCATATTATGCATTCATATCATGCTTGTTAGAATGATGTGAATAGCTAAAAGATACTCCTATGGGGTATAGTCAGTGCATTTCTCCACTGATGCTGTAGCCTGGATGATATATCTGATTTCTCAGAAAAAAGAGGGAGAGAAATGTTTTTTAGCCAATACTAGGTTTTTCTAACAAAAGCAATAGAAGTATATAATTGTTATACTTGTTTGTTTTGAATGATACTCCTTTTAGTCAAAATGTGGGTTAGAATTTTGTATGTAAATTTTTGTATGCAAATATTTAATGTAATGTCTCATTAAGCACAAAATAGATTCTCACATTGTCAGCTTATCAGACAATTGGTTCATCCCTTAGACCACTCCAACCTGTTGTTTAATCCAGAATAAATATTTAATATAAATGCTGCCCATGACCCTCTATTATATTTCTGAATGCCTGCAAAAATAAAAAAGGGTTTATTGAAGGTGATTTGTAAAGGCAATTTCAATTGTAATCCAAACTCCAGTTTATAAAGTCGTTACAGACATGTACGGCTTCATTTGGGCTTGCACTTCTTTAACAGAACACCTAACTCATTTTACTGACAGTTTCGACTCTCATGTGACTCTGGGTTTTGGGTTTTGCTCACCTTGGAAAGCATTCCCTGTTGCATTAAGATTCACTGATGTTAAAGAACCAAGTTTTTCTGCAGAAGGATTATTTTAGTCCCCAAAGAATAAACTGAATGTTTTTCTTGAACTAGGCTCCAGTTTTGCAGCCTAGGTTCTTTGTGACCACAGCCTTGCAGACTGAAGCTCTCACAGTCATCTTCTAATTTTGATATTCATATCAAATGTGTGCACAGAAGAGTTAGGAAGCTGGTTAAGGCCCCTCACCTCATTTTATCCAGTAATCCCACTTGCTGTTGATCTCTAAATTTTGCTTTAGAAAGCAACACACTTTGGCAAGTAAAATAAAGGCTTAATAACCAGTGTTATTAGACATACTGAGACTGTAGCAATGTCTTCTCTACTACCCAGGTCTACTTTGATTGATGATGATCATGTTATTGTTTCCCTAAGTGGTGGTCAAAGCATCTTGTTTTTCTCTTCATTGGATCAGAGAGGCTTTCCTTCCACAATGGAGTCTCTGGCTGAGTGCCCTCTGGCTTTTGTCAAACAGTTATTGGCACAGAGATTGCATATAAAGGAAATACAAAGTTGCTGTATTTCCTTCTTAATGGCATACAGTGTCCTGGTCCTAAAATGGCCAGTTGCTGTTCATTAAAGTTATAGATATGGTTTCTCTATATTACTTTGCTAAATAGCTTTGGCTAGGTTGACCTTCAGGTAAAAAGGGCTTCAGAAAACTCAGGCTTTGTCTATATTGCTCAAAGAAATTTACTGGATATATATTCTTTTAGTTCAATACCAGGAAGTTCTCATGCAAAGTGTGTCTGGGAGGCGATCATGGATCCACTCTTTCAGCTGTGCTCAGGAGTTATTTAGGAGGTGGCTAGTTGGCCTAGGCCAAAACAGTGTCCATAACCATTCTTTCTGTTTAAATTTACAGAAGGTTTGCTCTCAGTTTCTGAGAAATGTTCCCTGGTACTCTTTAACTCACTGGTATCAACATAGCCTCAAAATCTGTAAATTTTCCTGTTAATAATACAAAAGGCATTGTGACAGGCCAACTGTTCCATAAAAATTCCATATTCAGATTTTCTAATTTCCACCAAATACCTCCTCTTTGATGTCATGCACAGTGCACTGCCAATTGAAATGGATTTTTACCCTCTTTCATCTTTCATTTTCTTGAGGTTAATTAACCCATTGTGGGCAAAGCCCACTGTGTAAACCAGCTTCTAGAATCTTGTTGTTAACTTCTTCTTCTGCCATATGCTAAACAGCCCCTACCTCCCCTTTTTGTTGCCTGGAAAATACTTGCATACATAAATCTCCATTCCCTAATGATACATAATGGAGCAGTGATAGTGAATGGAAAGAAAAAAAAAAAGAAAAAAAAAGAGAGATTATTTTAATCATTCATCATAGAAAAACAGTAATGTACTTAGATGTGCTCCAGTATATGCTCTACACTAGTATTTTCTGCACCTAATTAACCCATTTCTATTTTCTTCTCTACCCTGCTCTGTCTGATAGCTCACATTCATATTTGATGCTAAGAATCATTTAAGAAGTATCTTTTTGGAAGCCAGCTTCCAAGCAAGCTTTTCCTTGGCTACAGTCCTTCTTGCAGCGGGTATATTTTCAGTGAGTAGGACAATTGCTCTGCATCGTTCTTTGCATGAAGGATTTGCTGAAGCTCCCTGACGACTCTCTATCTTACAGTTCAAATCTACTTCTTGTGAATTCTTCTGCAAGTGTGTCATTTCTTCTCTCTGGGACCCAAACCCAAAAATGTACTTCAGAAGAAGCCTCACTGGGATCCCTTATATTGAAGTATTTACTTGTTTTTACTGGTGCTCACAGGGTAGATAACTGTTTTTCCTGTAGCAAAGCCCATCTGTTTTCTCCTGCATGTTTGTTTAAGGGACAATGTTAACATCAGTAAGATCCTCAATTTGAAAGAATGTGTTTACTCAGACAGGGAACTATTGAAACCTAATTGTCAACATCATACTTAAAATTCTCCTTTGTGATTCACTTTCCTCATGCTAGACAGGGAAATAACACTGATTAGTTTCGCTGGTTAACACACATTTATAAGGGATTTCACTTTCATGTTCAACCATCCAGTATATTTTATGGACTCTGAAAATACAGAAAACCCAGCTAAATTTTGCAAAAGACTATGCTTTTTTAAATGCAGTATTTGCTTTTACAAAAGGTTTGAAATGGAACACATGAAAATAATGCCTATTCACAAAAGATGGAACAATTCAAACTACAGTTCATTTTATCTACTTTATGTAGTGCTTAAACTAGATTATTACTTTTGACTATTATTAGATTTTGGAAAATAAGATAGCTTCATTTCTGAATAAAAGGATATGTTGACTTCAAATTCTGTTATTTTGTTCTTAAACAAGTGGGTTTTAATGTCGGAATTATTGTGTGGTTCTGAGATGATGTGTGACAATCCTCTCACCTGTGGGATACATTTTTCCAGATAATGTAATTTTACTATCTTATGGGCATCAAATGCTGAGCAAGGTCTGAAAATTACTGCACTGTTTGCTCAGCATAATTCCTAATAAGGAGTTATTTGGTGGAACTCTAATTCATACAGAATTTTAGTTCCAGTTCATCTTTGTTCTTCAATCTTCTTCTTGTTTTCTAGGTGACTGTAGATAGAAGAGTTCACCTGCTGTTTTCAGCTGTTCTTAAAATTCATGTTCTCTTTTTTCTTAGCTTTGTGTTTTGCCTATGATCCCTTGCAGAAAGCTAGTGCTTCATCTTGCTTCTAGCTATTGATACTGGTTCTATGAACCTTTTAATGTCATCATCATTACCATAGGTTCTTTGCACATCACTTAAGCCTGGGCTGCCTTGAAGATTCACAGCAGCTTTTTCCAAGAATGCACACATCACTGGTTAATATGTACTTAGTGGGTTTTGAAATCTTATCAAGTGGGAAATTTGATTCAGCAGCAATGACTTTCATTAGTGCATTAAATTCTGTTCTTTTGGCCCATTGGTAGTAACTTCATTTTTATATTTTAGCCCTCCAATTCCTCCAAGTGAAAGAGAAATCCCTCCTCTTTGATATTCACTTAAAAGAGTTCACAGAATTTGAATGTTTGTTCATGATTAGTGCATTTTCTACTCTATATCGCTCATGTCTGTAAATCGAGTATTAGTTTCTTCAGGGCTTTTTCATTTAGTTTTGGAAACCCTCATTCCATGTTTACCTTCCAATAAAACAAGTGGATTGCACTGTTCTAAAGCAATCTGTGTGGATATTTCACTGAATTATCTGTATTTCAACTAAATTCCAAAGAACATCTGGAAAATGGATCTTACCTGGTCTAGTCATCATCACTGTGATTAGACTTGAAGATGTCAAAATGTACAAGGGTTGGAGAGGTTAAGAATAAAAGAAAATCAGAAAAATCCCAAGTAGGAGGCAAGCCCAAATAACCATGACAAAGCTGGGGCAACAGTTTACATTTATTCATCATTCATGTGTTTTCCATCTTCACTATTTATCATTTCATATCTTTTCAGCAGGCTCTACACACAATTGCCTGTTACTTCCTTTTGGAAGCGTAGGGGCAAGCATCTTCAATGTTATTGTTCACTAACTCTGGCAATTACCCACTTTTTAATTATAGCTGTTGTGACTTGTTTCACTGTGCTATTTAATTCGTGCTCACAATGCATTTTAACTCCTTAGTGTTCCCTTACCATTATATAGGACTAATGACATAGTGACAAACATTAAATGGCCTCTTTGTTAAATCTGATAATTATTCTTTTTGAATCCTAATTGCTTGATTCTTAAGTAACACTAAGCACCTGGATATTGATGATTTAAACATTATTCTTGTT
>VZTB01003703.1:53460-113369 GCA_013397245.1 Thryothorus ludovicianus
CCTTCCCTTCCTTCCCTTCCTTCCCTTCCTTCCCTTCCTTCCCTTCCTTCCTTTTCTCTATGGTGCATAGATACACATATTCCTCATGTTGTTCCAGTTACTCTGACAGGAAGGGTTTATCTTTCACACCTCACTAAACTTCAGGCACAGGAAGTGAAGAAATGATTGGCTATGTGAAACTCACAACTCACTATGACCATTGGTCCCATGGAAATGAGGGGAAAAAATAGATTAGCTGGGATTTGTGGACTGGGAATCTCTAGTCTGGAATTCATAGACAATTACGACCAGAGAGGTTTGCTTTCTGCATTACACAGGCCATAAAACTTCTTTTAGTTTTCATATAATGCAGAAATAAATGCTCGCCTATAGCCAAAGTGAACTGAGCTCAGAAATGTGCATTCCTTTCTGCCATTGCACAGTCTGCATCACTTACTGCGCCAGGTCTCTTACAGGCCATTCATGGTGGAGTAATTTGATTCTGGTCTGTCACACCTGAATATACAAATACTTGCAGCATTCATTATCGATAAGACTTGGAAAAGCATTAGATAATGTGTTATTTAATGTATTTTTACTCAATATATTTATTGTAGGCAACTTCTGATGGATGATGACTTCAGATACATGAAGGATTGCACAGCACTCAGCAAATCAACAAAAATTTTTCTGTTTACTTTTATTTGTGCATGGAGGTCATGATGAGTCAGCTGCAACAAAAACCATTGACACAGCAGCTCTTCAACACAGTTTGTCATCAAGAAGGTGTAATTATTGGAGGCATCAAGAGAATTGAAAATAGTTTCTATATGCAATCTGGACAGTTTAGGTGTACTTAAACACAATACAAAACAAATTTACACTGAGAACTCTAGTGACTTAACTTTTTTCATGCTATATATAAACTCCACAGGATATTTTGTCATACAACAAAATACTTTGTCCCTCTCCTACCCTTTCCAAACTAATGAAATTACGTAGAAACGCTACTAGCTCTGAGAGTAGGCCTTCTAACAAAAGCAATCAAAGAAAATTCAGAACCCAATAGTGTTCACCACATAGCCACTGTTTTCCTAATTCTCATAACATAGACACCATAGCTATTATGACAATTAAAAATTATTAATTGCTCATCGCATATTGAGTCAAGATTCATAGAAAATGGACCAAGATCTTACTGAAATAAATAAACTTTAAAAGCCTTGCAGTAATTAATAATGTAGCACAAAACACCTAGCAGCTGAGTTAAGGTGATCCAATGCTTTGGTTTTGATGGCACAGCTGGATAGCTTCTGCAGACTTTACACTTTGGAGGAAAGGGCTTGCTGCTTTACCATTCTGGGCAATAAAAGAGCCACTGTTTTTCTGTAGTTAACATTAAAGCCAGATAGGGAGAAGCATCTGTTGAACCAGGAAGAGCAGCACATTAGCACAGAAACATTGCTTTTGGAAGCCTAGCTAACACTATGTTTTGGACTGCTTCAGATACCTTAAAATCACAAAGCAGCATGGGATGACTGATGATACCTGTCAATGTGGTATCTTCCAAGCATCATTAATATCCCTGAAACAGATTTCCCAGTTAGGGAAGAACTGCTGAGTATTCTGGGAGCAGAGTGGAGGATAAAGCAGCCCAGGCTATGAGAGCAAAGAAAGATGAAGCACAGCTGGTGACTTGCTGGGCAGAAACTCCATACCATGGCACATCTGAGCCAGATGTGTTTTGCCACAGTTCTCAATCAGAAAAAAACCCCAAAACCACCACCAACAAAATCAATCAATCAATCAATCAAACACATCCAAAAGCCCAATAACCACCAAAATCAATAGCTGTATGCCAGATTCTCCAGAGAAGTTACAACCTCTTTTGCCTTTTCAAGCCTTCTGCAAGATGTTTTAGCTGCAAGCTCAGACATTATGTGTTTTTCCTGGAATGGCTCCCATTTCATTTATAATTTTTAATGTTATTGTCCCAGTTACTAAGTAACGTAAAGTTGCCATACACATCCTTCCTTTTGAATGCTATTCCTGTGTTATACTTGATACTTTAAATCACCCAGTCAATTCATTTATGTACGTAGTAGGATCAGAGAAACAACAAGCTTTATTCACTGAAATATTGTAGTGCTTTAACTTCAACAAACTGTAGCTTTGTTCAATGTAGTGTTTACTTCTGTCAGGGTTCCAGTCTTCCATGCTAAGTAGGAAGATTATTAAAACAAAGAAGTATATTTTTGAGATATTAAATATATTATGAACCAACCCAATTCTACAGAAAATGAGAACTTTTCAGAAGTGATGTCGCCATATCCAACCTCAGCTGACAGAAGGTTAAGTAGCTTATTTACATTTAAAGCAGTGAAACATTTTGTCCCTTGATTAGAATTATAGACTCCCACATTTGTAATGCTTATTTTAGGCTTGCATAGCTCAGCTTTGAGTCACTGGTCAACTCATTATGATTATGCATTCACTGTTGGAAGTGCTATCTGTTTTCTCTGCACTCTACAAGTACTCCCACAAGGCAAACTTAAATTCCCACGGAGGTATCTTTGGAGGCATTTGTAAACTTGGAGTAACTGCTGCATACTTGTCTTTTTATCTCTCTTTTCAAGTGACAGAGAAGTAGCAATGGGAATATCTAATATGCCAAGATGTGCACTGTCAGATTCTCACAACACCACCCCCCTTCCGTCATCCTGTCTTTGTTAGGCCAGGATAATTAGTTCTTCTCATGGCTGGTAATTAAAGCCAGATCTCATGGACCTAAACACTTTGGGAAAGAAGATTAATGATAGAGTGTCTGGTTTTGGGCCTCACAAAGGTGGGGAAATTGTAACGAGTAGGAGGAGGAATGTGGAGGAAAGAAGTTGTTCTGTGCAATAATTGGAGAAAATGGCAAACACACGACTTCTGGGAAGAGAAAAGTATAATGACATTGTCTTCTCCGTTTATGTAAGAAATTTGCTTGAAGTACATTTCCCATTCCTTTAACTTGAGTGCACCAGGGAGGATAGAAATTATTTTCTTCCCACTAAGAAAAGCAGATAGAAGAGTGTGGAGGCAGCAGCTACCCAGCATGACCGAGAGTGGCTCAACTTTGACTGATGACTGTGAGCGAGCCTGTGTCCCAGATATGGTCAGGGCAAGGACCACTCACCAATGCAGGCTTTGTATCCTATTGTTTTATTTTAGAATCTCAAAGGGAGATTAGAAAATCTGTCTTCTAAAATGATAACTTATGTAGAGTTTTGTGGGAGTTTCTGTTTGCTTTTTTTAGTTGTTTATTTGTTTGGTTTTAGTAACTGTATAGGGCTTATTAAAATAAAAAATTAAAAGAGAGTTTTGGCTTTTTGAGAGTTCATTCCCCCACCTCCAAAAAACTCAGTGATGAACATGAAAAATTTTGAGGCAAACTATTTGAGACAAAATGTAAAAAATCTGATTTAGTTCTTCAAGTATACATCTGTATCAACATTCCTAGAATCATAGAATAGTTTGGGTTGGAAGGGACCTCAAAGATTATTTAGTTCCAATCCCCCTGTGAAGGGCATGGACAAATTAAAACTCTTAAATTCAGTGGAATTTATGTACATTTCATGTCCAAGAACAGGTCGTAAGTGCTTGATTGCAAGATCAGCTGTTGCTGTTATTAAAGTTTTGTAGTACTAGAACACTAAAGGGACCCTTATCTAATTAAGATCCCATTCAACATTGGAACAAAAATAAATCTGTTGTGTAAGGAAGAGTTCACTCTAATATGGAGAGACAGGTGAAGTGTATTTTGGAGGAAGGAAACAAAACACAGAGAAAGAAGAAATATAGGGGGGAAAAAACTCTTTTCAAATGAAGTGACCTTAGGAACAGGCAGTGAAGTATTGGTCAGTTCTACACTTTTGTTTGGATCCCAGTTGTATTTATATAGGCTGCAAACTGACCTAAAAAGAAAAGTTAGTGAGTGGGTCACAATAAACAGAGGAAGAAATCAAGCCATACAAGTCCACGTGCCTGCTTTTGTTGGTCCTGAACTCTCATTCTGAGGAAAAACACAGCTTGAGATTTAACTCCCATTTATACAATTAGAATAAGCAGCTCAGGGACAGTTTAATTTACTTCTGTTCCAGGCCATACCTCTTCTATGTGAACTACCCCTAAGCACTATTCAACAATGACAAAGCTAATTTTAAAATAATAAGGAAGTTGTCCCATTAGGTTCTCTAGTTACATTGAAACTTTTTCCATCTCCACAAACACAAATTAATAGGAAAATTACAGAACAGGATCCTCACCACAGGAATGTTTCCCTTCTTCTTCTCTCTAACATGAGTCCCTTTTGTACATGAATTTTTACCAGGTGTGGAAATATCTGTTAGCACTAAGATTCTGTAAAACTTCTAATTCAGTGGAGCTTTATGTGTCTGAACCCCAAATATTTAACTTAGGTTTATTGGCTCACTGCTTTTTAAGGAACCTTATGTGGATTAAACTCTGCATAGTAGGCCATGTATGTTAAGTTTCCAGCAATAATTTTCCCCCTAGTTTTTCAATATTTTTTACTGAGAATCACAGAAAGACCAAAGTAAAGCTAGCAAACCAGGAAGAGTTTACCTTTTTCAAAACTTGCCAGCAGTTTATAACAGTATCTGTGCTTCATCTTGTTATTTATTTGAGTCATTTTTTTCAGAGTGGGCTCCAAGTTTTAGGCAATAACTTGCATGACTCAGACCTTGGAATGACAGTAAAAAAAAGGTCATTCACTAAGAGTATCTACACCAATTTTCATGTGTGTGCACATGCATATTTATCAACTAAAGAGTAAAAAATACTCTTCAGATGTTCTGCTGCACAAAAAAAAGGCCTTTTATATTCTCCCAAAAATGTAAGGGATAGCAGAATGGAAAACTGGTGTATTATGGTGTATTTAAAACAACTAACATGCAATTCAAACCTTGGCTGAAGTCAAAGTAGGCTTTGGATGCCAAGACCTGAAAAGCAGATCCCTACAAAGTGTTAAAAAGATTATTGAAAACTGATACAAATGTTTAGAGGATTAGCAAAGTAAAGGCAGGCTTGGATTTTCTCTGACCTGACAATACTGGCTTTTGAGTCAACTTCCAAGAGTTTTCAGTATTCTTCATTATTGTGATGGCTTGTGCAGCTTTCAGAAGGTCATGATTAGTGACAGATTAACTGAGAAATTTACAAAGTTCAGAATTAAAACTCATGGGTTGATAAGGGTCTGATTTACATTTTAGAGGCTGTGGAGCCATAAAAGTTACAGTCTCTCCAGGGAATGGAGGAGTGACTGACTGTTTTCTGAAGGAACTTCTCGTATACTTCTGGGACAGGAAGAGCCATCAGAACAGACCTAATGTTTAAGAAACAGCGTGGGAAAAGTTCAAAGGCTCATTTGGACCTATGTATCTCATTGAAAAAGAACTGAGACCATAAAGATGAATGCAACAACTGGCAAGAAAAAAAAATCTAAGTAAAAATTTTCAGTGGCAGAGGGTTAATACAAGAACTAATTGTTTTTGTAGTGTAGGTTTGAGAATATGTGATTGTTTATATGCAAGTAAATAACTGCCAGAAATATACTAGTCATCTTAACTAAATTAAAAGGTAAGTAAATATTTGTTTAAAACTATTTTGGTATCAGAATTATATTTATGATAGTGTTGTCTAGATTTCTGTCCACAGTACTTTTTATTTTCCCCTGATTTTACAGGTTTTTCCCCTGATATTACAGTAAAGAATCATCAAAAATTCAGAGCATTTTCATTCCTATTGTTCCAGGTTTTTGCAGATTGCTGTTGCTGAAGGAAGAAAGAATGTGTGACCTGCAGTGATGGTGGGAAGACAAGTGTTAATATTCAGTCCTGACCAGTCTGGCCATGAAGCAAGCTGAAATACACATTTTTCTAGGGGGTGTAAATTCATATTGATTTACAGAAGTAAGAGAAAGCTTAGAGGGAAAAAAACAAAAGAGAAGGACTAAATGCTTATAAGAATCAAATTCTTCTAAGTCCTTTTTCAGTTCTGACCCAGATCATGAATACATTTCCCTGACTAAAGACTAAGTTTGAAAGTAATGTGCTAGCATACAGCTCTGAACTTTTTGCAAGTGTGTGACTGTGAGTGTTGTACAAGGTAGGACCTACATTCTTCAAGTTAAATAAACATAATGAACAGATACAAGCTATATCCTGGATCTCTATGCTCTCTTCATATTTTTAAAATTATTGGAGGATAAATTGGATTTGGGAACTTTTAATCACCTTTGTTGTAACCCAGTCTCTTCAAGGGGCTTCCACAGGAAAACAAGCCACAGTCTGATTGATCATTTTTAAAGGGATTCCATTGGCCACACATGCACTCAAAGCCAAGTCTTTTATATTTTCTGTGACAAAAGTAATCCTGGTTAGGTTCACAAGGTGAAGATAGAAAAAAACCCAAGAGAATGAGAACTAGAAGAAACTTGTATTTCTCATTTTCAGGATTGCCATACACAGTGTTTCCCACCTTCAGTCATATGGGAATTCTTCTCCCACAAAAATAACTGTGTAGCCAAACCTTTTTGCTCTTCTTTTCTCAGGAGACGTGAAACAACTAGAAGCAGTCAGAAATGCTGGATAGTCCTAAGAAAACTCTGTGGAAAACAAAAACAGCTCCCAAAAATTTTACATAAAACCTGCATCATCTTCATGTAAAAATTGACTTTGTTGTTTACTGCTGCAGTCTGTTTATAAAACAGCAATAACAAGGAAGAAATTTACAGTCATTTAAACACTGTGGACAGGCTTTGCTAAGCTGCAGTGCTTTGGCTACTGATAAAACAAATTAGCATCAGAGTAAGAATGGGACAAGATAGTGCTATGACAGAAATAATATAAGGAATACTAAGAACCCAGGTGTACATAATTAAGATTGTAATTCAAGCAAAGGGTTCTGGTGACATCATTTATCAATGTCACTGCAAACTCTCAATGGAATTACAGCTTTGTATGTAAAATTCAGATATACGTGATTTGTTAGAATACATGAGGAATGTTTCTATTAAAAGTAGACAGACAATATGTTAACCTCAACTAGTGGTGGTGACAGGATGAGATACAAAGAGAAGAGGTTTTTTCCTATTCTAGCACAAAAGAAGGATGAAACAGACAGAGTACTTCTAAGATATTTGGAAATTAAATTTATTTAAAATACTGGCTAAGGACTTTTCACCCCAAAAAGAAGCAGAAAAAGTTTCAGTTCTAATGTGTTTCAAAATGTCAATAAAAAACAGAGTTTTAATAAAAAATGAACAAAGAAATAGCCAAAACTACTGATTTGTCCATCTCATTGCATAGCAAAAAATCACATTAAAATAAGCTCAAGAAAAAAATTCCATTAAAAGGATGGTATAAAATATTTAGAATTAAACACACAGTAAGTCTAGTAGTAAATTATTAATTGCAAATTAACTCATTTTTAGGAGGGAAGAACATTGGTGCTTGTAAATACATGTGCTGAAAGGAGATTATAATCTTTATACATTCTGAATGTCTGATTCTGGTTTTATTCTTATAACTTATGATCATAATTATGAAACAGAGGGTCCTCAGTCTATGAAAATTTTAAAAGCCTTAACTGAACTTAAATGTTAATTAATGCAAAATCACATTCTTCAATTATGCTCCTAAATATAATTTCGATGCCAAACTACTTGTTACTCAGTTAGCTTGTGGATTTTTCAGCCTTGCTCAGATGTTCACAGACCTTGCACAATAAAAGTGAACAGCATCTCCTTGAGAAAGCATCACTCAGGAAATAGTGATGCATCCCAGAAATCCAGTGCAGAATGGTGTGAGGCTTGATGATGTGAGGGTCGGCTACTAAATGATTAGGGAGAAAGATTCTAATCAATGCAGTGAAGAGAAGGTTTCCTTTTACTTGATAAACTTAGGCATGAATATCACTTGTGTGAAGTGCCTACAGCTATAGCTATAGGCATTAAATTAGTCAAGGCACTGTGGATTTTTCAGTTTTGGTCACTTTCTGAAGTACTCTAATTGAACCCTATAAATTGCATTCTATTTTAAGTGTACAGCAAAACTTGTGATGCTCTTGAATACAATCTAAAATGTGTTTCTGGATTCTATATGGTCACTGATAATATCACCAATTTTTCAAGCATTACACTGCAATGCTATCTCAAAAGATAATACAGTCTCTGAAACTTTCAGGGAGTGCTGACTGACAAAATACAGTCATGGGGTATTTAATTCTCATTAGAGAGTTCTGGGGGTTTTAGTTCTCTGTTGATGAAGTGCATAACTTGTATGAAAACTGAGATACATAACGACTTGGGAATTTGTAGAGTAGCAACACTTCCAGTCCAAGTTCACAAGTCTTGAAAGTCTAGCTTTGTTCACTATGCTTGAAGAGAATACCTTGAACAGTAGCAGTTTTGACCTTGAGTAACTTAATTTGGAAAGGAAATTTGGCCAAACTAGCTCAATGTGGGAGTTCTCATCAAGGATTAATGCAGAGGATCAATATGAACTTTTTATAGCAGACTATTTTTGAAAGAGGACAACAAAAGGTTAGAGTACTTTAAAACTTGAAAAAAGCAAATTAGTATGACTTAAAGTGGGCAGGATAAGAATGAGAATGGAAAAAGCAGGGATCTTGATTTCATGCCAGCATTTAGTAATACCTTATAACTAAAATACAAAGAAAGCTGATTTTAAAATCATATTTTTGTATCTTTTTGCAACCATATCCGAGTTTATAAACATTTGACTACTCTGTCTCCTTGTCTCTTCGTGATGGTGCTGAATGACAAACACTCATGATTGCAATTGACTGATGTTACTGTCACAATTTTTCTATTTTCTACAAGGTCAAAATTGCATATAAACATATGTCTTTATTTGAAAATTTAAAGACTTAATTACCTCCTAAACAAAAGAGTTATGGAAAACACATAAACATAGCTCTTCCTTAAGCTCCTGTACACACAAATCCCAGTTCTGGAGTGTAAGAGCTCCTGTAATGAGGAATCAGGCCCCTTAATTGCCCTGTCAGTAGCAACAGATATTTATGCACGACCTTATGTTACCTTACCTAAGGAGCTAAAGGACAGATTGATCCACTTACTTCCCCATCACTGTCTCCTTTCCCCTTGCCTCTCCCTTAACTACAAATCAAACTCTAATATGGCTTCTTAGCCCAACTCACATCTGACATTTTTCTCCACTGTCGTGTGGCAGACTCTCAAGAGCTGATTACCTACCCACGTGCTATTTCTGTTCAGAAAGCTCCATGAGCACTGGAGATGTTCAGGAAATCCAGAAGGTCTGTCCAGCTACCTGCAGCCATTCCAGCATACTCATCTGTGACAGATTCCAGTGCATTTTAGTCCATTTCAGAATACTCTTAAAAGCCTGGTTAACATCTTTGTAGATGGCACTAAATGTGATTTAAGAAATATTATCCAAGCTTTATACAAAATTTAAAATTTTCTAGTGTGGTTATTGAGGGTCTCAAAATTTTCTGTTTCTGATACTTGCTAAGGCAAGTTTACAAATAATTTCCTTTTCTTAGGCCTCCATGTCTTGACCTGTGCTGTTTTGAAGCAGACAAAGCTAAGTTCCTGAAAGACAGTAAATGGTTTTGCCAGATAAGCTATTTTCTTGAGATATTCCTCTCATCTTTCCCTTACTTGGGCTTTTTCCCAAGTCACTGAGTTACTGGCAACAATCTCATTTTCAGATAGGGGCAGAAAAAAGGCATGTTTGTCAGACAATGGTCTCTCACCCCTGAAATTTCAGTTCTTCTTTGTTCTCCTTTCCCTCATTCATTGTTATCTTTTGTAAACCCTGCCTCCCATTTGGGTTCCTATACCCAAACATTTGGTATTTCTGCTCTTTGGACTCCAGTTCCTGTCTTCCCTCTCCTTGAAGCTGACTGTATGTTTAAAGAAAGGTGAAGATGTTTCACATGATGGAGAAAGACCATGACCCTTTTTCTCCAAACTTCTCCATTCTAGCTTGGAAGTTAACTGGGTTTTAATGGTATTTTCAATGATGGCTGGTTGATATGTGAACTCTGCTTTCAACAGCAGAACAATAAAGATGTAGTGCTTAATAATGAAGAACAGCATTTTTTATTTTACAAAACAAGCCTCTCAGCTTCAGTGGTGTTCTTCATGAATAACACCTTGTGCATATGCATTATGAGACAGTGCTTAATTGAATGATTGCATAATATGTTGTTCCACAGAATAAAATATGAAATATTCATTAGGCCAGAGAGGGAGTTAGAATGCCTGGTGGTTAAATCACTCACCAGGGAAATCCAGCTCCTACTCCTTCCTTCTAGTGAATATGTAAGTAGTCTATACAAAAAGGCTTTAAAAGCAACTAGGATTGTTTTCCCGAAAATCTACTGTACCCTCATGGCTAGTGTACTGTCCCAACAGGCAGGAGTATGCTCTGATTGGGGCATGGAAGGGCACAGTTAAACACACATCACTTACATCCTTTCGCATAGTTAAAGGAGTCAGATCTGCCTTAATCGGGCAGCTGGGTTTAATGGAACAAAAAGCTCCCTACTGTGTTTATTTTTCAGGAAATGATTGTCTTGGTATAGGTGCCTCGCTCAGGAAAGGGTTTCCAGATGTGACTCCAGAATAGGAGAAAGAACTTTGTGCAGTCCAAACCCACACTCAGTTTAGTCTCTGCGAGACTTGGCGCAAGCAGTCTGTGCACATCCTTCACTCAAAGTGGAAGATTCTCCACTCGCTTTTAACTGCTTTGAGTCAAAGCTAAGAACCCAGCTCACTTCATGCCTTGAACTGGGAAATAGGATGGTCGTAGGATACCAAAAATATCATAATAATCTGTACTTCAACACCTAAATCCTGTTGCAGATTTAACCTTTGCTAATCTGCGAGGTGGGAAGATCTCTGGGAAACATATTTAGGTAAAGTAATACCTAAGTAATGCCCTGAAAAAAATTAAATTTATCTCATAATCATCATGCCTGTTGGAATCCTAAGAAAGCTTACTGAAGTGATAGGGGAAAAGAAATGTGAAATGGATAAAATTAGGAGGAAAATAATGCTTCTTAAAAAAAATTAATTAAAAAAGTATTTACATCTCAGACAACAGTCAGCACTGTCAAAAGATATGTATATGTTTTATCAGTTACTGGCAAATAGCAATAAAAAAATGGCTTTTGATTTTGTGTAGGGTATCAGAGAGAGGCATTCTCCTGGCATATTTATTTTTGCATTTATTCAGGAAATAAAAGAGAAAGTGAGTTTGGGGAAATAGCTCACTCTGGGGAGACAGAATCAGTCAGAATAAATAAATATGCCCAAAACAATAACAGAAGCAAATGTGGCACCAAATATCACTGATAGACAAAGAATGCATTAATTCAGCATTGCAAATTACTTTTGCTTAAGGCAGATGTACTTGGTATACCCTCTTAATTATTGCTCTTCTCATCAGTTTGCAACTCAAAGCACATTCTCTCAGTAGCAATTAGGGAATGATATAATTATATAAAGCTTTAGGAACAAGAGAAAGCTTCTGAATCAAAATGCTAAAGAATTTTTTTTAAAAGTTTGCATTGTAACAGATGCCTTGTGCACTGTCCATCTGGAGAACCCATTCCACATCCATTCCTGGAGGCTCGAGAAGCAATCTATGTCAACAGACACTTGATTTTTATATCATCTTTTCAACCCACCTTCTCTTTGAATGCTCAGCCTCTTCCCAGGCATGGAGAAGACAGAAGTAGGTGGGTGGTGAATTTAAGGGTTCATCTTGGCTGCTGTTCATCCACAGAGTGATTTCCTGGAGGACATTCTGCTTATATACACACATATGCATCTATAGCTCTAGAGCAGATCTCTCTCAGTACCTGACTGGTCCTAAAAGAAGCAGCTGCTGTACAAAGGCAGGGACCAGAAACACTTGTGTGTTTTTCTGCTTTTGTGTGTCCAAAGGATTAGAGTTCTATTAACATCTGTCTGTCACACCAGCAGAAGTTTGAGAGCCTATCTGCTGTCATCATCCAGGGGTCAGGAGTATAACTGTCTTTTTTCTCTTCACTGACCTTCATGCACTGATGAGCTAGAACATTATTAAGAACATTTCTGTCTAAATCCACGTGTTAGTAAAAAGTCCAGGTTGTTTCAGCAGATCAGCCCCAAAGATATGCAGGTTTATAGAAGTGCATTAATGTGAATGTCGATCAGTATAAATGGACTGGCAAAAGTTCAAGGTTTTATGAAAGCAGTCACCATAGTGAACTTCTCAGTTTAAGTGTTCATAAGAAGATAAAAGCCTTTATATTCTTTTGTCTAGTGAGTTTAGGATACTGTCCACAAATGAAAAAAAGTGAATTGCCTTCTCTATTCAGTGTTACAATTAATAAATTCTGCTGGAGATTAGAATAAATACTCACTAAAGCTGTTAGCATCATTAAAATCATTAAGATGACTTAATTATTAAAAAATTATTTTATTAAAATAAATTTTAAAAACCTACAAAATTTATTTGAAAAAATTAACTAGAGATATGGTACCTTTAATATTTTGGGTAGTCACATTGAAACTGATACCTTCCCATCTGTTGTGTTTTAAATAATGATCAGACCATTTTCTTCATAAAGACAAAACAAGAAATAAGGTACTCAGTTTTGAGAGATCCTGATTTCTTTCAACTTTAAATGGAAGGGGAAATCAACAGCCAGCCATAACAGCCATTTAACATAGGTTGATATTTTCTGGGGCAAGTAAATTTTCCCAGCTGCATAAGTGGTAGTAATTTGATTTTTAGAAAGAGTAAAAAATAAGATAAATATTTCTCAAATCAATCAAAGAGGGAAAGAGCTAAAGATTGGGAGGATTTGTCAGCAAGGTGCCTATTTATTTATGGTTGGCCTCTGGAATCTTGAATTTGGTCAAAATTTTGCCAACATGCAAAGCATCCAGAAGTGTGTAAGTATGAGTAAGTTTATTCACCTGTCCTAAGTGGAGAAATCTGTGCTAAAATCTTGCAAATTTCCATGTTTCATCTTTTTTAGTTTGTGAATACAAGGTAAGCCATCAGTGTTTTCTTTTGCATTCATATTGATCATCATTATTTTAGGAATATATCAGTCTAAGAGAAAATTTATATGAATTTTAAGTAGGTCTAAGATTGAGATAGTTGCAGAGTTTCTCAGGAACTGGCCAAACAGAATTCAAGTAGAGCTTTGGCTTAGGTGTCTACAAATCAGACATATGAAAAATGAAGAAAAGCTGCCTTTGCAGCTTACAGTTCCTTTGTTTTTGAAAATATTGCTTTAAAAATAAAGTAATTTTCTGTATTATAATAAAGTAAGAGTTTCTCAAACTATCCACATGTGACAAGGATACAACGCTGCTGTTGCTTTCCATGGAAGGCAGTTAATTCCTAAAACAATATTTTATTTCATGTCAATGTCAAAAAACAGGTATTACAGCCATTATCATCCCAAACTGGGTTTCCATCCATTTTCAATCGATATTGCAGTAATCTGAAGCCAACATGTCAGTAGTAATCCAGAAGACAGTGGTTGGGGCTGATAATGCCCTTGAGATGACACATGAATACAGAGGGGACAGACCCAGTAACATCCATGTTCAGCCTATTTTTCAGAGTGCCATGCCAGACTACAAATATGTTGTCTGGCTAGCAGTGTGCATGTGGCTTACATCAGAAATTCAGCTTTTCTGAAAGTTCATCTCTTCCCCTTCAGGTAGGCGCTAGCCCAAATGAAGAGCGTAGTGGGGAGTCAGAAGATAGCTCTGATTCATGCAGGATGAGGGCATGGCCATACGAATGGATGAAGATAAATCGTGATGAAACATATGCAGGGGAAAATAATGGCAGAATTCAGATTAGGACAAGAGGTCATAAGTACAGCCAGATCATGTTACAGTAAAATGACTGTGATTTCAGGACACAACATCAGAAAGTTTAGGTGATTACAGGAGGAATTTGGCTGATTTATAAATTAATGAAAAAGAAAAATCAGATACCTATTCATTTGAAGTGTGTTTTCAATAGAATTCTATGTTCTATTCAAATTTCTGACTTGAGGAGGAATATAATGCTGGCTGCTCTAATGCGAGCAATTATTGATAATGTGGGAATTTGGCTGGGGTAGAAAAGTTGCTTTACAGCAGCAAATTTCCAGTGAAGGTAATTATTGACTAAGGATTCCACTTTATGATAAACTGTAAACAGAAATGAGAAGGGAACAGAAGACCTCTCAAGTGTAGCCCCAACTTTCTTTGCACAGCTACAGCCTCCTTTGTCATTTTTCAGTCCTCTTCAGGGGAAGGGGGCCCATGGATCTCAGGAGTGATGCTAAGGCCATGCTAGCAGGGTGGAGGGCTGATGGCAGTTTGCCACCACGTGGTATGGATTACAAAGGAAGTATGACCTGCACTGGACGAGTCATTGCCAGATGGTTCCCAGATGTGTTATTTATGAAGTCACGGCCTACTTAAACCACATTCCTGGTGTCTTGTCTTCTTTTCCTGCAATGTCCAAGACATTAATGAAGGAATGTATGAGAACAAAATAGCAGACCAGTTGTCAAAAACCAAATGGCAACAGAAATCCTTTCCTGTCTCTGGATATATGTAAATACATATTAGATTAACAAAGCCAGCTTTAAACAGCTGATCCCTGAAGAGTCATAGAACTGGCAGTAGTGCATTTTAAGGACAGTACTTATCTTGGCCTCATCATTCCCTCATGAATCTCTACCATAAAACTTACCACATTATCCTTGATGATTCTGTTCTTATAACTTCTTCCTTCCAAAGAGCCCTCTCTCCCTTAGCTTTCTCAATATAGATTAAAAAAAAAATCTTAGATACAAAATCTAGGTCACTCTTTAAAATACCAAGTAAATCTGGGTGAATGCTGTAGTGTTTCAAATGATCTGACAATGTCAAATACAGTTTGTGGGTTGATTGGTTGGTTGGTTTGTTTGCTTAGATTAGTCAGGTCTGGCAACATGCTGATGTGACTGACTGATCATGCAAGTTTCTTACCAGAAGGTAATTTATTCAGTCTGTGTAATGCATCTGAGGCAATGCAGTAATGGTGCATCAGAGCAGAATTTTCTATTGCTTTTGTTGGTGTGGAGTTTTTTGTCTTTTGTTAGAAATGAATGGAATATGATTTGGTTTCTTTTTTTTTCTTTTCCAGTTGCTATAGTTATGAGAAACAATTCCTGAGTCACTGCTAAAAAGGTAGAAAAGAACACTGCAAACAAGCTACCGCTTTGTAACATCCTAGAGACAGAACTGTAGCAATATGACTTGACATACAGAATAACATCAGTTGGCATAAGTTTTATTGATTACTACGTACCATGTGATGGGCCCTCAGGTTTTAATAAATAAGCTGGAATTCTACTGGTACAAGAAGTAATAGAACTATGTTTAAAACAATTCAGAAATATTTATTCTGAATACAGAAAGCTCATGACAGGTTATTTTACATACAACATTTTTACGTAGCTATTCAAAACAGACAGCAACCTGTTTGCTTTCTATTCCCAGGAAGTATGGGATATATATTAACATTGATTTTTCATTACAGTGAGCTGTGTTTCTTTCTCAATTTATTCCCTTGGTGAGCAGCTTTCCTAGGTGGAGGCCAGTGTAAATGAAATCTGAATATGTCCATAATATGAAATAGTGTTGCAAATATATTTAGGGTCAATAGGACTTTTCTATTTATGTAGTATTCCACTTTAATGTAGATACTAAAAAAAATGAAACTCCTATAACCCATTTCAGACAAGTACAGAACAGCATAAAAGGATGTGTGCAGCACATTTTGTACAGGTACAAGCACTCAACAGTAAAGAGATTGGTCACCTTCATTACATCAAAACATTTTATATCATTCATCTGACTGTTAGAAGGAGAGAAAAAAAATGTGGTTATCATTATAGAAAAACTCTGGAATCTGTTAGTTTCTTGTTAGAAAGATTGTCCTTTGTTAATATTAGATGAAGTTAATACTATATGAAGTAGGGAAGGGAACAGTGATGTGCAGATGTCTATATTTAGGCTGAAAGCATATGTGGCATTTTATGCATACATAAGAGGACATAGAGCTCACAGATTAAGTGCTAATAGTTTGATGAAGAAGTGAGGGAGTAATCTATTGAAACAAGACTGAACTACCTGGCTTTTACCATTGTTTAAAATACAACCTTTTTGCACAGGTTAAAATAATTTTAGAACAATAACAACTGGCAGGAAAGAACACATCAGCTGCATCAAAACTCCCACAAGTGGAAGTTAATTGAACAATACATTAATATAGTCAAATTATTCCAGATATTTTTAGACATCAAATTCTTACAAAATTTACATTTCAAAATAGTGGCTCAAATTAGTTTATACCTTCATAGTTTTATCTTTCCTGATTTCCAGTTAAATCTTGATTCCATTACAAATTCATAATTGTTGTTAAATGTATCGTAAGTGCAATAGATTTGATCAGTGTTGGATTCATCCCAATATATTTTTATGAGGAGAGTACATGATATAATTTTCTTTTTCCATATTTAACCTATATTCTACTAGGACAGGTTCAGATAGGAAGTGATTTATAACTTAGCTCCCATTTGAATTGTGTAAAAAATTTATTAATATGAGAAAGCACAGTTCTAGTCCAAACTTTCTGTTCTTAAGCCCTCAATACCTGATGATGAAATGTCTCTACTGTTTTCTACACCTTATGTAGAGATACCAACAAGGATAGTGCAATTTGTTGTATTATGTGTGAATACATATGAGCTGGCAACAGGTAATGAACTAATTGCTAACTTAGTGTTTCCACTACACCTTTCTTTGCCACTGCAGTATGACCTAGATTGAATTTGCTACCTACCCACTTAAGATTTTCTGATCCTCCTTACAAAGTCTAAGATTGACTTTGATTTCCGAATACTCATACCAGCCAATAAGCCTGAATTGCTGGGAGCTCAGAACAACAGCTCCTGTTGTTGGGACCACAAAAGAGCTAGTAAAAGATGGATGAAAGAAGATAACTCAAAACATTAACACAAAATGATCTGGATGACGGGACAAGTTAGCTGAAGACACAAAAAAGTGAGAAATGGTTGGTTTGTCAGAGGGTTGTGTGGCCATCCAGAGGGCTGACAGGAATCTCATGAAGTTCAAAAAGGGGAAGCAAAAAGCTCTGCCAAGCAACAACCCCATGATGTGATATTTCCTGGGTGGCAATCACCTTGAAAGCAGCTTTGCAGAAAAGGACAGATTCCTCTGTGAGCCGTAATATGCCCTGGCAGTAAAGAAGGTTAGTGGTATTCTGTGTTGCATTAGGAGGATTGTTGTCAGCAGGTCAAGGGATGTGATTCTTCCCTTTTCCTCAACACTGGTGAGGCCCTACCTGGAGTACTCCACCCAGTTTTGGGTTCCCTAGCACGGCGAGACAGGGGCATATTGGTGAGAGTTCAGTAGAAGGCCAGAAACATGACAAGAGTCTGCATCTCTCCTCTGAGGAAAGGCTGAGAGAGCTGAGAATGTTCAGCCTTGTAGAAGTCTCAGATGGCCTCATGAATATCTGCAAATGCCTGAAGGGATGGTACAAAAAGGACAGTCAGGGTCTTTTCTGCCCCATGATAGGACCAGAGGCACGGGGCACAGCTGGAAATACAGAAAGCTCTACCTGAACATCAGAAGACACTTTTTCACTGGGAATGTGGCTGAGAAGGGGCACAGGTTGCCCAGGGAGGTTGTGGAGTTTTCCTCTTTGGAGATTTTCAAAAGCCATCTTGCAAAACTGTTTTTAGGAAACTCTGCTTGAAAAGGGGGCTTGGACTAGATGACTTGCAGAAATCCCTTCCATTCTCAGCTACTTTGTGATTCTATGACCTTGAGTGAAGGGAATTCACTACAGTGAAAGTGTGTTAATTAGACTAAAAAATAATGCTATTATATATGGTATCTATATATTACTCTAGATCTAAATTATCAAAACTTGACCTTTTTATTCAAGGTTTTTTAAAACCTGTCTCTAAAAATGAAAATTCTTACTTCATATGGCAAACAAAATCCTTCACCATTATGTATTTTATGGAAGTCTTTTTCTCTCTATAAGATCCAAAAACATGACCATGAATAACCTAGTATCAACTTCCCACTCATTTCATTAACATTTGAAACTTCATTTTGTTAAGTTTTCATTAGTATTTTTTGAAACCTAGAAAAAAATCTAAAATTACAAAATGGCAACATTTACCATGCCAAATGATTTTTAAAAGTACCCAACTTACACAGATTTCTAATTTTGATGCTTTTATCATCCTTGGGTTTTAAATGTTGGGCTGTAATATTGACAAGATAATTTGCAGAGCATTACTCATGCCATTTAGCTTAAATCTTTACTGTTTCTTATTTCCTTTTGGAAGTTTTTAAAACAGAGATGATTACCCAAAGAACAAGTCAGAGCCTTTATCATGGTGAAAATTACCAGTAATAGATTAAATTTATAGATATTAGGAAAACATTATTTTAAAGTTACACTTACAAGAGTGTTTGTTGCTTTACATAGTGGTTTTCAAGGGTTTTATATAGTTTCTATTATTAATACATGTTGTTTGACTGGGGAATGGAAAGAAAGGTTGAAATCTGAGACAATATTAAAATACTTTAGAAACTTTAAAGCATTATAATAGTTATTTCAATAAAAACTACTTCAAATATTTCTTCAAGAAGGAAACAATTTGGAGTTCAAGTTCAGCAGCATAATAACTGAAAATGTATAACAGTACTCTTATTCCCATCACTAAACTATAGATTACGGTCTTTTTCAGTTGTTGCCATTATAAATCCCTGTTCCCAGGGGTGCTAAGCTATCATAAAAATTTGCTTTGGGCAATGCTTTGAGATAAGTTCTTCAAAAAATGCATAGGGGATTGGATTGCAACTCCCACTTGTGTTAATAGGAGCTATCAAGGCAAATTTCTCATGTATTCATGGGAGAAAAAGCTCCAGAGTATAAAAAACTTTCGGCCTGAGGATTATTTGTTTTTGATATATATCCTGATAAAAATATGCTCTAAAACAAAACACTTCAAGCTAGTGATCTCAATTATTTTCTGGATCTGTTAACACTCAGTAGATTTTGTTAAATTGAAATTCCACTAATGAAGCCTGCAACATAAATTATTTCCTAGAAGTTTGTGGAAGAAAGAATAACAGTTTGGCTGAAGAAAGATAAATTTTCAAGGCAATAATACATTATTAACTGCACAGAAACATTATATAGTAAGCTTTATGCTATTTTCTATCTAATCCAAAATGCTGGTAGAACTTTGCTTGGATTCACATCCTGTTCTTTAGGAGGTGGAGATATAGACTGGTGTGGTTGATCTGAGTTTAAGTGTTCCTTAACTTCTACATGCAGCTTCACATTTTCCACTTTGATGTAGGTTACAGTGGAATATCAGCTCATCTTCCCTCTTCTGGGAGAAATTCCATTCCCCCAATTCCAACAGCTCATATTTCATACAGTCCATCCACGAATCAGGTCTTGGGTTTACTATAAATGAGTGTGCTGATAAAAAAAATTGACACACTGCTAAAAAAATCTGGCTATGTCTGTCTCTCATGTCTGCATTCCCCAACTAGCTAGGCAGTAAAATATACCAGGAACTTCCACTGAGAACCATAATTTTCAGTTGTCTGATGTTCTCCTAATCATTTACATTAAGCATACAAGTGTCTGAATATCGCAAAAGAAGAAATACTACACAGAAATATCAATTTCATCAATTTCAGCCATTTTGGAAAGTAGCTTAATTTTATGCGATCTGAATCATTCCTTGAAGGAACTATTTTTTCATAAACTCTTATGAGATTGCAGGGAAAAGAAAAATTAACCTTAGAATCTAAGGACCACCTTTGTGAGTATCTCTTTTCTGCCTACACATTCTACATTTTTTTTCTTAGGCAAGGATTTCTATAAGAACATGCCCATGTCAGAGGTTGACTATGTCAGCTCAAAATACTTCTTCAACACAACTACAACACTACAAAGTCATCTTATGAGCTCGGGAATGTGAGCAATTCTGCATATAATAGGTAAGGCTAAACATGGTCTTTCTTTTCTGTAGGCAGATATTAGAGGTCCACTTCTTTATGCTTTTCATTTCCATACATTTTTCTGGTAAACAGATGGCAGAAACTTTAAATAGTACTTGAGGTGAGAGCTCACCAATGTCTTCTACAACTGAAATCCTACTTTCCTTTCTACTGCAGATACCTTACTTCCCACAATATTAGATCATATTTTTCATTTCATTAGCCTCTTCACATTGCTTGTTCACATATTTTATGCGACTAATAGTGCCAAACATTATCTTCTTCCTGTATTATTTCCACTCTGTAAACAGCAAAGCCTTCCTATTTGTCCTAAACCCCACAGCTACTACTGTTGTATATCATCCCAGCTCTTTTACTCCCATGTTCAGTTGAACATTTTGCTCTGACAGTCTGGACCTCTCCTGTGTTAATTTAGTATCACTGTAACTATTTTACTTTTCCTACTAACAGTTTCCATGAGCAGTATCACCTGCACTCTTTTCTTACCCATGTTACAATCCTTGCAGTAGTCTAGCTTCGTTAACTTAATAAGCAACTTCCTACAGGAATTACTTTGCAGTAGATCTGATGCCCAGTTATATTTCAGCTAGTACATTTACTTTGAGTAGAAAACCCTTTAATTTAGCCAAGAAAGGTACAATTACCCTGCATGATTGGCTTTTGCTGAAGCTACATAGAATTTTTTTCATTTCTGAATTATATAATTAATTATGTTATGATCCAGATTTGTTCTAAAATCTCCATGAGGTAGGATTACTATGCCAGTAATTACCCAGATCACATATCTCCCTTCCTTAAATACATACAACATGTTTGTTTTCCTGCAACAAATATAATACAATTTGCAGTCTGATGGACTTCTAAAAAATACTCGCTTCCAAATTAATTTTCTGCGAGGAAATCATGATTTGAAATATGAAAACCTAATATTTTTTTGTGGTCATATGGAAAATATATTTCAACAGTTAGTGGAAGGTTATCAAATTGAATTTTGCTGATCTCTTTGGTTTGCAATGGGTAACATCTAAAAAATAAATAAATTAGTCATGCATATTTATAATCTGTCTACTTTTAATGTAGTCCATCAAATTTAAATGAGACAAAGGATTAAAGCTACAATTTAAAAGCTTAAAACTAGAAGGGCTTATTTTTAACCTTAGGACAGCCCAGCATTTAAATAAGACCAATTGGAACTGGGAATGAAAATGAACTCTTAATTTTATTAATCGCCTTACACTGTTGTGCATTGTTCTGAGTCACCAAAATATGCATAGCTCCTGAACAGCCTGACATTTTGCTTAGCATTTAATGCTATATTTTAAGAAATATATATCATATATCACTTGTTAATGGTTTCTGTGGGAGGAGATGAGTAATTAGGACTTGTGAAATTGGGGCAGGGTACGTTTTTATAACTGATAACATAAGCTCACAGGATGGCTGCAGTTCAACAAAGGGCTTAGCTTGCTCTGTTCTATAAATAAGCACAGGAAATTAGATTAAAATTTTAAAATTAGATTGCCAAGACTTTCAGAAGTGACCATAGGATCTGTGTATCTTGCTTTGGGATCCCCACTATGAAGTACTTTTCAGAATCCTCATGCCTGATGCCTTTTGAAAATATTTTAATTTTAGAAAGATTTTATTTCTTCAGCCTTAAAAAAATAAAAAAATAAAATATTTTTGAGAAGGATCTAGCTAAACTTGGGAAGAAAAAAAACAAAGAGAGCAAGCTGGAATACTCTTATAATTGCATTGTCTTGTTAGACATGTTATATATAGCACATTATGAAATATAACTTTTCTTTATAAGGATGAATTGCAGTCACACAAATCCTTCTGTATGGGTTTTTTAGTGTAAAATATTTCTTTGTAATATTATTAGGCAGAAGTCAATCCTTATGGTTCCTCCCTCTTCACTATTGCTTTGAAGTTTCATTTAGAATTTTAAAGAATGTTTAAGTTTCATTGGTTTTCTTTCCTAAATATTAGTAGAATATGAGACAATGTCATTTACAGTCTTGGAGAATTTATCTGAGTTTTGTAAATAAACTAGCCATATTGTTTAGGGCTTAGATGCTTGAGTTTCAGCCAGAGGAGGGAGGAATGGAGACATTTCTCCTCCTTTGGTGTTTAAAAACGTGTCTGGTATCCGACAGCATCAGACAACCTCAATACAGCTAACCCCCTAATGCAGGTTTGGAGCTACAATTTAGGAATATGTTGTGAGATTCAGGGGTACTCTCCTTGGAAAGCTCAGACTGCACTTGGATTTGGTGTTATAGAACCTGAGCACTCCGTCTGCACTGGTGTGCATGCTGTGGATAACATGGAAATTTTTAAAGTACACTTTACTTTGACATGTGGACTATATTTACTACAACAGACCCAATTTTTAGGAAAGCCTGGAAAATGGTCTATACAGTTTTCTCTTTTGCAGAATGAAAGTTGGGAAGAACTTGGGCACGTATCTGTGTTATGTTTTTATAAGAGAATGAAACACATATGAGAGAGAATGAAACTTTATTCCCCTTTTCTTAAATTCTGAGGGATATTTTCACTCAGTATTATTTCATTGGTTTAGTTGTTTATGAAACAAAATAGTAAAAAACATCATTGAGGATGGAAAATGTCCTAATATATACTACTCATGAACTGAGCATAAATTAATGTTAGTAACATAGAAACAGATATAAAGCAAAAGCAAGAAAAAGGGCTTGATTTTTCTTCTGCTGCTGTGTGAACCATTCCTACTGTTGTTACCATTTCAAAAGTAGGTCCTTACAGGACTGCAACACCTGAAAACTTATCTAGTACCAGCATTTGAACATTGTATAGGGAAGACAGCTACATGTACAAATATTTCATGAAAGAGGAATGTTTAAATTCTTATCAAGAAGATTGCCAACTTCATAAAAATGGAGATTGAATATACCAGTCTCTATTCTCCAGTCCTCCTTAACTTCCTTAAATTATAAGCCTGTGTAAAAGGATTTGGGACACCTGAACAAAAAAGATAAATGGACAATAATTGCAGTTGTAATTGAAAACAATTTAGGTGAGCTAACTGGCAAGTATGGTTTTTGCTCTTCTGGTCATACGGAGGGCAGGAATAAAGACTTGTGGATAAACATAAAAATTTCTAAGTTTTGCCAAAAGAAAAAAAAAAGGTTAATAAAAGAGACGCTACATGTCCTTGGAAACTACTTCTGCACTTCTAACCCACTACATGAAATCAGTCTGAGAGAAAATGTGAGGTAGGGTTATCACCAAGAATAAAGTGTGTCCCGAGCTGGCAACTCTTCCTTTTCTTTCTCTCTTCTGTCCCTAATAGACAGATATACAAATTGCAAATCACAGCACCAAAATTAAATGTCCAAACAGCACCTGGCATGACTCTGCATGTTGTCTAATTCCACTCCTATGACCTTCCATGTAAAATTGTATTGATATCATTGGCTAAGCCCACACAGCTACTCCTTCTGTCAGTCCTTCCACCTCTCACCAGAGATCAACTTACACATCTTGCTTTTATGCATGAAATTAATGTAGTGTTTGGAGGGTAAATGCTGTTTAAGAGAACAGTTGGACTCTATTAACCAGCTTGGAAGGTGGGAGGGAAATAGCAGAAAAAGCTACATTTAGGTTGATGACACTCTCACTGCTCAGCCAAAATGCAGGAAATGCAGCTCCCAATGCTGTTCAGAGAAAATCTGATGATTTTGTGGGTATTTTGATAGAGTGGAGATAATGGAGATAAAGACTCAGAACAAATTCATTGTATGGAGGAGGAACAGCACAACAGCAGATCTTTTTCCTCAGCTACTGAATCTTAAAGTCAAAGTTCGTTTGTGTGCATCTCTCCACCATAACTCATCCAACAGTATATATACTGTATGTTAGGTATATATACAGGATATTTCAGTCAGTATTCTAAACTTTTCATGTAAAGTCAGTTTGTTCTCTATGTGTCTGCACAGCAGTTCCAATCTATGAGACAAGTAAATAATTAAAATTATGTCTTTAATTTGCTAAGACAGGTATTATGCAAAATAGAAGTCTGTTTCCCAAGAACAGTAGGTAACTATTTTCTTATACAATATATTAAAGTTTACATTCTCAAAGGATTTTCTGGACTTAGGCCCCAAAAGCAAGTAAGTGGTGTATTGTAAGTTAAAATGGATGTATTTTTGCTGTCACTAAAAAAATAATGAAATGAACTATTTTGTCTTGTGTCACTTCTCAGATTTGAACATAAAGGCACAAAAAAGTCTAACTTTTTAATAAAACAGTAAAATAAAATCTTACCATTTGTGGTGAACTTTAAAATAATTTGTAAATTATGTTATGCAATTGAATATGATTTAGGTCCAGTAGATAAAGATGAAGAAGAAATAAGAGCAGAAACTACTACATTTAATAATGCGTCAAATGTCATTATTTCTTATTGTTGACTCAGTTTTCCTTGACATCTATAGAAGCTGTTCTTCAGTATCTCCCAAAGGTTGAACTTCAAGAAGATAGAGAACAGGCAGTCAATAGAAGAAGAAAGAAGAGATATTAATTGACATAGTAGTTCTGCCAAAATATTACTTTGTTACTTTTGTAGTTGGAAAAAAGGGAACAACTTTCTCCCAGTGATGAACCTACACAGAAAAGGAACAAATCACTAAAAGGACACGTCTAGATGCTATAAACTCTTACATCTTTAACTGCTGACTCTCCTGCAGCCTAATCTAGAGCTGGTGCTGTCTCCTCACAGGCAAGTGTGAGTTGAACTTCCAGAAGGTGTAAATCACAGAAATCAAATCTCTCACTTCTACCCATTGTTATATTAAGAAATATGGATATAGGCAGGTGCATCTCCCACTGCTTCTTTCTGTGTTTTATGTCTGACTCACAGTTATCAATTCATGTTTGGGGATCCTGGTGTCTGTCTGCTGGAACACACTTTTCAGGAGACGTGGGTGGTGGCTTTATAAATCCTAAGTTCTCTTAGACACAGCTGGACACTGTCACGCTCTGCTCTCCCCAGGCAGCTGTTCTCTGAGATATGCATAGTACCAGACCAAGATATATCTAAGAAATTTGCAGTAGTAATAATGTTATTGGTAGGAAGCAAAGTGTATCCTAATTCTGGATCATTCTCTTGGATTTAGGAGCTGAAACACTTATTTGAGCATATTTGTAGAGCCTGATTGTTTGTGTTTGAGAACTAATCACATTTGTCTTAGTTATTATTTTGTCTTTTTTGTGAATATAAAGTTTAAAATAAGTTTTCCCTTATATGTTCCTAGGAAACTACTTATTTCTACATTATCTACTTTCTGACCCCACATGATAACTATGATTTAAACTATAAATTTATCCAGTAACTGCTGCCCCAAGGTTCTTGAGAAGAGGAAAGTACATCTCAGCAAAAACTCAGTATTTCGCAAATAAGTCATCTAAGGTGCAGGAGGAAAGAGAATGCAATAATTTATACAGAGCCTTACTTTTTTTGTTTTACACAATAGAAATTTTTCTGCTTGTTGTTGGCGATTATTCGTGCCATACTTCTGGAGAGTTTGGATTCATTAACTAATATACAGATTCAAGACCTAGGTTAAATTGAATTGGAATATAAACTAAATAAACAATCCAGAATAATATCTTATCATATAAAGATGATTAAATAGTGATACTATCAGAGTTCAAACAAATATATTTTGTTAGTGTTTTTTATTTCTTTTACAAAATAATAAACAGTAATTTTTTAATTTGATTTTCTTTCTGGTAGGTGATAAAGGCACTGTTCAAGACAGGAATCTGTAGTGTCAGTCCTTTCCCATTTGCCCAGGAGCCCTTATTCAGATCAGAAATAAAATGGTTAAGTAAAAAGCAAGAAGGCTTGGAACCATTAATGGAAGCAACTATAAACTTTGGATGTTCAAATCATTTCCACATTAGTGCTATCTCAGTCTTTTTTATTTTTTTTTGACACACAAGGTACACTCCATTTCAAACTAGCAAAACTTTTTTTTCCCTAACTGTATTATTTTACTGGATAGTGGACAAAATATCAGTTGTACATTGTGTTTCTTATTGTTCTTCTCAAATTTGAGCTGATTATTAAAATAATATTTTAATTTTTTAAAACAAGTGCAACACTATTTCAGGTTACACTTTCTCTGTATAACCTGTCATTTCAGCTAACATCCCCAACAATGTATTTTTACCACACTGTAAGTGTTCTAGGCATGACTGTTTTCTCATTGCATGCAGCTACTTTTGCTTATTTGAAACAATCTGTACTGTATGCAGATATAAACACATTCATATAATACTTCATTGGAAATATTTAATTAAGAATTAGTTAAGTGATGGCTTGATAAAAATAAATGTCTGGACTTATTATTTATCAAGTAAAATCAACATAGAAATATTTTATGCTTTTATGATTATTCCACATTTAAGATGGAATGATTAGTTTATTTCAAACTACCATTATTTCAAGAGCATTTCCCGATTCCTGTTCTGTTACTACAGATTTTTTCCCCTGGAAGGCTTAGCAAAATTTGTATCTTGCATAAAATTTTGTTGTTACTAGTAGGCTACTGAGTGATCAGCAGCCAGACGTTGGACCAGCATCTCATTTCCTGTCTTCTGGAGGTGTCTATTGACATATAGGAAGCAATTTCTTCCTGGCAATCAAATTATTTTACTTGGTTTGGGTGGACAATCTTTTTGACTGGTTTCCTTGACGCTGCTATGAATCAATAAGGACACAATCCATTCTATGTTCATGAAGCTGAAGTGGTCATCACAGTAAATTGCTTATTATGCATAAACACTTACACCTGTAAATGTGAGAAAGGAGAGCCCATGTATTGTAGTTTCAGAGTCCAAGCTATGTAACAACCTCAGACTCCTGGTTCCAAGAACTAAGGATCATAAATCTTGTATGCAAAATATCATGCTAGTGTTTAAAGGGCATAATAACTTTTTAAGTTGACACAAATTAAGTCAACATGTGGACACTGTTGGAGGTTTTGGTATAATAAATCTTAGGACCATTTGTTTATGCTTTAATAAGTTAGCTTTTCATTTAGGCTGAAGTTTCTTTATCATCAATTTAATTTATTGCTTAGTTTTCTCTCATTTTAATGTGCTACATATACAACATCTTCTCCAGTATCTTATCTTTAAATCAATTCATTGCTTCCAAAGCAGTTGTCTCATCTTACCTTAGTTTCTACGTGTCTACATGAGACTCTAATAACGAAATAATTTCTTTCTCTGTTCTTTGGTTTCACACTTACTGGGTTTACATATTGGAAACATTTTCTATTATTTTTTAGTATCTAGAGGCTTCCAATCAAGTACTCCTGAAACTGTTGTGTCCTTCAGTTTTAACTGCTTGACTTGGTTAGCTTTACCTTGAAGACTTTCAATTCTCAAAGGCTTTTCAACATATAAATTAAATGTTTCACCTGAAATTTGATTGAACATAGATGCTTTCAATACCTTTACTCATTATCTGTTAAGTATGTTCATTAATCAACATTTCCTATTTTAAATAAAAATGTATTATTCTGACACTTATGATTACGGTCTCCTAGCAACTTTCTCCAACCTGTCCTTTTCATTTCTATGGTCTAAGGCCAGAAAGGAGTGAAGACAACCCTAATTTTGCATGTGGTTTAATCCTTTCCTCCATGTGGTGTAGCTTTAATTTATTAAAGATCTGATATCTGTAATTTCACTGGACTAATGATAAAGTACAGTATTAAACTTCCATTCTATATGTCAGTGTAACCTATGTCATAGAAAGAAAAATCTTTTCCCACATATTCACTTGGAGCCTGCAGTTAGCAGGCTGATTGTTTTTCACACAGAAAACTCCAGCAAGGCATCTTAAAGGAAAAATTTAATTCAATGGGTTTTTTCAATACCTCAGTAAGAATCAACTTTTTTTCATTTTACATGCTGTTCTCCTCAATCCAAGTGGCTGCAGGAGGTAAATTTTCTTGTCCCCAGTTGCCAAGTGCCTTCTGCTTTTTCAAGTCCTCAAGCTTTCCTCTGAAATTACTTCCTCTTCTTTTTATTTATGTCCATATATCTATAGTTTTTTTTTTTTTCTCCTGGAACATATTTTCATGTCCTGTCACAGCTCATTCTTACAAAATTGTATAAACTCTTCTCCTTAGGTGCCTGATCTTACATTCTCTGGCACCCCATGGGAGAGCTGTACTGCTTTCAGAAGAGGGAAGTCTGTAATTCTACAAGAGTAGATCTTAAGAATAATAGTTCATAAACTACCATGTATCTTTATATATGTGTAAATTTGCATATAAGAAATACATTCTTCCCTGCTATCAGGGTGCAAGTTCTCATTTTTCACCACACTTGAGTTTAGAGCTGAACAGATCTGTTTGTGCTGGTTTGCACATACTCCACAGCTCCATCTTCATGGATACACAAGGAGAAAGACTGATGACAACATCAGTGTTCATCATTTCTATGTAAACCAAAGATGTGAAATTAAGTATCTGATCCCGTTCTTGAGTTTAAATTTGCTAGTCATCCACTTTGTTTACAACAGAATTTAATACAGACAAGCAGGAAAAATTCTGTAGATTTTTGAAGGAGTGAGAGCCTGAAGCACTAAAGGTGTGCGACGGACAAAAAACTTTTCAACTAATTTGAGGTTGAAAGATTTGTATGTTTATTATAGCGCTGGAGCACAGGAAGACTAGCATCCTAAAGACATGTGCTGAGTTTACAATGCTTTGATTCTCTATTTATTTCCAAAAATTATGCATATCCATAAAGCTACCTAGAACACCCAAACATATTCATCACCTGTCCCCGTGTTGTATTTAAATTAGTTGGATGTCTGTTGCAGTTGCACAGTTCTCTCTTTAATTGAGGCCGTGGTCCTTTTGATTTGAGTCTGTGTTTGTGTGGGAGGAAGTAAAGATGTCTTCCTCACCACTTTGTCCTGTTGCCTGGTCTTTGTGACCCCTTGGTTATAGCCCAGGCTCTTTCCTTGGCTTTGAGCATTGAAAGTCTCGGTTTTCTGATTTCTTACAGTGCTAAGTGTCAGACACATGATAGATTGTCTTGCTCTATACATTAATGATTAAACTCTTAGTTTCTTCTTTGATCCTTTTATTATTACACTAGGCCTTGCTATATGACGTGCTGCTTACATCTTGCTGGCTATGTTTCTAGTTCCTAAATCTTTTAACCCTCTGATTCAGCCTGCATATCCTCAGCTTTAATATAGGCTCAAGCTTTTCTTTCTATAATCTGCATAGGGCAAATACAGGTAGCTTGAGTGCACTGTCCTCTAGGAGGTATGACAAATTCAGTTTGTTGAGAGAGCCAACACCCTGGTCCATCCATTTGGAGCCACATATAAGTTTAGAAATAAAGAGCCTAGGAGACAGGCTCTTAAGTTATGCTTAAACCCAGTCTAGGCTTTGCCACATTGTCTTTGTAGAGAAAGAACTTGAATGAGAATGAAGAGATTATTTCTGTAGCACTGTTTTTAAGAAATCATGGATTCTAGCCTGGAAACATGGGCACCACCAGCAGTTTGAGCTCCTTTGCTTATTCTAACAATCACAGGAGGGAAATCACTCAAGGATTCTGCCAGGGAAAGAAATGAACTGGAAAAGTAATAAAGAAGTAGGGAGCATGCTGGGGCACCCACAGATTCTTCTTCAGCACCAGTGAGGTCAAGTTGAAACTGATGCTGCTTCTATGACTCTCATTCTACTGATGTCTTTTTTGTGGGGGTTAGTGGAAGAAGGCAGCATGCATCCTGTCTGGTATTATCTACTTTTGAGCTCAGCGACGCTGAACAATCAGAGAATTCTTGCAATACATGGAGAATACTTATCATGTGAAATGCATTTGAAATAACTTCAAATTTAACTCTGGTTGTTTATAGATATAAATACACTCAGATGGGCTCAAGCATTCAAAGCTTCTTATGATGAGCAGTGAATTTACTAACACAAATGGGAACTGTACATATATATATATATACCATGTATACTGTCCAGAGTACCAAAACACTCAGGTCCAAACAGGTTTAGTTCTCCAGGGTAGGTATAGCATAGCTGTTAAATGTTGAACTCCTGAATCTGATCTGGTCAACAAAAATCAATTGAATCTGTATTTCCATTTACTCAAACTTTGAACAAAGGTTTCTTCTTTAGGACTTTCACCATTCATTTTCAATGTCAAATTACATACCATTTTTTTGGATACAGATACAAGATAAGGCACTGAGGAAGTGCTCATTGAAACACTTTCAATAATTTACCAGAAGTTCTGGATAACCAGGGAGGTCCCTGTTCAGTGAAGGCTGGCAAATGTGATTCTCATCTTCAAGAAGGGACAGAAAAAGGACCTGAGGTCTGTCAGCCCAACCTCAATGCCAGGGAAGATCATGGAGCTGATCATCTTGAGTGCCATCACATGGCATGTGTGGGACAATCAGAGCATCAGGCTGAGCCAGCCTTTGTAAAAGGCAGTTCCTGGCTGACGTCATCCTATCTGCTGATGCAGCCTCACTTCAAGTCCTGTGTGTTGTTTTGGGTGCTACAACATAAGAAAGAAATTAAGCTGTTAGAGAGTGTCCAAAGGAGGGCAACAAATATGGTGAAGGGCCTTGAGGAGCCTTGAGGTCCCTTGGTCTGTTCAGCCTGGAGAAGATGACACTGAAGGGAGAGTTAAGGGACAGGCAGAGATCTCTTCTCTCTGGTGACAAGTGACAGCTGGCTGAACATGAGCCAGCAGTGTTCCTGGCTAACCAAAAATGCCATCCTGGCTTACAGCAGCAAGAGTGAGGCCAGGAGGACAAAGGCAGTGATTGTTCCCCTGTATTTGGAACGGGTAAAACCACACCTTAACTCCTGTGTTCAGTTTTGAGCCCTCCACTACAAAAAAGACAGTGAGGTGCTGGAGTGTGTCCAGAGAAAGGCAACAGGGCTGGTGAGGGGTCGGGAGCACAAGCCTTCTGAGGAGCAGCTGAGGAAGCTGGTGTTGTTTAGCCTGAGGGATAGGAAACTCAGGGGGGAACTTTCTGATCTCTACAGCTCCCTGAAAGGAAGCTGTGGCGAGGTGGTTGGGGGACGGTGTGGTTTCTTTGCCTGGACAAGAAGTGTTAGCTGGCTTCATGTTGCACCAGGGGAGGCTTAGATTGCATATTAGGAAAAACTTCTTTATGGAAAAGCTTGTCAAGCATTGGAACAGGCTGCCCAAGGAAGTGGCTGAGTTGTCATCCTGGAGGTATATAAAAGACCTGTAGATGTGGGAACAAGGGAACTGGTTTGGTCGTGGACTTGACAGTGGTAGGGCAATGGTTAGATCTGATGGTCTTTTACAAATTAAACGATTCTTTGATTCTATGATCCTAGGTTGGATCTTGCTGGTTTTTGTTTGCTGATTCACACATTTGGAGGAATGTTCTCTCTATTCTATGAATAGTAGCAATGGAGAAAACAAAATGGGAAATAGAAGACTTACAGCCGTATAGAACATTTACCTGCTGACTTAATCTGTGCATTTTGCTACAATCTTCTCTAAGGGCTAAATTCAACTCCATCTTGGAGATATCAATAAAATTAATTCCTCCTACTGGAAAAAAAAATCCCCTTTCTGGTTCCTATGCTTGCCAGCTACTCTTCTGGTTTCTCTGCTTCAAACTTTCTCTATACCTGTTCACTTTCATCTTAATATATTCCTTTGTCTCCTTTCCCTCCTTCAGCTATCAGAATTGAATTTTGTATCTACCTAAGTTAATGCAGTGGAAATATAGTAGGGTAGATTCTATAGGTTATACAGAATAGAATTAAACAAAATTGCACATACTTGCAAGAAGTAGTTTTTAGGTCTATACTTTATTTCTGGCTCATTGTGAAAAAAACAGAATTGAATTAACCAGTTAATTACTGGTTCTTAGAAAAATAAATTCTGATTCATCCTTTTTTTTAAAAAGGAAGAAAAAAGGCAAGTTTGTTAGACAAAGAAAATTAGTGGCTGATTATTATGGGAAATTTCTACACTTTGAAGTATTAAACAAGAAGGCAAGAATGGAAGAAAGGAATAAAAAGAACTAGAAGAAATGAAGAAGAGAAAGAATGAAGGAAAGAAGGAGAGACAACTATGTAACCTATAAACATTTTGTTTAACCTCAAAGGAAGATTTTGCTTTCCTGCAAGTTATTCACTTATACACTTGCTATGAAATCAGCATTGTGAGTAAGTTGATAGCCTGTACAGGGAAGGAAAGAATGGCAAGCTGATTACTTTATGGTTATTTCACAAAACTGATGAGACAGCAAATGATATTCAATCCTATTAAAAAGACTAAGCACAGCCTTTTTTCCACCCTTTAAAAAAAATTCCTACATTCCTTGAGCTGGGATTGGATGATATGATTCCACAATTCAGGGAGTCTGCAGAACATCTGCAATGAAATTGGTTTTCTGTGGAAAACTGATGAATCACTTACTGCCAATGACTGGAAGGAAAAGTACTTGTTTATGCCCTTATGTAATGAATTTTTATGCTGTGAAGTTTGCTGTTTATAAAAAATATACTTTCAGTTGCTGCAGCTGTAAAATAATAGAATTCAGAATTTAGACCACCACATTACTGAAAAGGCAGTTACTAACAGAATACCATCATCTATGTAAAGAATGCCAAAAAGGGGCTTTTACTTCTCTAATAAATTAAAATTTCCATCCATTCCATAAGGTCTTACAAGAGAAAAAAAAAATAAAAGCAAGGACAATATTATCAGTTACCTTTGTTAACATATTTTAAAATAAAATGTATACTTTTATCAAAAAATACATTTTCTGCTTCAAAAAGCAGCTCTAAAACATCATACTCATGAGCAGCTCCTGAGAAAGCAAGCAGCGTCTCTCTAATCATGGAAAATCAATTACATGCTTTTCTGTGAATGTCCCCCAATAACCTCTTTAAAGTATGAGTTAAAGTAACAGCTTAGGTGTAAGAACTGACCATTTCACTGTGAAAAGCAACTTCTCACAATCATATGTTTAAGAGAGTTTTATGCCTGCAAATTAATTACTGGAGCCAATTTTAAGAATTACCCAAACTGTTTTATTCTTATATTCAGCAAGAGTTGAGTTTGATTGCTATAATCTTTTAATTTCTTTTAGAATCTTGAGACATTTTGGTAAAGTATTTCACAGTTTGAATGTTATTTCTTTTTTGATCCTGCCATGTATTTCCAGGAACAGCTGTAGGTGACTGGAAATGTGCAGATATCTATTTTTAATGACTAATGCATTTTGCATTTCTGTAGCAAAAGACGTTTTGCTGTGTATGTGAAAAACTTTCAAGTGCCATTTTCTTCATACTTCTAATCTCCATGTCCTGATACTTATATTGGCTCTATTTATATATGGATAATGCACCAATTTTTCTTTCAAATCAATTTATATTTTTATAAAGTCAGGTTTTTGCGGCACTAAGCAATGATGCAATGAGCTACCTGCACTTCTTTGTGCCTTGCCACTCTACTACCTTTGAAACTGTTGAAAGGGTGACTGCTGTTGCTGCTGTCAGTCACAGAGATTGTGAAAGGAAGCAACAGAGACAGCATGCTGCAGGTCTACCTGTACCTTCTGCAATGGCCAGAGTTTGTTTAACCGGGAGAAAAGCAGCCAAACACAACTGAACTGTCACCCAACTTTCCACAACGCGTGCAACAGAAGCTGTGCCACTTGGCCAATTGCTCACCTCACACCTGCATCTGCAGCATGCTCTGGCCATTCAAGCATTGCTTTTAGGGGAAGAAATACCACAGACCACATGGGATCATTTTGTCCTCTAACCACGGAATGCACGGCAGTGAGTGCAGAGAACAGGCCTTCTGAAATCCTCATGTTGTTTACCCTGCAGCCACATTCCTCTAGAGCTCTGATTCTTGTGTCCAGCACCTGCCTCCAGTTTTGCCCTACTCTTATCCTTTTTAGTACAGAAAAAATCAGGGATAGGTTGTTATTATTGATATTGTAGCAGTTATGGAGATGTTAGAGACTTTATGAAAAGTATCCTGAAGCAATGGTCATTATTTGTTGTCTATCTTTGACCCACATGCCCTTATTTGACGGAGCAATCCATGGGATCCACAATCTTTGCCTGCATCAAAAGAGGCTGGAGATAGAATTTACCAATAAATACCGCACACACATCATAGAAGCTTTTATTAATTACAGAAAGATTGTTTAGTGGATATAGCAGTTACTCATGAGAAACTTACCTATTTAAGTGCAAAGAGACACAAAAGCACTTTAGGAAAAGCTTAATTAGGCCTGGGTTTGCTTTATGCAAACTGCTTCTTATGCCTTGTCATAAGCCATGTATCTCCACCCAGATAATTGGCTCTCACACAGTATGTTTGTGGTTTCTGCTGTGGTTTAATGCATCTGAAACTAAGATGAAGATCACCAGTGACAAACTGGATATCAACATCCAGAATACCAAACCTGTTGTCCCTTACTGCACCATGCACAACCATGACTAAAGACTACATATCAAAACTGGGTACAGTAGGAGAGAATTCATTCAGAGTAACTATGTAACAGGCAGCAGAGCTCCATAAAACAGGTTTTGCAAACCTTCAGAGGTATTACACATTCCCACGTAAGAGCCAGTACTGCCACAGATGCAATTTACTGTCTTTGCCTGCTACAACAGGCACTCTCCTAGGGGCCTATCCCCAGGGACTGCCCAGCCTCTAGGCAGAAAACTCTGATCCTTTCTGCACCCTGTCAGGCCACAAAGGAGAACTAACTACAGAGGGTAGGTGAGCAATCATGCTCGGGAATCAGGTACCTGAAGACTTGTACTGAACCTGTAAAATGTGACATTTTTTCTATTAAGAAGTGTATCTCCAAGGATTATCCTTGACACAGTTACTGCATCAGAGGTATCCCTGCCAACTGCACAATCTGGAGATGATATCTAGGGTTATTTCCTCGGCACAGTGTGTGCTGAAGGACTGTTTAACTAAGGGCTTTAAACAAGATGGCACATCAGCTATTGGCAAGTGACTAAAAGCTAGGGAACATGACATTTTTGGTCATGTTAATGAAAGTTGCCAGTTCTGCAGTCAAGAACTTAGAAAATTGCAATGAAAATGGCAGAAGAGAGAAGAGTCAGCTTTTCTCCCTCTCCCAAGCTACTCCAACATGCTATGATTAGTTTTCCATTATAGCTCTTCCAATATAGCCTAATGAAGAGCATTTACAAGACTGACAACCTTTTCCCCTGAAATATCCTTGAAATATGTCCCTGAAAGTAGACAGATATGAGATGAATGGTAGCATACCGGCCAACTTTATCATACTTTGCACCAGTCTGTTCTCTTAGGAAACCCAAGATCAGAGAGCTATCCAGGTAAGGATTTTGTACTTATTAGAAACTGCCTACAAGACACAGAACTACCTGCACCAGCTGTTGCACAAGTCTGCCCATACCCCGTATCTGAAATGGATCTGCATTTTTGTATGCAGATCAACAGACAGCTTGAGAATTCTAAAACCCCAGGTGTGTTCTAGAGAACAGAAAAAATGACTAGTTTGCTTTAGCAAATGCTCTACAAACATGCCTGCACATGTTTGTGATGCACCTGGTGCCAACTTGAGAGGGATTTTGTTCATGTCTTTTCCTTGAATGACATCTGGCCACTTTTCCAGGCTTGTGCCAGGTCCTTGCTTTAGATTCCCCTGAAACAGCCGAAACTTAAGACTGTGGTAACAATTTAGGTGGGTATTTTAATGCTGTCAGCATGTAAAACTCTTTTGGGAGTCAGCTGTAATCTGTTCAACCAATTCTACTAAGAGTTCCTCTGGGGAATAGGTAAGGGGTTGAAGCACCATTTTGAAACTGCTTCTGCTGTTTAGGTTGCCTGCACTGTGACTTGCAGCAGCTCAGGCTACCATACTGTATTAAAAGCAAATGACATCAGTTTTATTATCTGTCATGGCAATAAGCACAACCTTATCCAGTGCCCAGTCATGCCACAACATTCTCTTCTCAGTAGAAGCCAACACAGCTTCCTAGCAAACACACAGCAAAGTGTAACAGCTATGACCAATCTGCTCAAGAGATGAAAAGTGAAAAAGATCATTTGCTTTAAAACTGAAGAGTTTTGAAGAGAAGTCTAAACTAGTTTCTCACTTTGTATTTTATCTCATAAATGGCAAAGTATGAAGTCACTCACTGAGTAAAAAATAACCATCCTTCCAGAAAAACTCTCTTAAGAAAAAGGCAAACTTCAGAACCTCCTGTTAAAAAATATCATTTATTTGTCAACTTGAATTTATAAGAAACATCCCAGAAAACAATTGCATTAGTATTCTCAAAGAAGGACATTACAATAAATTGTATTTAGCAAATACATATCTTTTATCTTTCTTCATGTTGTCTCTTTACTAATGCTGCGATCATCCTTGTCCATCATTATCTCACACTTGAGAAAAAGTAAGTATTTCTAGGTAAGGCAGAAATCAAATACTATCCCTCTCATTTCTTTTACAGAAACTCAGGCTTTTATGTCTCCTGCAAAATTACTTATATAATATCTCCCTTAAAACATACAGAGTAGATAGAATGGTGATAGTTTGTGGAAGTAAAACCAGCATTCTTTGATTCCTTTCATCTGAATATCTCCTGAATCACACCTTGCAGCAACTGGCAAGTCTCATTCAAATGAAGAAATGAAAAGTTTTCTACTATGCTCATTAATGTAATTAGTCTGTTTCATTTATGCCTTCATATTCTGATTTTTGAGAATGAAAGTGTTCATGTAGCACACAAAGTCAACAGAGCACAAAAACTGGTAATACAAGGCTGTAACTCCTATCCATGACTGAAGAGAAGTTCTGGTCCTTTGGCTTCCTTAAATTCTAAGCATTTATCCTTTCCACTGATGCACAAATGACTACTCACAAGTACATTCTAATGGTTGCTGAATACTAACCCCCTTTTGTTTAAAGATTAACATTCCAAAACAAATTTTATTCCCTCTACTGCAGGAAGTAGGACCAGATGTAGCAGTCTTTTGTTAAAGCAGAGTTTAAACCTGAAAATATAATGCTTATGAGGACAAATTATCAAGTAAATTAATATGTAAAACTAATTATCTTTTGATTAGTCTATAAATTATCTGATTTTCTTTCCTGTAATATCTTCAACTAAGACTCTTTTGCAGCTTATAGATCACAAGACACAACAAAATAAAATTAAAATATTTTAAAAAGTATATATTTAATTTTAAAGTGCTTCAGGAAAATGCTGAATATTGATTTCAAAGTACTAAAAAGGTAAGCTGGTAGCAAGTAGCTTTTCAATATTCAAGCTGGAACCCTGGTCTCATTAATTTCAGCTATGACTACAACTGAGAGATTTTACCACATGGGAGATAAAAAAAAAAAACTGTATCTGACATAAAACAACCATTCTTTTCCCAAACCACCTACTTCTTTGAGATGCCTGGTACCTGCTTACATGCATAGAAAATAAAAGAACTAAACCCCCACCTTAAGATCTAGGATCTTAGGGTAGCAAAAACTGTTTATGCCACAAGACACAGACTTTACAAACTTTGTTAATGCTATGGGCTACAAACCCAACACAGTGAGGAGGAGGTGCTACAGAAGTAGGCCAACACTTTGCTGGAGTAAGTCAGCTTAAGTTAAGTATTATAAGTTTAATTCTAGAAAAAAACCCCAACAGTAATGTGCAATACAGCAGAGCCAGCAGAAAACAGCTGTAGAACAGAGGTACAAAACTGCTTGAAACAGGTTTTGCATTGATAGTGTAGTAAAGACAAAAAACAGAGTACAAACTTTACCTGCATGAAGCTGCAAGAGACAAAACAAACCCCAGGAAAGTCATACACCTTATGAACATCAAACAGCAGGACAGAGGGAGGTGGAATGAAAAAGGAAAATAACATTCTTTAATATCAGGAAAATGAAACATGTCTAAATAGGAAAGAAGCTAACTCTTGCTAAGGACATGACACCTAGAAGAGGTCAATACAGACTCCCTCTCTTTAGATAAAATATTGCTCTGACATTTCAGAATGAATGAAGAGTCTACAGCAAACAAAGGTCCGCTATGATTGTAAGCTACAAACACTGGAATTTGGGTGCATACAAGTCTTAATTAATAAACACAGTTAAAGACCAAAGTACCAAAAATGCTGATGATGTTTCCAGAGACATTAGATCACCTTGAAGTCAGGGTTGCTAATACATTTCTCTGGGAGAAGATATTAAGTGACATGAAAGGATAATTCATACAAAATTCCTTCAGGATGAAGAAGTAACTTCAGGATGCTCTCCAAATGACTTGCCAGTTTTCATGCTCTAATAAAAACTTTGCACTTGCTGGTTCTAGTTGCAACAGCAAATAACAGAAATATGGCAGGCTGCTAATACACACATTTGACAGAAATTATGTGGAAGCACTTGCTCTGAAGTCTCTGTTGACTCACAGAACAGTAGCAGAATTAATGAAGTTTTGGGCTGCCCACCCGCTAACTATATCTAATTACATCAGATGAAAGCGCTGTGTGTCACTCTAAAGATCAAAACCTAGAATTTAAGATCTTCAAATAAATAGGCTAGTGGGTTGTTCTAATCAGAATGCAGAATGAAGAATGTAATAAATCATTTCATAAAAGTAGATCAAAGTTACTCAATCAGCTGTTACCCTGCTATTTTTGGGACTGACTACTGACTACTGACTTTCCAATCAAGAACAGAGCCACCAAAAAGCTATTTACTTAATTTAACTGTATATATTTTTGACATTTTAAGATTCAGAAGAGGACATAATGTATTTTTGTGTTAATGAGACTCTTCTGGATAAGACTTCTTGTTAAAAAAGGATCGCAATTAGAAAGAAAATAATCTTATAAAACCAGGTTAAAGAATAAATGGATGAAGCGTTAAAACAGAACTATGAAAACATTGCAAAGCCAACTAAGAAAGCAAACAGTGAAAGCAAAAAGCAGGAAATTACCTATTTTAATATGTTAACATGCACATAACTGTGTTTGATCTTTTTCCTGTATGGAAGTGAACTCTGAGATATGGCACCCACCTAGACCACACCAAAAAAACATGAGTGGCAATTCCTACAGACAGCATCTTGTGAGTAAACAGTTTTCTTCAGTGTCTCTATCTTAGAAGAACGTGGGTTACCCTGAATGACTGCCATATTCCAATGGATAATGGGTTTCATCCCTCAGCTTCTGAGGGAAGAGGTGGAAGACAATATATATGTAATTGAAGCTCAGACACATAGTTGCCTGAGAAAATTAATTGTCATCTGACAAAGGTCTAGAAGGTGCACTGTTTTCCTTAAACCTTCTTCATTCCTTTGTTTTTTTTTAGTGTAACAACATACTGGGAATTCAAATTTAAAATTATTCTTTAGGCACATAACTATTTTTATTCCTATTAAATCCACCTACTAGCTAAATTAGTAATGGCACTGTGTCTGGATAAGTTAAAGATTACTAAGTCAAAGTTTGCCAAGTGCCTCATTCAATGGGAATGTTCTAAAGTTTGCAGGTAAAAGTTTTTATTGAACCTCCTGAGAATGTTGTTGTTTCTCCCATGCACCACCCAGAGTAAATCCAAAAACCTTCCCCTGCCAAGTGGGGTAGGGCATTACAGCACTGTTATTCAATAAAAACCTAAGACCAGTAGAAATACATGTTACAATAAATTACAGTCTTCAAAACCATCTTTAAGCAGTCTGCTTTCATTAGTCTTTTCAATATATATCATGTACAGTATAAAACTAAATCAAGCTCATATCAGACACGCAATTCTGTCATTTCAATTTTATACTTCAATGGCTGAAGACTGTGTACCTCTGAGCCGCATTTGGGACATGTAAAATACAAATCAAATAAAAAGTTACTTTTAATACAGTAGTAACAAAAAACATGAGGACAGCCTATGGTATGTGGCATGGTAGGCCATTCCCCACACAGGGAACACTCCCTGCAGTGAGCTGCTAATGTGTTCTCGCTATTGGAAAGACCTGTGATAGGCAAGCACCAAGAGGAAATTTTAAGTTTCAGTTTCTGTACATTAATGAGTGGTAGTAGATATATCAAAAATTCAGCAAAGCCATGCCACAAGAGCTCCCTGTTCATGTATTCAAACCCTATCTGACGAACACTTTGCGGCTGGCAAAAAACGGACCTAATTCCTAGAATGCGTTCTGTAAGTGTTGCGAATGTTCCTTTCCGAAGAAAAATCAGAAAATTTACAAGTCCACAAAGCTTAAGAAGTCCAGATCCAAAACTAATACAGCTCTTAATTTTGCAGAAAGATTGCTGTTGACGATTGCTAAATAAATCATAACATCTTTCTTCCAACCATCTTCCACCAACAGTGAAAATAAGATACCATAACTTCTGGTGTTTGCTCAGAGGTTGGTATTTCTCTGTCTGAGATAAGTTATTCTTGTACTGAATATTCAGAATAGCTTGTCCCACAGTTGCATTCTTGGAATAGATAGTGAATTTCCATAATATAAAGCATAAAAATGCTTTTACTTCTGGTTCAAAATGAGCCAACACCCCTGGTTTAAATCCATGAAAACAGCTGGCAAACTGGGACCACACTAGTTGTTCCAGGGCTTTGTTTAGTTCAAGAGCATCAAGTTGACTTATTCTGAGCACAGGATTCACACTCTTTTCATTTCCAATGCTGGAGGCCATTTCTTCACAAAAAAACTTTCTAGAAATAAAACATAAATAGATTTTAGTATAGTGGAATATTTCCTATTTCTATTTTTATTAAAGATAACTTTAACATACCAACAGTAGACAAGAAACGACAAAGTTTTCAGAATGCTCTATAAATATGTTATTAATACACCACAATTCCTTTCAAGAAGCTTTACATTAATATAAAATCAGTACACATTTAAATTAGTTTAAAATCTCATTTTTTGAAGAAATTATACAAACAGTTAACATTTGGTTATAAACAAGTGTTCAACATCACCTAGATATTGAGAAAGAATTCACATAGTTTTATACATATACACATACATATTAAAAACGTATATATAGTTTTTTTAAAATACTGCAGGGCGTAATTGCAATATTCAATTGAACCTTAAAATACATCAGAAAGAAGAACTGTAACAATGTATGGTATTTTATGGAGAAACAGGGAAAATGAAGATACTAACCAAAAAATCTGGAAAAGAACAGTGAGGCAGACAAAGTGTTGCCATATGAACACTTCAATTGCTACAGCTGAAAGTAAAACCATAGAAATAATGACAAATTTAGGAACTACATAAAGATATGGATGAAAATTAAGGTGGGAATGAATAAAATTTTCTCAATAAATGAGTGTTTTAGAGTGAGTTGTTTACAGAAAAATCATATGAGAGTAAAGAAATATTCAGCACTCAGACATAAGTTATCATACAGTACTTCACTGAAGTCTGCATATATTTTCTAGAGTGTTTTTGACAGGTGTGGGATTGTGCTACTTGTCGTGTAACATTTCCAGGCAAGATGATTAATGTATACTAGCAACTCCAACTGATGTATACTCTTCTTGCACAAGCATTGTAGAGAAAAATAAAAGTATTTTCTTAAATAGCTTCTTTTAAATGTTGCATCTGGAAGTCTGACTGAGAAATAAATGCAATAAATTGCCAAAACAAAATACAGGTAACACCTCAATGCAAAATTGTGGGGTAACCAATTTTTGCTTCCTTCTGTCAACAGAAAAAACCCCAAAGTGATTCAGAAGTGTTTTCAGACAGTATCTAACTTTTTTCACTTCCTAAACCAGATTCTTTGGGAAACAGACCTGCAAGGAGTCCACAGTCTTCTGGAGAAAGTAGAGGAGGTAGTGCCCCAAATTCTTATTTTTAAGAAAAAGAAATCTTATAACCATATAAGATTACTGTGAGTAAAAATGCTGTAGAGAGTATTGGTAGCAATGGTTGCTAATGATGCCAAGAATATTAAAAATAAAATCATTCAAACAAACAACCATGTTTGCTGAAATACAACACCCCAGAAGTTTTAAAACACAATAAAAAACATTACTTGTAGCTTTCCTACTATTTTCCCTATTTATAATTAGTTATCACTGCAAGGAAATATGATTTTGATCTTAGTGTAGGCTGTGTAACAGTAGTTTTCCAGTTAACTAAGATTGCTACACGTAGAGCATACAATAGCCTCACCCATTTTTTTAAAAACTCCTCCTTTCTTATTAGCAGGCAAAAACATGGCTGAAGGTAGTATGATCCAAATAACTTCCCTCCACTAATTTCTGCTCAAAGGGTCAATTCAACTCCTACTGGATTTTGCTACGTCACTTCAAAAACTCCAGCACCAATGACCATGCACTCTCCTATTCTTCATCTTTTCACTCCATTATAATTTTAGGAACCAGAGTCTTTGATAACCATCTGCTCTGGAGCCTGTCACTGGTTATTCACTCATAACCCCTTAAAAATCTAATGTCTTCTTCACATTCTCTTCTACTTATTTCACTTTGTTCTACTCGTTTCAGTGTTCTAGTAACTCCCAACACACAAAATCTCCTTTAAAAAAACTCAAATGGGACATCTTATCAAAAAACTCCATCTACTAAGACAATTTTCCAACATCAGTTCAACCAACTTTTCCAACTGTTTTCCATTACTGCAGGTGCTATGAGTAATTTTTATTGTAGGTTTCTCATAAATAAGGTAGACTAAATATTTACAGATTTTTTTTCTCCTCATTATAGGTGTATTATCTAAAGAAATCTGAGCAAGTGAAGAATGGGTCATCAGAAATTTTCTGAAGACAAAGGAGAATGCGTCAAATCCACAGGTTTATGATGGATAATGAAATACACATAGGCTGGAAGCCTGTATGACTGCACATCTGCTTTGAAAAAGAGGATCTGAGGATTCTGACAGGCAGCAAGCTGTAACACAAGCCATCCTTCCAGCACATTATCATGTGTATAGCCAGCAGACTGAAAAATGTGCATATTACCCTCCACTTGGCATTGGTGAGTCTACTCCTGGGATACTAAGTCCAGTTCTGCCTCTCTTCTATGAATAGGAGAAAGAAATGTCAACAAACTGAAAAGAGTCCTGTAACATTATAATACCATCAGGGAACCCCAGGTCCTGATATATGAGAAGATCTTGAAGGAACTCAGGTTGTGCAACTTAAAGGATAAGGCAGCTAAGAAGTGGTCTATGAATAATCTTCTACTTCCTAAGGGTTGCAGAGAAGATTGTCAAAGTTTTCTGTGAGATGCAATAAAAGAGAAGCAACAGTGTGTTAAGTCACTGCATGAGAAATTCTAATTGGACCCAAGGAAGCTGGAACATTTTGTCTACTGAGACTGAAATCTCCATCCCCAGAAATTCTTGAAACTTGACCAAATGACACCTGAACCTACCTGTTTTAGCAATTAATTTATTCCAAATTTTCACAGGAGAGTAAACTAAATGTTGTAAAGATCTTCCGTGGGACTTGGAGCTTGACCTTCCCATTGCCTCACTGCAGAATCTAACTGATATTTTTTTCATGTCCATCATCCTATACAGAGCTGTATTTGAAGGAAATAATTTCATTCAATCTGTCAGAGTGTACTGGAACTTTGTATACTGAAAATGGGAACCACTTTTGAGACAACGTCTCAGCAGCACAGTTACTGTTCGTTAACCTTTGAAATTTTGCCAAATTAAACAAGTCTTCCTTAAAAAAAAACAGAATCAACACCATATATACTGTTTAATGGTGTCATGCTTAATATCTCTTCCTGAATTACCAGCTATCAAACTGATTCAACTTTTAGTAACATTTATACAGACTATATAGAAAAGGAAAAACACTGAACAACAATAAGGATGCTATCTTTTAAATTATGCTTGCAATGTAGCTAAGCAAAAAAAAAACAACAAAAATACCCCCAAAAAAAACCACCAAAAAATGAAGCAGCTTTCTTTTTGATGAACAATTAAGTGTTCTCAATACAAGCAACAAATCTGGGCATTGTTCTGAAGTTCTTTCCTGATAAGAACATTTAAAAGTTGCCATAGGCCATGGCTTTTAACTAGACTCTGGAAGTTACCTAAATATTATATCCATATACTTCTGATTTTAATGTGCAAGCACAAGCCAGTGTGCTTAGTGTTCTGCTGTCCACTATGCTTTCTTCCAAATTGATTTAAGGTTTTATTGCACTTAAAGGGAAGACATTTACTTCCCATAGGCAAATATTAAAAGGGCCAGTTTGAAATCTGCATTGTCCTATGAAAATGTCTTCAAATGTCCTAATGATCTGAATAAGAGCAACTGTTTCTTTGAGAGAAGAGCCCTAAATTTTAATGTTAATTTTGCTATGGTAGAAAATTTCCCTTTAAAAGTTACTTCTATACAAAGTCCTTTCAAAAATTTTTTGGTTTTCAGTTTGTATTGTTTTCACAGACAGTAATACTACAGTTGAAATAAATGAGAACTATAGTAGCTTAAAACTAGATTAAAATATACTTTATAAGTGTTAAGGTATTTATCTTGTACTTTTTAAAATGTCATTTTTGTATTCTATATTTTGCTGAGTTACAGAGAATATAGACAATGTTCATTTTCCTCCATGTTTTTTCATTAAATTTGTCAAATCCTTACTGTTTTAACTCTCTTAAGTTACTTAAAACATAAGAACTCAGAATCATAGACCTGGTAATGAAAGGGACAGGTATCAACATTCATATGTATAATAAACTTTTACATAATGTATATATTATGTACATTTACATACATAAATGTATAACAAGCCTTTTATAGAAAGATTCTTTAAGGCAAGAGTAGACTGGTACTTGTAAGGTTCTCCCTTTACTTTATACTGCCAAAGATATAGCGCTGAAAAAAAAATATGGATTGCCTGCTGAAAAAAAAACAACCAAAAAACCCTAAAATGTTCATTTCTAAAATAATCTATATATTGTCTGTTTTGTCTTTTTTAACCAAACAAAAAATCCCATTTGTACAGTACAAGAAAAATTACTGTATATCACTAGGGAAAAAGGAATTTCTTCTGGTACATATTAGTGCTGTTATTGAGCATTGTAGAAATTATGAATGAATATATTTTATTTGGAAACATGTTATTGACAGAAATCTATCAATAGTAATGTGAGTATTGTCAACAGCCTGTCAATATTAATGTAATTATAATTAAGGAGATAACATGGATTTTAGCTCTAATACCAAGTAACATCTCCTGCATTGCTGCTATCAATATAAGCATTATTATTGACCTGTTCTGGGACTATCAGTAGGAGATGTATTACCATCAGGCATATTTGTCAATGCATTCTGCTCACAAAAATTCCACATTTAAATTTACGGCTCTGTAAACTTTGCCTGCAGAAATATACAAATCCAAGTAACCTCTTGGGTGTCATTTTTTCCACAGGGCTTTTCTACTGCAGATGAGCAGTCAAGGGGTTTCTATCTCGGAGCTACTGCAATCCCATTCCCTGCTTTGCTACCATAATCATTAGATAACAAACAGACATATATGCAGAAGCCTCAAAATAATTTTAAGTATGATCTGTCAAATCACTTTCTGAGAAGCAAAATATAAACATATTTATTAAATTAAAACCAAAATTTGTTCCCTAACAGTTGGTGGCCAGTCACTAGGTGGTGTCTCCTGGGGATCACTGAAGGGGCCAGTCCTCTTTAATTATCCTCACTGATGGTCTGGATGAGAGGATTGAGTCCACCAGCAGTAAATTTGCAGATGACACCAAGCTAGGAGCGTGTGCCGATCTGTTGGAGGGTAGGAGGGCTCTGAAAAGGGACCTGGACATGCTGGATAGATGAGCTGAGTCCAAGAACATGAAGTTGAACAAGTCCAAATGCTGAGTCCTGCACTTTGGCCACAATAACACCCTTCAGCGCTACAGACTGGGGATGGAGTGGCTGGACAGTGCCCCGGCTAGGGGCACTGATCAACAGCTGACTGAACACGAGGCAGCAGTGTGCCCAGGTGGCCAAGAAGGCCAACAGCATCCTGGCCTGTAGTGTGGCCAGCAGGAGCAGGGAGTCATTCTGCCCCTGTAGCCGGCACTCAAGGTGTGAGGCCACACCTTGAGTGCTGTGTCCAGTTCTGGCTCCTCAGTGTGGGAAGGACGTTGAGACGCTGGAGCACGTCCAGAGGAGGCAACGAGGCTGGGGAGGGGCTGGGAACACAAACCCTGTGAGGAACGGCTGAGGGAGCTGGAAGTGTTTAGCCTGGAGAAAAGGAGACTCAGAGGTGACCTTATCACTCTCTACAACTCCCTGAAAGGTGGCTGGAGTCAGGTTGGGGTCAGTCTACTCTTGCAGGAAACCAGTGACAGAATGAGAAGACACAATCTTAAGCTACACCAGAGGAAGTTTAGGTTAGACATCAGGAAAAAATTCTTTACTGAAAGAGTGACTGGGCACTGGAATGATCTGCCCAGGAAGGTGGTAGAGTCACAATCCTTGGCTGTGTTTAAAAAAAGATGTGACATGGTACACAGTACCATGGTTTAGTTGATGAGGAAGTGTTAGGACATAGGTTGGACTTGATACTCAAGTTCCAACCCAGTTCATTCTGTGAACTTAAAATTACATTTAGGATGCATAGGTAGCACATTCATTAACTTCATTGAGTTTGTGATTTATTTGTTACACAATCTCTTGTAGACAAAATATGTAGCCTAACACTGTACTTACAGAGAGATGGAATGGACTACAAGCCACCACCAAATACTAACACGGTATGAACAGGCTCAAGAATATACTGACACATGTTTAACTACCAAGGTAACTCCACAGTATTTTCTAACTGGTCTGTTCAGAGTTTTATGAAACTAATAATTACAACGATTCTTTTTCTCGTATTCAGTATAAAGCCTGTTTAGTACAAATCAGGACAGTTTTCATTCCATAGCAGAAACCAGGAACAATGAAAAAGAATTTCCATTTTGCTGCACCTTCTCAAGAGCAAAAAGCAGAAAGGCATGTGAGAAGACCAACTACCCACAGAAGATCTGCAAAACTAGACAATATCTGCATTCATACAAATGTGCCTGGTATGATCCTCTAGAAAAGCCAATCCAAACCAAAAACCCAAGTAAAATCCACAACAAAACAGCTATACTTTTTCCCCAGCAGTAATTTACCATGAGATCTATATCTTCACATTTTTTTCTCTCATCTTCTACCTGAATAATTTCCTGTTTTGAATTCATGTATTTTAAGTTTTTCACGTTAAATGTCTGCATTGTTTTTCATCTTGTCGATTTTACACTTTCCCAACTCATCAACAGTATGTTGGATTCAGATCTTATGTTTAAAACAAAGGAAAAAGGAAACCCTAAACTTTAAACCTCCTCCAGCTTGTATCATCTGTAACTTTTCTAAGAATGTGTTCTCTTCCATCATCCAACTCACTAATGCCTTTTCATCTTGACAGGATACTATAGATAATTACTCTGTAAAGGCAATCTTTCAACTTGATGCTGATAACATCAACATCTAATGGAGATAATATTGATATTACATTTCCCTGGTTTGCTCATGTAGGGAAAAAGACTTTATTAAAATTAACCTGTATGGTACCTAAAGTTTTCCTTTTACTAAACTTGTTATTTTTATTTAGAAGAGAAAAATACTGAGGTTTCTTACAAACAGGTCTCACCAAACCATACTGGCTGTTTTACCATCTCTCTTCTACACATTGTTAGATACAAATTAATTGCTAAACTATTTACTCCTGAACCTTTATTTGGAATCAAAACTGACAGTTTCAATAATTCTCTTAACAAAAGAATAAAGAGGCACAAAACCAGATACACACAAACCCATTTTGCTGGCTACTTCCACCCTCTGGGATATTAAATAAATAAATAAAATCAGAAGTGCCTAATTCCTCAATCATTCTAGGATGAATTTTATTAGGATTTGCCACTTGAGCACATCTATATTAAGATTCCTTAGGCTATTCTTTCTGTGCTTTGGTTCCACTCTTATTTCCTGTCTAAGACTAATTTTATGAAAGTAGCAGGTCACAATATATCTCTTTTACAAAGCATGAAGGAAAGAATCAGTCTTTGAAAGTCTGCTCCTTGTTCTCCTTTCTTATTTAATAACAGATCTAGGTAATGGACTTATCCCTTCGTGCCTCCTCTTACTCAGATTTTTGAACCCTTTCATTGATTCCTTTCTTCTGCTTTGTAAACTGAAACTTATTTTGTTCTTCAGATTCATCTATTTTATTCTTACATTCCTATGCTATTCCTTTATATTCATTGCTAATCATGTGGTGTTATTTCTGCCGGGACAACTCTTAATTTCCAGGCCATGGAAGAATTCCTGATATAAAATCTCTTTACATTTACTATTACTAGTTTATTATTATAAACTATCTCAACACAAAGAAACAACAGGATATACATTGAAGGTAACAACTTTTCAGCCTTTTCAACAGACTGGATTCTGCCAAGTCCCAGCACTGAGACCAATGGTCCAAGCACAGGGAAGCAGTATGTAGAGTGGGCATGCTAGAAATCATCTCCTCTCTGGAGAAAACACTAACACACAGCTCCTTTTTCCTTCAGGAGCTACAACACATTTGGTATTGTGCATTCAGTGTTGCCATACTGGGTGTGTGTGAGAGCAGAGAAGTCATAGCCCTGGTTTGCTATCCCTCCTTTGATGTTCATAAAGTTATCAACAGATAGCAATGAGAACTACCTTTCCACCCAGCACAGGAATACTGAGATGTTTTTTTAATGTGGAGTGTTCTACTTTTTTCTTTGTGAAAATGTGTAAAATTTAACTGTTTTTTTTGAGTATTCACCATAGTAGAGGATATTTTAGATGTCAATTTAAAATCAATACATTTTAAAGATGAGAAATCAAACCATATGTATTCAGTTAATTTTAATATTATCCTTTACACCAACTCTCATAATACAGAACATGGACCCCAGCTGCTCAAAGCCTCATGTCTCATCACTAATTCTTATCTATTTCTTGCTTATCAAGTGCAGAGAGGAATATCCTCAGATCAAAGTCTAATTGGGAGCCCCAACTGTGTTGTCTCTTAATCACTGTAAAATTAACTTATCACTATATCATTACCTCAAATAACCTTAAAAAAGATTGATTTTGTATTACTGTCTAGTTTTCTATATACCTCAGACAAATACCTATCATTTTCTAGAGAACATAAATTGATTCTTTAACTGTTTGGAATAACTACTAACACTAATTGAAAAGTCAGTAACACGGTACAATCACAGAAACTATTATTTATTACTTATATTCCTGGGAGAAAAGACTATTTCTCGAAACAGACAAATTCAGAGAATACACTGAATGACTGTGTAACAAATCAATCCCACAGATAAAATTAAGAATTTTACTATGGAGGTTAAGTGAACAACTAGTAATAATCCCAGAATCCTAAATGCTACAGTTACATTTAAGGTCCAAAGTCCAAGACAAAGACACATCCAAATCACCAGCTGCTTTTCCAATTTTAACTCATTAACCTAGATTTCATAAAATGAGATACAAGAGATTGGCCACTGCTGAATGCCTGGAATCAGCAAGGAAACATAATGACAGCTCATTGATTTATCTTCCATAAACTACCTGCCAGAACCAAAATATTAGGGCTCCAAGTAACAAAATCAAAACCAGCTCAGAAGAGCCAGAATGAGTACAACAGTAATGAAGAGCAGCAGGAAAAGTGCTGCACTGTTAGAAGCTGTAAATCAGTCATTTCTGTCAACATTTGATGGAAACTGAAAATCCCACAAAAAAATCAGTGTAACATATCCCCTCGATGAATGCTAGCAACCAAGACTATTACTGGCCACCACTAAAGATATTCTGAATGCTAAAAGCTTCTACTGACTTCAGGTAAATTTGTCATCAGTCAGCACTCTTAAAAGATAGTTATGAGAGCCAAACAACTAGATGTGATAATTACCTCATAACTAATATTTAAAATTTGTGATGCTAAATTCAAAGCCATAAAATCTCAAAGTACATTTGTATTCCTTGTCGCATAGAAGCTAGAGACAGCATCATCCCACCAACTTTTCTGATACACGCTAAGTTTCATTCATTGGAATAAACAGGAAGATAAGCATGTAACAAGCTAATGTTCCATCATTATTATTCTTAATCCCATATCCTTTCTCTTCCTCCCTCATGTTATTTCCTCTTTTGTCATCCTGCTTCTTGGTACATCAAATTACAAATTCATCTCTAAAGGGAAGTGTCAGTTCCACTTATAAATTCTCATTCTCTGTTACAATAAATGAAATCTAACTGGTGTTCCTTTTAAAGCAGTGATAAAAACCCAAAATGTGTAAAAAACAAAGCTGTATTGTAACTTGAAGATTTCCAAAAAACACAGTTAGAAATCACTTGATCTAGATGCTGAGCAAAATATACACCGAGTACACAACAGACTATTTTTTTTTCCCTTTGGAATTAGGTAATGGGAATTATCTGGAGAAGTGCCTTACCTTTACTGTTGATGAACTAAAATGGTCAAGAGAGATTTGGTTGAAGTCATTGAACAGAGTGGCTACTGTGCTGATTAGTTGGGAAGAAACAGCCCATTGTAAGGATGGGGCAACATCTCTGAATAAACCAGTATTAGGAGGTGTAAAAGCTAAGTAAAGAATGAAGTTAATGATGTAGGTCTCAACTGCTGATGTGATCAACAGATGACCAGGAGACTCTTGTATTTGAAGCCATTTTGGGTGTGATAAAGATACGAGGTTCTGGTAAAAGGATGGCTAAGTAACACTGCAATGCACATGGAGCAGTGGAAAGAATGCAAGGCTTAGTAAATGTGCCATCCTTTGTGTAAAGCAGGTGAAATATCACCTGGTGCAGAGGTATGCAGCTCCACTTCAGAATGGTCCAATGACAGAAAGTGAATGCACAGTTGTGAGCACAGTGAGGGCAGTTATAGCCATAACTCTTCCTTTGCTGGCTACTGTTGCTTTTCTGAACAGTTGGTCTTATACCCCATGATATATAACATCTGCATTTCATTGTTGTAAGGGCACTGTATCTCACAACACCTTCTTTGTCAAGCACAGTGTCAATCCCAAATTTATGCATCTTTTCCATGCCTCATCTTACATTTTTTCTATTCAAAACTATCTAAAAAACAAAGTCATCTAACTTAAATTTTCATTTCATAGCTCTCTGTCTCTGTTCTGCTCCTACCTGTCTGATTCATATGAATGGATCATCACATAAGTATGGAAATGCCAGGATGAAGATTGAGAAGATACATACAAGAGATTCAGAAGCAATACCTGCTCTATATATTCTGATACAATTTACCACAGATGACAGAACCTTGCAATTTTGCATTAAACACTTTACGCTTATCATTTATGAAACACAGTCACTGCCCAGATTTAATTCCAACTTTCTTCCTTTTTACATACATATGCATACCAACTGCACAGTCATGAATATTCAGCAATATGCAAGTGTAACAATGCTGATCCAAGTACTGCACTGCAGGAACATAAGGTCCTTTAACCTTTTATTAGAAATACTTATTAGATGAGAATGGTAGAATCTGTCCTAAATGCCTAACTAAGTCATAATTAACCTACGCCCACATGTGTACCAAAAGGAGGACTCTACATAAAAACAGTGTTGTTACAGACATAAATCATATATTTATGATTTGCTAAAACCAATAAAGTCTTGCATCAATAAAAAGACAAGCCTGTTCACTCTGTGTTTTAAGTTTTAGCTTTGTATTATACAGCGTAACTTACAAATACTTGGATCTAATTATAATTAAGAACTCCCAACTGGTGTAAGGATAAAGACCAGTACTTCAATTGACATATATGCCTCATTTTTCAGGCTTACGTTCTACAAAAACCTAAGTTAATATATTTTTGACAGCTACAGTCACTGTCTCCTATTTTCCTTATACTGTGTATTCTGTCCTTATCTTACAGATTAGCACTAGTGCTCATTTGAACTTCTATTGAATAGTTTTTGCATGTTGAACTGGCAAATCCCCAACCTATTTAAACCTATTTTTCTGCACATTTAGTACACAAACAGACTCAGATAAGCTACATACAGTAAAAAGAACAACAGGATCAGGAAAACCAAGTAATTGTGAAACCAGCTGCCTTCGAATCTCAGCATTATACTCTTACATCCACCACCAGTCAACAGCAAGACAAATTCAAGCCTTTTGTTTCACTAAAAGAACTGTTCTGTCTTCAAACTGAATGTGCTCAACGTGCAAGCAAAACACCACAACACAGCAAACGCAAATAACGAAACTTTTAGCTTTCAAAAATAAAAAGAAAATAATTAGTCATAAAACTCCACTGCAGGATTCATGCAGACTTGTGAGAGGCTACTCTGTTCAAATAAGTAACACTATGCAATTCCTCCCTACTTTTAGTTATTTTGGTATGATTGTACTTTGAAGCATCTCACATATACAATGATTACTAGGGGTGCAGGGAAAATTTTATGTGCTTGGTGTCCCAAATCCTTGACGATTTTATTACTTGGCAATTATGTGATCTTTAGGCACACAAGGGAAGACTGATACACTTCCATCACACTTTTCCTCAATCCTATAACTTCGTTAGCATTTTAGAATCAACTGAATGGTTGCATACATGTATTACAAGTAACAGTTTAGAAGAAGGATAATAATTTCCTTGCTAGGCAGCCTGAGTTGTATGCTGTTACAGTTTCTGAAATCTTTCTGCAATTGCAATGTGCATTTCCCTTCATGATTTAGTTATGCCCCACAGTGTCATAGCATTATATTAATTTCCTTTTCAGGAAAAGCTTTTCCTCTTTACCAAACTCCTCCTGTGATATTTTTTGTTTGCTTCTCTGCCTACAGAATTAATAGTACTTTTGAATACTATTATTTTAATGTATTTTTTAAAGTTTTCTTAGAATTTAAATTTTGATTAACTCCTTTCTTTTCTAACTCCACTCACAATATTAGCAAAAACCAAGAGTGGAGATAAGGAGTGTCAGAGACAAGATTTTTAAGGACATTGTTCCCAGGCAGCTACTAATATAAACACAATGAATATTAGCAGCATTCAATTCAACTTTCTCTTAAAGACAAAAAAATCTCCTCAGGTCCTCCCTTGTAGGAGGAGGAGGAGGAATTGCCCAGACCCAATCACAATCAGCTTTGAATTAAGAGTTGCACCACTGCTGTAATTCCTCTTCCTTCCTATATTGTGTATGTCCTCTTTTTCCTCTACCTCAAAGTTCTTTATTCCTCTTAATTTTCCCCTTTACTCTGAAAATTCTGAATTTAGTTTCCTTTTCAAAAGAGTCTGAAATAAACTCAAACTTCCAAAGTTCTTGTATTCCACCTCCAAACCAAAAAACCCCTATCCCCATCTCTGCAAGTGACATGTTACAAACAGACACATCCTTTCCTGAAGATTTTTGTAAAGTTTAGATGTGAACTGATGATGCTTGCAGTTGTAAGTCAGCTGTATGACTGCAGGAACTTAACTCTTGAAGAAGCTACAGAGCAGAGAGCCTCCTACCTTCTCTGTGCATATACAGCACAATCTGCTATGAGCCTGCATCTTTTTAGCACAACACATTGGCCAGTGTAAATATTTTTTTTATTTGCTACTTTAAACTTTACAGGGAGTGCTGCAGACCAGCCAACATTGAGAGCACACTTTTTAGTTAAAAGGAGAGGAACAGAAAGGGTGTGACTCTCATCAGTGGTCTAAGTGAAAAAGTATGCATGCTAATAGGCGTCAAAAGGAAAAAAGCTCAACTCCATCTCTAAAAAAAACAGACCAATAAAACCCAATAAAAACCTCAAAACAGCATAAGCAGTATGCTTGGAAACACCATACTGAAGTAAACTTCTGTAGTCTCAGAGAGATAACAAGTTGTAGCTGCTGTCCTCATTGCAGCAGCAATACAGTGAGTCCATTTCCATTTTAGGTCATAAACAATGTACTATCATTTAGGTTGAAAATTAAAATTCACTTTCTGGATGCTCTGAAAAATTGCATGAATTCACATGTTTTTCCTAAATAGCTAAATACATTTGGGAACCAGATCTTGCTAGGGAGAAATTTACATTAGGGTATTCCACTGAAAGACTGACTTCGACAAATTTATCATGTTCTAACTGCACACATTGCATCATCCAGATCATTATTGGAGATGTTAAACAGGGCAGAACACAGTATTGACCCCTGGGGTACAACAGTAGTTACCAGCTTCCAACTAGACTTCACACCACTGATTGCCATTCCCTGTGGTTCATCTGCTCCGAACATTTTATGCTGACCTCACTATTTGCTCACCCAGCCCATACTGTCAGCTTCTCCAGGAGAATGTCACAGGAGACACTGCTGAAAGACTGACTGATGCCCTCCCTCTCCTTGATTACCAAGCCTGCCATTTCATTGTAGAAAACTATCAGGCTGGTTAAGAATGGCTTCCTCTTAGAAAATCTATGCTGATTACTCCTGATCATTTTCCTTAATATGTCTTAGAAGATTTTCCAGGATTAGCTGCTCCATCACCTTCCATCCTTCTGGGGGGATCAAGGTAAAGCTGATCAGGCTGTAGCTCCCTGAGAATGTCTTCTTGCCCTTTTGAAAACAGAAGAAACATTGACTTTCCCCCACTCTACAGGCGCTTCTCCCAGTTCTTCAATCCCCCAGTCCTATGACAATTGAGACTGTCCTCACAATGATATCAGCCAGCTCGCTCAGCACTCATGGCTTCATTCCCAGAGCATTATCTATGTTCTATTTACTCAAGTATTCTGACCTAAACCCCTTCCAAGTGTACATCCTCGTTGCTGCAGACTTTTCCCTGTGTTCTACAGTTCCTGAAGGTCTTTGCTAGTACAAATGGAAGCAAAGGCAGTGTACACACCTCAGCTTTTTCCACATTCCCTGTTCATTCAGCCATGAGACCACATTTTTTCCTAGTATTCCTCCTGCTACTGGTGCATTTACAGAAGCAATTCTTGTTGCCTTTGACATCCCTCACCAGATTTAATTCCAAGTAGAGTCTGACTTTCCTAATCACATCCATGCATGCTCAGACACTATCTCTATACTGCTCCCAGGTTATCCATTCTTGCTTCTGCACATTTAATGTCCGACTTCCGTGATGAGCTCCTTGTTCATCAATGCACGGCTGCTGGCACTTTATCCTGACTTCCTAACTGCCAGGATGGACTGCTCTTGAGCTCCACGGAGGTGATCCTTGAGTATCAACCAGCTTGGCTGCATCCCTCCAGGGCCTGACCCCGGGGGATTCTCCCAAGTAGATCCCTGAAGAGGCCGGAGCCTGCTTTCCCAAAATCCATGATCTTACTTTCTTATTCTCAAACCAGGCTCTCAGAGAAAGCTGGCACTAATATCACTAACTGACTGAATAAGAAATAGATTACATTAGTTTCTGTCAGAGACCATACAGCTTAAAGGAAATATTGCTAAACTGGCACAAACACAGTGAACTACTTTATTGAAAAAGTTATTACCTAGAGAGTCTTAGAAAAAGCCCTCTCTGCCCAAAAATCATTAAATACCCTAAAAGGTTTAAGAAGTAAGGTATCAAAAATGTAATAAAACAGATCTTATTCTTCAGTTAGACTGACATTAATATAGAATGAATTTATTGGCAATATATGAAGAACATTTCTTATTAAATACAGTGCTATTTTTAATACAAATGTTTATTCACATTTCTTATTATCTTAATTATTATCATTGAAGCACACTATGCTTACAAGCTAATTCTATGAAATTGTATTTATTTCTGAAGCTTATCAGTTAGTGCTAGTTGGACATAATTAATTTGTTTCTTTGCATCTTTCTGATTCTTATTTTCACTGAATAAATGCAGAAATTCCAAGTGCAACAACAGTGCTGTGGAATTTTTAAAAGTTTTGCAAGAGCAGGCTATTATAACCCATAGAGAAATAAAACATAAGAGTAAGAAGGTACTTAATTATAATCTCAAATTGTTGACTGATTTTGTCTACTGTTTAATTTACTACTAATTTTCCTTCAAGAAGCTGTCTATCTCTTCCCTTCTTTGTCCACCTTTCCTCCTCTCTGAAACTCATGGCTTTGAAACTACTTTTTAAAAAATAAGATATCCCCACTATCTCACATTTTGAACATGTAATTAAATATTTAGGGTTTCTTTCCCTGAAAGACCATGTGCCTCGTTACTACATCCAGCTATATGTTAATACTGGATTCAGTTACCATTACCTACATTTTGACAATTTATGTATTGAAGAGTGATTTATTTTACACTACATTGTTGGTCTTGATATTATGTAGCCATAAACTTGTTTCCTTCCTTCCCAAATATTCTCTAAGTAGCAGGTTTTAGCCATTTTCAAGTCTGTCACCTCATAAGACTATAAACAGCGAAGATAAAATGTCTTTCTTGAATTAACACCACAGCTTTTGATTTCAAAGAACAAATTAAGGTCCTTGGATTAGTAACAATGTCAAAAACTATCAGAATAAAAAATACCTTTCCTATTCTACTCTATGAAGGGTTCAACTGAGTCTCTATATATTAATAATACCTGTTAGAAAGTTTTAGTTTAATTTAATTTAGTCCATTACAGGAACACTTACTTGCTACATGTCCTGGATGATCTAGAGTATCAAAACCTTGTGAGTCACTACAGTCTTCAATGAAACTAAACCTACAGTCTTCACCTACAGACATGGGTGAATAAAAAAAGAATCTAATAGGAGACAAACAAGCTGTCAAACAAACAAAAAAATTCCCTCCCAAATCTAAACACCCTCCTTGCACACAACAGACATATATCTAGCCTAATCCCTAATACCCTACGAACATGAACAGAGGCATGCAATTCTAGCTACTTGGGAGCTCTTTAATAAATGGGTAGATCCATCACGCATCTGAAGGCCCATTAGGAAATAATAAAAAAAAAATAATAAATTCAGAACATGGTATTTTATGTCTGAACTACTATACTTAGAGTTCTAAGATTAGCTGTGAGATACATAAGCATGAGCTGATTCAAATATACATAGGTTCACTACTATTATTTTACAGTTTTCAACATTTCTAAGAAAAGCAACAGGTATTTTGACACACGTGCAGAGAGAGATCTAATTTTAATTATTTACTTAATTAAAACAACATTAACAGGAATTGATTTTTTTAATTTGCTGAAAAGGATGGTCTTGACTGTTGCGGTTTGATCCCTTCTTTCCACACCCTGACCCCTGATGAGTGCTGCCTGTCAACCCTGGCATTCCAGAAGGGCGTCGAGTGGTTGACAGAATTCAAAAGATGCTTCCCACACCTGGAAAGACATTGGGCCATCCAAGTGTCCTCTGTCCCTTAGGACTTTCCCCCCTCTACCTGGCTGGTGGTCACCTGTGCTCCTTCCCTCCCCCTCTCCCTCGTTAAAAGAGCCAACAGAACACATGGTCAGCAGTTCTGGTGGAGCAGTTCCTGGATTCACAGGCCTTTGGGCCAGGAATGAAACTCTGCATTGAAACCCTCCATCAGAACTGACTCCTTCCTTCACCTTCATCTTGAAGCCTCTCTGCTTAAGGTAAACCTGGGCTCTTGCTTGCCTGGACTCGTCTCCAGTGCCCAACTGCAACATCCAGCCAGCCTGAGGTACCACTGGGGTGAAAACACCACAGCGCTGCCAGACAGGCAAACAGCAAGGGCCAGCCAAGCTCAGGAACAACCATACAGTTATATTGGAATTTAACTCCAATACTTGGCAAATAAAACCCCACAAATTTGAACAAAGATAAGCCTAGGAGTTAAAAGGATGTAAAAATAGAGGCAAAATGCTACATAGAGTTATTTCATTTGCCTCGGCCCCAGATTAATGCAATTTCACAATACTCTGTACTCAATAATAAACATTCTCAATTCTTACTTTAAGAACTACAAATACATATACCTAACACTGAGGTTTTTTAAATATCGATATATACACAAACTCTCATGACGTAAAAAGACCCAAACACCCCACCTCTTTCAGACTCTCCCCCAAAAAAACAGCCCAGTAGGCAAGAAAGAGGGTGCAATATAAGATCCTTGCAAAACCTTCACAGACAATAGTTTTAAATAAATTCCACTTTCCAAATCACAGACACAATTAAAAACTTTGTGATACGGAGAACACTACAATCATCATGGTAATGAAATGTGTAAATCACAGAATCCTAGAATCATCAAGTGTGGAAAAGACCTTTAAGACCAGCAAGTCCAACCATCAACACAAAACTAACTCTAAAAAAGTATTCTTACTAGCACCTAATGCTAGAGGCAGTAGCAACCAAAGTGAACATTTCAGCATTGACAGGATCATCTATTTCTGTACTAATTTCCAGAAGAATTAAAATGTAACTGTCAAATCCCTTCAGTACTCTTAATCAAGAGTATGTGCCCTACTGGTCTATACAATTTCCACTAAAAGTTATAAACTAAGAAAAGCCCTTTTAATGAGCTAATTTATACATCTTATAGATGTGAATTTAACCCCATAGTAAGTAATGGAAATTGATGACTTCGTGCAGTATAAACAAACACTGAAAAAAATCCAAAAACATTAATTTTTCGTCCCTTTAATACCTTATTTGCTACTCTAATCAAGTACCAGCAATAACACTTTTAGTTGTTTTACTACTAATCACTTCATTAGATAAACTAGTCATGATGGACAGCCAAGCTGAGGAGGAACTGCAACAGAAAGATGAAAAATAATCTGTAGAAGAAAACACTGATAAAACAGATCTTCAAAAAGAATAAAAATATCATTTGTCTTAAAAGGAAACTTTAACAACAACTGTTGCTAAACTGTATGTCAAGAAGGTTATACAAAAATTAACTAACTTCCAATGAAATCAACTGGAAAAGTATTTTAGAATCAATTTTTAGTACAAACTTCATCATTTAGTACAAATTTTAGTCATACTTCCTCTCGGACCTTAGTGAACACCTCCCTCACACTGAAAGGTGAAAGATCATACAAGAAATACAGTACTGTGGTTTCCAGTATGAACTATGTCATAAGCAGAATTTGTCTGGTTATCAAAACACACTGGCCATTCAGAATAAATCCACACTTGTTTTGTGGTGAACCAATGGTTTGTAACTTACAGGCTGCACAAAACTGGATTAACAGAAAGTGAAAAAGTGCCACCCTCATTTTTAGGTTTCTTTGCCACCTTTAGCAGGCAGTCAGAGGAATGACCCTTGAAGATTAAACATGTTTTAGTCTCTCAGCTGATATCAGAATTCAGATGCTAACACCCTAGTGACAGGATACTGTCCCCATTTCCTCTCCGCAGAGGTTGTCACCAGGCTCTGGCCTCTCTCTGCGCACGCCTGGGCCTGTCGGGAGCGCTCCCCGTCCCTGCGCGCTGCGGCACCAGCGGGGCTCACGGCGCGGGGGCGACCGGGGAGTGCAGGAGGCCAAACACGAGTTCTCATAAGCAGGCCCTGCGTGAGCCCCGGGGCCTGAGCCAAAGGGAGGCGCCTGGATGGGCTCCGCCGAAGGCCACGGCCCCTGCAGCGGCTC
>VZTB01003703.1:114861-133415 GCA_013397245.1 Thryothorus ludovicianus
TTCTGGGGTCGCTCGTGTGGGAGCGAAGAGACTCCTGGAAGGGGGTGGCGTGGTCACTGAACAGCTGGGTTGGGTCGAGGGCACTCTAGGGCGGAGTCCTCGGGGAGGCGGGAGGCCTGGGCAGCGTTTGCGGGCGGGATTCACGGGCCTGTGAGAGGAGAAACAGCCTAAAGGCAGTGCAAGCGGTATTTCTCCGGCAGTGGCACTGCTCGGTGCGTGGTTGCTCGGTTAGTTACGGGCATCGGTGTCAGATTTTCCCTCACGGGCTCGAAAGTGCTTTAGGTGAATCAAAAGCCATAATTTAATTGTGTTGTACACGTTAGGTGAGGCAAAGTGGATTGTGAAGTTGACTATTACTGTTCCGGAAAGAAATCTAAAGAGAACTCTATGTGAACAGTTTGGGGGGAATTTTCAATGTTTATTAAACAAAAGTTAAAATATACTCAAATAGTGATTTATTTTTTTCCAAACCATAACTATATTTAGTTTTGACATCCTGAAGAACACATCCACAAATGACATTGAGGGTTATAGTTCCTCAGATAACTTCCTGAGTTTATCTCTGCTGTGGATTCTGAGGGAGTATTCCACAGGCACATATTGTTGGATTTGTAACTCATGAGAAATTAGATAGTACTCTGGACTAACTCAGATATTACAAACCAAAATGCAGATATTTATGAATATCAGGATCCTGAAAGAACAGTTTTGTTCAATATTTACATGTAGTTTTTTTCACAATGATAAAGCAGTTAGGCAAAACAGATGCTTAACTTTGTTAATGGGTAATTTAGAATATCTGTTTGAAGTGAATAGGGCTAATTCACATGACTGATTTCACAGAAAGGGGGTTAGAACTTTTTGTATGTGCATTTTAAGCAAAATGAGGTTCCTGTCTTTTGAGTTAGAAATACTTTTGTTTCATGGAAAGACATTGCAATGGAAAGCTTATTACCACTAATAAAAAACAATCACCTCCCAATATTTAAATGGTATGCTATGTACACTGAGGTATTTGGGGTAATTTTTGCTTTGTTTTTGAAACAAAACCATATGGCAATTTACTTCTGTTGAGAAGTAATTAATGGAACTATGACATTAATTTATTATCATTATTTTATCTTTGTATATTTGAATTAGAAACAAAAAAACCCACTTCCTTGTGTGGGGCACTGTGGAGAGTTTATGGTTTAGGACCTTGTGAAGTGAGACTTTGTGCTCACTGTACGTGGGCACAGCAGAGAAGGGCAGTAGAGGACCTGAGCTCAAGAGTGAAGCCATGTGCTGTTCCTTGGTGGGGCTGGTGCTGTGGCTGTCACTGGGAGCCATGCCTCTGCCTTGCCTCTGATTTGACCTGGCACTGCAGAGGGAGCTGATTATCTGTGTCCAGCACAGGAGGTGTGAGCAAAAGCTCGCAGGGCTGAGTTGGCAATGCTTGGACTACTGACAGAACCAGTAACGGGAAGTGTCACAGGGCAGGTGAACGAGTGTTACATGTAGAGTAGGAGTTTCAACTCTTTCAAGAGTTTTGGAGGCTGAGTTTTAGAATAGTCCATGAGTAACTCTTGATGAAGACACTTTTTTCTTGTTCACTCCGGTTGCTGAAATAAGCAGTAAACAAATAGGAGTACTTCATATCCGAAGTATGTCCTCATTTGTGCATTTCTGTACTCATCTGACACATTTCCTCCTGCTGTTAACTTCTGCTCTGTTCATATGGAGATCATCTGGCCTTCATGTTGCTAATAACTCTCTTTCTCCTCAGGCCTGGATGTGGATTAAGACAGCAAATTCATTGCTGAACAGGTTGGTTTTACAGGCTGGATAACCTTATTGTTTTGGAAACTGGAAAAGAGCATGCTTGCTTGAGATATACTACAGGGGTGAAAAACGGGGTTTTCAGGTATGCTTTCTAAAGAGAGACCAAACTAAGATTACCTTTCTCTTTGAAACGCTTTAAACATCCTTTCTTCATGCAAGCAGTACTTAAATTGTTGGGGTTTGCTGTTGGTTCAGTAATCAAAATGTTATTTGTAGTGTCTTTGTAGTAGGCTGCACAGATTGGGAGTTTAGTCACTGCTGTTAATATTTTTCCTGAAGCAGGAAACCACAACTAAGGGACTGAAATATGAAGAGAGAGAGGGGGATGGAAGAAAAATGAAAAGCTAAAGCATACCTTTGTCCAAGGTTTTCATTTGTATCTAACCTTCCCTGTCATTTCTACCCTTCTAATTCTTTCAGGATATGATAGAAAAATGTCTTTTCTGACTACAGAAAAGCACTCTCAAATTTCTGTGCCACTACTTGAAACACGGTGATGCTTTTAATGCAGACATTTTCCATGGCCTTAACTGCTCACGGGTCTGTACCAAACCAAAGTAGCCACTGTGAATACCTAGCAAGTACTGTTCATAAACATTTTTATAATGTTTGACCTTAAGAGTGACCTGAAGATTAATGGATATGTTGTATCAGTTTTAATGGGTCTCTTCTCCCTTGGATACACACACATGTGACTCCCATTAGTCTTAATGGGAGTTATATGTGTGCCTAGAGGTTAGACAAGATCTCTGAAGGTGCTGTTATGCTCTCTTGTATTAACGATCTCATAATTGCTGAGGTGCTGCACCTTTGCATTGAAAGCAAACTAATTAGATTGGTCTAGTAGAAGTTGGTATACTAGCATACCTGGCACGTATGTGTGTTTTCCTGTGGGTCCCTCAGTACACAGAGGTAGAAGCCAAATCGAAAGCAGAATTTAAATTTTGCATGTGACTTGGCTGTCTTTGTAATTGATTTTTGTTATCCAAAATGAATTCATGAGTTTGATTCCTAAGAAAGATGATTGTTCGTGTGAATACAGAGGAAGAAGCTGAATGTGGTGTTTTATTTTATCATGAAAGCACATGTTGAGAAAAAGGGACTGAATTGATTCTTATTTTGATGTTCTAAATCATACACTTTGAAAAAAGGCAGTTAGGTCTAGAGGATTAACATGAAGCTTGATGTTGAATTTTAATTATAGCTTTGTTACTCATTTCTTCCAAGAGCCTTTAGACAAAGCACTTCACCTTTCTTTGATTTCCAGGTATGTAAAATATCTGCTCGCTTCTTAGTGTTGCAGACATAAATTAATATCTGTTCTGTGCTTTGAAATTTTAAGATTGGTACGTTTAACTGTATTCTGCATTCTGCTGGCATAATCATTGAAGTACAGAAAGAGGAAAAAAAATCATAGTAACCACCTGGTACAGCCAGGAAGAAGCTCTGGTGATGATGCAGATCTCTTGAGATGAGTGATTCTGTTCCATAGTTTATGATGCATAAAACAGTATATTGGTGATGAAAATTTTTTGGTATTTTATATATATATATATATATGTATAATTTATCTTTTGGGCCAGGTCTTTCAGTGAAAGCAATTGTAGAAAAGGCAAATTGATACTATATAGACATTTGACGTTTTTATCAATCAAAATAATGATTATAATTTGATTGTCAGTGTGGAAATTTGTGCACTGTGTTCTGTGACTGTCTCTGTACATTTGAAAATCAACCATGACACAGTTTTCTTTGAAAATACAAATTTGGGGAAAGAATGGATCTTCATATTTACATGCTAGAGGAGAAGAAACGTTTATGTGTTAACCTTCTCTTTTAAACTTGGTTTATTATTTTCTTTTTCAGATTAAGGTATTATATAAACTCAATTTCACAGTTCATCTTTCCTATTTGAGAAGTAACAGATCCTGGGGTTTGTTTTGGGGTTTCTTTTGGGATTTGTTGGGAGGTTTTTTTGATAATACAATTATTTTATTTCTGACCATATATATTCCTTAGTTTCTAGTATAAAGCAGCAAATATTTACTGAGACTGTGATAGTAGTGTCTTTAACTCTGTATTTTAAAATACCTGGAAAAATCTTGTGAATGGTTTTGTAAATATATTTCTTTACATTTGACTCCAGTATATAGAAATATATGGATCAAAATTTTCTTCTGCACATAAATTTCCTACATTAATTTCCTTCAGTTTTTTTAGTAATTTGTGGTTAATTCTCTAATACTTTTAAAAGAAGAAATAGTTAATCTTAGTAGTGTTATATTTAGGCTATGTAAGATATTTTTAAAAAAAGGTGAAAGTTAAAATAACCCTTAGCTAATTTCAGCTTTATATGTATGCTTATTCATAAAAAACAATGAACAGGTCTATTTTGTAACCACGGGAAACTGAATTTCCAAGGTTTTATGTGTATTTCTATTTACTTAAGATTCTTTGACCTAAATTCTTCTTTGATTACATACTGTAAACTTCCAGAGATAGGAGTTGTGTCCTATGTATTTTTACAGTATCAAGAACTTACACTCTCATGAAGGAAACTTCCGTTGCGGAAAAATCAACTCCAAGCTTTGCTAGTATGTATAGATAATTTTCTAAGCAGAATAAGCAACATCATAAAAGAAATTTAGGTTTTGTTTTGTTGGGTTTTTTTGGTTTTTTGTTTTTTTTTTCCAGAATTACTATGCTAAAATTATTTATATTCATATAATGGTTAACTGAGAGTGAGTAATTTATTCTGTTCCTCTTATTTTAAGGGTGATGAAATACTGGAGCAGGTTTCCCAGAGGGGTATGGAGTCTCCATCCCTGAAGGTAGTTAAAACTCAACTGGACGCAGCTGTTAACAGCCTGCTTTGAGTCAGGAGCTGGACAAGGCCTCAGCCATTCCATGATTCTATAAATTGTGTAGTTGGCTTGTTGACACTTTTGTATTGTAGACCAGCTTTCACATACCAGTTCAGATATTTCAAATGATAATTGAGATAGGGATAAAAACTACTCAATCTTGAGTTAAAAAGCACATGAACTCAAGCAGTTAACATAACATTACTGGCCACATGAAATGGGACCAGTAATGGGACCATGAGACTAACAATTGAATTTGTACAATGCACTGTGCAGTTTTATCAGAATGGAAAGATAGTACACATTGCCAGTATGCAAGCTACCTACTTTTTTAGCCTCCTTTGACATGCTACCTCAGTAAATACTGCTGTAAATGTTAATTGAATTAATTGTACATGGTACTCTTTATGTGTAAACTCTTGTTTGCCTTAGAAACAACTTTGTATTAAGCACTCACAGTTCTGGTGTGAATGACCTTATAAGAGAGTTTTTGTGTTAAATTTTAAATGAATCATGGAAATATTAGATCCTTTACTGGAAAGGTAACGTGTTGAAGCTAAGAACAAAGGTAAGGTATTGGGAATTTTTGAATTATGGCCTGATTTTGAAAACTACTGTTGTGTAGTTCTGTACATATTTTAGTTCTATATCTGATATACTGAGGGTTACTGTAGCCAGCTGTTTTACCTCAGTTCTGAAAAAAGGTAGCTGGGCTGTTAAACTGAAGTATGAGCTTGCATTTTGTGCTTTAACTAAGAGTTGTAAGCATTAGTGTTCTGAAAATGTAGGTGTTTTAGGCATTGGCACCCTTGATTTTTGACTGTAGGTGTTACTGAAACAGTGCAAGTGGAAAACATGTTTCTGATACCATCTCAGTAGCAATCCATCTGAACTTGCCCCAAGTGAAAAAGTGATTGGTGATATCATCTCAACACCAATTTGTTTGCACTTACCCCCAGGCCTCTTGAAGATTTTAGAACCTTGTCATTAGTATTCCATACTTGGTTGTGAATACCAAGTATGTTAAAAGTTACTGATTATGGCTGTGGAAAAGGTTTGGTACGTTGCATATACCCAAATAATTTTCAGGATGCTAATAAATCACTCTAGATCAATGATTCCTATATGAAATTAAAAACAAAATGTCAAAAATAAAACTCAACAACCTATTGTTGCAGGTAACCTGTACTTTTGATTACCTTTACTTTCACACTTCAAAGATGGGAGAAATGAGATTATTAAATTTATTTGTGGTTTATGGAAAGATTGATTTGATATGCTTTCTCAGGCTTATGTTGAACCCAGGTTGGAAAATTAGTAACTTAGTAGAAAAATGGTAGATGTCAGGGTATGTATGGGAATAGGTTAAAAAGAGCCACAGCTTGTCTTACTATTTTGTATTTTTTATATTTTATGCAATAAAATTTAAATTTTTATTGTGCCTTTTTTTTCATTTTTTCTGTGGGACAAGGAACAGAGTTCAACCCTGCCTTCTTTTGTGAGTGGATAGTGTGTCCCATTCAGTTCATTGTGCAGCTACTGTCACAGAAAAATTCTGAAGAACGTCAGTGCTTTTTAACTCCATTTTCATAAAACACATAGCTGAGATAAAGGGACTAATCTTATTCTGAGTGAAGGTAAGTAATGGATAAACAGGAGTATTTCTTGGGTTTTGTGAGGTCTATATTAATAATAATTTCATCACTCTTATACCAACTTTGCAAATGATTCTTATTTAAAATTAGAGATTATCACCAATCACTTCTTTGGAACATAATGGAAGAAAAATTTAAATTGACTGTTCATGTGCTTACATATGTAAAGTCATCTGTGTTCTGCACATGTCTAAAAGCAGAGGCAGAACTAGATTTTAGAGGAAACCTGCATTATATTCTGATATCAACAGCAGCTTAGATCACATTGGTATCACATCAGTATAACTGATTAGAGCCTCTGCCAGTTTAAAAATCAAATTGATGCTAGATTTGTACAGAACAACACATTTGACTGACAGAAAAGGCTGTTATAGATGGATGTGATGTTCTATCCATGTATAACAAGGATTTTGACTGACAGTTTAACAATAGTACACTTTCTACCCCATATATTCTAAATGATTATTATTACAATACAAAACATTTTTGCACTTGCTGTATATAGATAACATGTACACTTTTTGTGTAATAACATTCAAGAAGAAGGGGTTTCTTTTATGTCTTAAAGATGATGACAATTAATGAAGGCTCCATCTGACACTTTTAACCAATGTCAAGGCTTGCTATTGTGGTGCATGGTAATGTAAAAACTATCAGGGTACTTAGCTCCCAGTGAAGGATCAGCATAACTCTTGACACATGCTGTATGGTGGATGAAATAAATCTCCTCAGAGAGCAATAGAAATATTTTTTGAACTGAAGACTACCCTTTCTGTTTTATAATCCCTCCTTTCAGCTTTGCTGTTCTTTGCATCTCTGTAAAAAGCAGTTTTAATCTAGAAAGTAACTGCATAAAATGGTTCCTATTAATGCAACAAATATGTTTTCTGTGCTTTGCAGTCAACATTCCTCTAAAATTAGATTTAAGATTCTTCTTCAGAATAATAGCTAGAGATAAGAAAGGTATACAGTTTTTCTTATTTGGATCTTATTCATTTTGGGGAGACCATCCGTTAATATTTATCCTTTTTATTTTAAAATTTTTATTCTGAGTTCTTGACATCCTTTTGCAGCACTTTATATGGGTGTCTCCTACTTTGTTGATTTTCAAAAGAGCAGGGGGAGTACTTTGTGTCTACATTATATTTGATGATAATAAAGTATCAATATTAAAGCCTAAACTTTGGTTTAGTGTTACATGCAACTAAGGAAGAAGGTATACTCTTTTATGAACCTCCCAACAATGAAAAATAGAGAAAGGATTAAATGGAAGAAACATAGGGCCACATTGATCAAAACACATCTACCTCCTATCTAGATAAGGAAAACATGATAAGTACAAAGATTGCTTTTGCAATATGGATTTCTGTTTAAAATTAGCCTACGGTTAAAGATATTTTTCTTAAATGACTGCATTTGGTGAGGGAATTAAATAGATTATTTTTTTCACCTTGTTACGTATGATCAGTGGGATCTTGGTATCTCACATTTTTCAACAAGATTTTATTTTTCTGTGGAAGGACAAATTCAGTGTATGTTTTATCAAACAATAGAATTATTTACTGGCTTAGGGCAGTGATGATAATATTTCGTGCAAAGAACTAAAAAGATTTTTAAAGTGTATTTGCCCCTTTACTGGTGGTGCCATTTCAACTCTGCAAGTTTCAGATGTAATACCAGTACTTCTCTAGCAATGACTTATGATCTGAAGGAAGTAATTTGGGAAATAATATTATCTAGTTAGAAAACAATCGCTCAGAAAAATTGTAGTTTTATCAATATAGACTGCTAAGTTCTAAAGTGAAGCCAACTGAAAATCCATGATATGGAATTATATTGATCTTCACATCATTCCTTATGATAACACAGACACCTGAAACTTAATTTGAGAGAGCACTAATAAAAATCATCTATACAGGGGCCAACATGTAGGAGTTGATAAAGCACATGCTTTGCTGGCCACTGGAAATGGTTGAGTTTGCAAACTCAGACTGAGTTCCAGTTTCTAAGCAGGATATGTTATATTGATACAGAATTGTCTTCTGCCTCGTCTCAGCTGGCAATATCTGTTTAACACAGCTTTTCTTTCTCTAACATCATCCCCACCTTACTTTGTGTCTTGATTTTGCTCATTGTCCTTCATGAGCAAATACAGATCTAAATCTTAGATGTCTCATCTTAGTTTCTTCCCCTTCTGATGATTCTTTTTTCCTCTGACCTTTTGTATCATTGTTCCAGTAGCAGTTGTCTGTCTAATCTACCTAATTGTCTTTGGTCTTCCTTGCCTCTTTTATGCTTCTCTCTTCTGTGAACTCTCAGTGCTCAATTAGTGAAGGAACAAAAGGCACAGAAGGAAATGTTCCCTTGCTGTCTCTTCTTGTCTTTGGCATTGTAACAGCCTGGAACAGAGGCAACTACAAAAGGCTAGATTAGCTCCTTCATCTCCAGCTTGGAGAGTACTCAGTAGGGATTTTTATTTTTTTTTTCAAGAGACTTTGCTTCTGGAAGGAACTTTCTGCTGAGCATATGCAAAACATAATTTATAAAGATTCACAGCTTGTCCAAAGGTGGGAAAATTTTTGCAGGGTTCTTGAAAGCACAGTACTGAGATAGGGCATTATGGGATGAACTATTTTAAACTTCTGTGTTAAATTCTGATGAGGTTTACTCTTTTAAGCAAAATACTTCCTCACTTTCGATAAGGACAAAGCATTTTCTTTCTACTTCATTTTTAAGTAAATGAAACATTTTTCTTGCTGTTTGTATGTGTAATTCTTTCCTTTCTTTAACAAAAAGGAGAAGTGTAATCTCACATGAGCATAGAAACATGCCAAAAAGCAAGGATTTATTATTTGAGGAGCTGAAGTATTAGGTTTTAGAATAGGTTAAAGCCTGATATCTTTAACCATTTACTGTGCAATGAGCATCACTTAGAAATATGTGTGGGAGAAACATATACATTCGTCATGTTACCTTATTTTTCTAATTAAAAGGAAAAAAAAATTAATCTCCTTAGCAGAGACATTTTCTCTCAGAATCAAGACCTGATTCTGGAGTCTCATAGATATTTAATTTGCAAGATAGCATAATGAATATATGTTAATAGGTTTTTCAACAAGTTAATAGCTTTCAAGTTCGTACTAATTAGTTTGTTAAAATATTCTATTGGTAAAATACTTTCTTTTTCCCCCCCAGTAAAAGGTAAGAATGTAACACAGTCTTATAAGGAGTATCTTGCCAATAGTAAGGGCATAATCAGTAGTATCAAAATTATTTGAAAAAAATAATTAGCAAATTAGTCTTGAAGGAAGCTGCCATAATTGTTATCAAAGATAACTTTCCATTTTTTGTCATTTTTACAGTGAAATCTGAGAGGGTGTAGGAGTGCATCTTGCAAAGTTAAGTAAGCATTCTTGGGAACAAACATGTGAAAGCAGACTTCTGGTGTCATGCTTGGTACCAGGTGTCTTGGATTCCTGGCTACTTACACCAGCAGCTGGGAGAAGGGTGAGTGGTACCCCATTGTCTGCCTATCCTTGGTGGCCAGAGCATCATGAAATTAATGCATACATCTTCACACTGGCAGCATAACCCATATCTCTCATTTTCTATATTATTTCTCTATTGTTAGAGTAGTGTAATACTTTGTTCCATGAAAAGTAATGACTGAATTTTCTTTTACCTTTCTTTTTTCTTCTTTGAGGGGTGAGGGCAGGGAGTGAGTGTTGTATATCTCCTTCATCCTGACAAATAAAATCCAGCTTTTTGCTACCTCCCTCTTCCTTTGGTATGTTTTAATAGTACCCTTAGATCTCCTTGGGGCTTTCTAAACCAGTACTGCTTATATCCTTATATGTTCACTCTGAAATACTTTGAATCCTTCTGCATTTGTTTATATCTTTCTCAAGTTTTTTTTAAACTTATGCTTGTAGTACCCTCAGCTTTCTTTAGCTTCTGTTGGCTGGGCAAAAGACATCACGTGCTCATACTTGTTCCAAAGAATGCATGTGCTGAAGTTGCTGCTGGTTGTTGTCAAAGTGAGTAACATTTAAAGTCTCCCTGTTCTACTGTCAATCAGGGAACTAATAGAGATGATTCTCACTTTTCTATTCCCTGGTTCTTCCCATTTACAGGTGTTATGATTACCAGAACACCTGTAATATCTTTGGGAACTCACATTCTCAAATTTAGTAGAACTAAGTCACTGTATTAAAATTTAAGGTAATACATAAGACATTCTGGGGAATTTTACTTGAGGTAATTTATTGTGAACAAACATGAATTTCTGATTGCTCTTTGAGGGTTAATAATAAGAAAATTACAAGCAGTTAGACACACGCTTATATGAGCAACTGATCCTCCCTCTGGCCTGGTCTAATCAGGTCCAGAAGTTTCCTAAAACACCTATATGACAACTTCATGGTGCAGGTACTAAGACAACCAACCTGGAGAGATGCCCTCCTTGATTTACAGAGAGTCTCGTGAGTGAAGCAGAGACTGGTGGCCATCTTGGCCAGAGTGACCATGTAGTCAAGTTTAAAATCTCTGCTGACAGCAGGAAAAGTCCCAACAAAACTTCAACCTTCAACATAAGGAGAGCCGAGTTCAGCTGCTCAGGAAATAGTAATGTCCCCTTGGAAAATGCTTTTGCAGGTACTGAAGTCCATCTTAAGGGCACAGAAAAAGGCAATTCCAAAATATCAGAAGTGAAGCAGGCAAAGCAGAAGGCCAGTTTGGCTAAGTGGGCCTCTTCTTTTGGAGATAAGGCAGAAAAGGAAGGCATATAACCTGTGGAAGCAAGGTTGCGTGACATGGGAAGAATACAGAGATTTTGATTGACACTCAATCATTTGTGTAGCTAAAGCTCAATTGGAGTTGAAGCTGATCAGAAACATGAGGGACAGTCAAAACAGTTTTTTAAAATACATTAATGGCAAAAGTCAGTGCAGAAATTACACGGGCGCATTGGAGGATGAGGATGGTCACCCCACCAACAGGGATATAGAAAAAGTAGAGATGTTTGTTTCTTTATTTTCTTCTGTCTTCAACACCAGTGATGGACTAAAAGGGTCCCGGTTCCCTGAGCTGGAGGGCCATGAGTGTGAGAGTGATAAACTTCCAGTTTACCCTGAAATTGTAAGGGATTTGTTATTCTAGCTGGATCCCTATAATCTATAGGGCATGATGAGATTTATCTGACAATAGCTAAAGAGCTGGCTGATGTCATCATGAGGCCTCTCTTGATAATTTTTGAATGGTCTTAGGAATCTGGCGAGATCCCAGTTGCCTGGAAGCTGGTCAACATTGTCCCAGTTTTCAAAAAGGGCAAGAAGGATGACCCTGGAAACTACAGACCTCTTAGCCTGGAGACACACTTCAGTGCCTGCTAAGGTTATACAGATTTTTCTGAATTTTCTGGCAGATATTTCACAGCATCTGAAAGAAAATGCAGTCATTGTCACAACCAGTACAGGTTCACAGGTTCTTCTTTTCAAACATGATTTCCTTTTATGACAAGGTAACTCACCCAGCTGACCAAGGGAAACCAATTGATGTAATCTTTTTGGATTTGTGTAAAGCTTTTGATACCATCTCTCACAAGATCCTTCTGGATGCCATGTCCAGCCCACAGCTGGATAAACACATCATGAGATGGATGAGTCAGGCACAAAGGGTTACAGTGGATGGGGTGACGTCAGACTGACCTGTCACTAGTGGGGTTCTGCAGGGCTCTATCCTCAGCCCTATGCTCTTTCAGGTCTTTATAAATGATTCAGGCACAGGACTGGAAGGGTTGTTGAGCAAGTTCACAGATCATACAAAACTGGGAGGAGCTGTTGACTCCCTTGAAGCCAGGGAGGCCCTGCAGAGAAACCTTGATAAATCAGAGGGCTGGGCAGTCACCAACCTTATGAAGTTCAACAAGGAAAAGTGCTGGATTCTGCACTTGGGATGGGGCAACCCTGGCTGGATGTGCAGACTGGGGAATGAGATGCTGGAGAGCAGTGCTGTGGAAAGAGAATCTGGTGGTGCTGGTTGATGGCAAGTTGAATCAGAGTCAGCAGTGCCCTGGCACCAGGAGGGCCAACCCTGTCCTGGGGGCATCAGGCACAGCATCACAGCCGGGCAAGGGAGGGGATTGTCCTGCTCTGCTCTGCACTGGGGCAGCCTCACCTCCAGTGCTGGGGGCAGGTTTGGGCACTACAATATACAAAAAGACATTAAAGTATATAGAGAGCATCCAAAGGAGGGCAATAAAAATGGTGAAGGGCCTTGAGAGGAAGCCAGATGAGAAGAAGCATTTGAGGTTCTGTCTTTCTTATGTTTTTAATTAGTGGTTCTTCTTTCTTATGGAACAGCTGCTATGATTCCTAATTATACAATTAACTGTACTCATTTGGAAAAAAGAATAGCGCTTACATTTGGTTTGGAGTTTCTAGGAATATGAAGTTCTGGTCGACATGTGAATTTTCTTGTTAAAATTCCAGCTTTTTTGCTCATTCAGAGTTCTCTCAAATTGCCTACTTTATTGTTACTAATGCAACACTTCAGAAAAGCTCCTCTGTCTGAACAGAGTGTCTCATTTTTACATTGGTTATAATTGGATAGGTCACTTTGCTTTTATATTTTTATCCTGGTAATATTTTTAGTTTGTTCCAGAAAATAATTTTCTTATTTCATACCTTTTGGAGTATATTTTTCTCTGTTGGTCATTATAAGGTTTCAGCATTTTTTCAGTCATGTAATCTTCAAGCCTAATTCTGTATAGTTATTAGTTTCATGTGAAATCTGGTTTAGTCAAACATGATACTATTTTAGCTCACCTGTAGGAAATTTATAAAATCCAATGTGGTATAGGGCCTTGAGTTTTAAAATATTGATATAATAATTATCCATTATATACTTGGAACTAAACTTGGTGTTTTGCAAAGGAGACAAAATCCTGTTCACATGGGGAAAGGGATGGAGCTGTAAAAAATTATAAATATTGTATTTTCACTGTGAGTTACAAAAATAATTTGACTTCTTCCAGTCTTGGTGGCAGTCATGAGTTTATGGAAGGAGTTGAATGAGGCAAAGAAGTTTGTATAGCAAACAGGGTTAGAATTGTACAAGGAGCTAAAATTTGTCTTGGTAACGGTCCAAAAGCTATACCCTAAAGGAAACCACGTTGTTAGTATGTTACAGAACCTTTAACCTGTAGTTCAGTCTAAACTTTTAATAAAAGTATGAAACCTTGCCCTTTTCCTCAGCTATTCCTTGAGGCTACATTTAAAATATTTTCATTCTGTTTAGTTGGGTTTTATTCAGTACATATTAACTTACATAGGCGTGCTTATTATGACAATTAGGAACAAAGGAGTGATGAAATAATGTTGAAAGATTAGGAATGAATGAGTATATGAAATCATGGTAAATGCCAAAATCTTGAAGGACTTTTAAAATTATTTTTTCTTTTGTTTTCAATTCATTTGTAAGTGAGAATATTTCAGGTCTGTATAAATGACCTAAATGATCAAAATACAATTTTGCTTCAAACAGCTGAATATTTTGCAAGAGTATGATGAAATTTCTCAGTCCGATGATTTTTTTAGAAACTAGACTAGATAACTAATGTAAGATCATTTTTCCAGTTTTATGGTAGCTTGTTATTCTTTCTCCTTCTGTGTTCAATATGTATGTTTTGCCCATACATTTCTCCATAAGCTTTGGTTTACTGTTTCTCAAAAATATTTGCTAAATTTGATTAATATTATCACCATGACTGAGATAAAATAGAATGCTAATTTAACTAAAGAAGTTTATGAAGAGAGTTAAGTAAAACTTACAGCAACCTGGTAGGGTCCTACACCTGGTAGAAAGCTGAGCATTTTGAGGCATGTTAGGTGAAGTTAGACAGATTTAGATAAGAATTTTATACTCAGAGTAGTTAACCAGTGGAACAAATGATTTAGGAATATGATAGGCTCTTTAGAGTCTGAAGTCCTTTAAATAGGAATTGGAAGCCATTCAGTACAATAAACTGTTCCTTTGGCAAGATTTTATAAATTTAATTTGGAATCATGTAATTATGTTGTCTGCATGATTCAGAAGGTCCGCATAGATGGTCACGATGATTTTCATAGCCTTAGTTTCTCTAAGTCTACAATTTGACCTCTTACCTATGTGAGAAAGAGCAAAATAATTATCAAGGAAGGTAAAAGAAGAGCACAGTAGGCCTGAACATGGATGATATTGTGTCAGAAGATCTGTTATTCATTTCTTACATAGCTACTCAGAATGAGGTTCCATAGGTATCTCAGCTGATGGCAGGAAAATAGGCACTGCAAGGGGATTTTAACAGCATATCTGCAGCTTGCAATGCAAGCCTATTCACAGTGTGCTACTAATGAAGTTATTAGGAGAGAAACTACTGCTTCTATATATTATTTTAATATGGCATGTAAATATATTAGCTGATGATATAGTGTTAATTTGGTTGTCTCTAAGGTGAACGTTGTGTTGTGCAGCCTTACTGTGCCCTTGGAGTTGCAGTTGATTTTCTTGGAAGGATTTTATTTTTTAGGAATTTCTCCTTTTCATGCAAGGAAGAAACATCAATTAAGTGTATAATGCATTTTGTTTTATTTTGGAGCAACTATAACATTTTTCTAGGGAATTCTTGCTTTTAATTAAAGTTTGTTAATTTTGTTTGATAATGGATTTTGTGCGTCTTTGTTGTCTCTTACAGAAAAATCATGTTTACTGCTGGTCAAGTCAATAAAAAAGAATAATCAGTTAAAAACGATGCTAATATGACTCTGCCTGTCATATTTTGGTGTGCAGTTGGTAGATATATAGAATACCAGTATAGTTAGTCATATCTGGTTTATCTTTTTAGAGTTAAAAGGTTTTATTGAGAATGTAAGGTGAGCACTCCAGCATCCCTTTAGCTTCTTTGGTTAGTCTTTCTTCAATAAGAAAGCAAAGTACCTGAGCTGCAGGTGGAAAGACACTTGCTTCAGCCTTCATTTACAGTCTGAGCATGTCTGCTTTTATCAGGGCATTCCTATCGTGTAGTGAATCCTTCTCCTTGGTGTAGAGAAATGACCACCTTAATGAAAGATGGGAAACCTAGTCTGTAAGTTCTCCGTGTATTAATGGGAATGTAGCATGGGAGTGTGGAGTGAGGGAAAAGAAGTTGGTGTTAAGTTCTGGTGTCATTGAAAAGTGTTTCACTGTCATCCTCCCTCATTCTTCCATGCTGGGAAAGAGAGGAATTCTCCTGTCCTCCTTGGGAGGTTCTTCATTCTCCTGGAATGGAAATGAGTCTCAGTAGAGATGAGAAGCAGCCATCTGAACCCTGGAAGAAGAAGCAGCTGTCAGTTGCCTAAGCAGTGTTTTTTCAAACAACCACTTCCTCCTTATGGGGAGGTAGCAAGGGTCCATAGTCAGCCTGGTCTTGCAGCTTCTTAACAATGTTTACACATGCATAAAGCAAAATGTGAATATGGGATAATAGATGTTTTTAGAAAGGTCTTCTAGAAAAAATAAAAAAGGGAATAGTCTTGACTTGCATTTGCATAAGGGTACCAATGTTTACCTCTACCTCATTTAATTGTAATATGGTTTCCTCAAATAAAACATTCAAAATGAAGCGCTAAAACCACAAGAATCTATACAAGCAACTGAAGTACCATAAACAGGCAAATTGTTCTCCATCTGAAGCAGTTTTCATTGTGCTTATAAATTACTAGGTAGTCTAGGAAGAGTATACTATCCAAGTGCCATATCATCTATTAGTTTTCTTTAGCTGTAGCTGTGTGTTGTGTAAATTTTAGTTGAACTGACAAGTAGTGTATCACTCTTGGGCATGTCTGATGTTTCTACCCTGAGACTATTTTGTAGAATTATAGGAGGTAGCTTTGCCAGCTACCTTGGTGGAGTGATGAATTTACAAAGGCAATACCTCGCATAAGCAGTTTGTCCATTTCAGCCCTGAAGTCTAGAAAAAAAATTAAAAATTAAAAATTCTTTTAGGTACCTTCATTTAAAGGACAAGTAGCTTGAAAACTTGTATGTAAAAAGTTAATTCTAAATTTAAATACATTTTATGTTTGCCACCTAACCTATATAAATAACATATATATATTCATCATCTATATATATATAATTTCTGTGATTTATATTTGGAATTCAGTATATATAAACGAGATACAATAAGTGATTGTGTTCCTTTCTAGGAAGCAAAATCAAGAGTGGAAAATAATGGTATCTTTATTCTTTAGTATCAAAACAAGACATGGCTAGTTTATTTATTTTAAAGTTTGTTTTTAACATTCTGAATATGTTAAAAATGAGAAAATTTTCATCCTGTGCATACAAAGCTGCAGGCTTTCTGTTACATGTTACTGTGTGTTGTGAGTAGTAATCTTTTTTGGGTTTTTTCTGTATCTTTTGTAAGCCATGATTGCCATATTGCATTGTGCTTCTTGAAGAATGTTTCCTGGAGCACATCATTAACATCAAATAGTAATTTGGAATAAGTGCTGTTAAAAAACAAGATAACATCCCAGTTATTTTGCTTTCTTTTAACCTTCACAGGTGGTAAATAGAAAAGGTAAATTAAATAGTTAATTTTGTGTTTTCATTTTTATTCAATTTTATTCTATTTTGTATTTTATAGCAGTTTGATTTAATAAACTCTTTTTTGTGGAGATTATAATAGCTTTTCTTCCTGTATTGCTTTTCTTTTAAGACAATCACAAGATTTATTTTAGGAATTGTAGTGTTTCTCTATTTCAAACACAGTGCTACACATAACCTTATTGTGTACCTCTTTTATAAATTTTTTAATATGAACTTGAGATTTTGTTCTGGATTTTTTCACTTGTCACACATCTCGTATTTTTGATGCATTTTTTAAAATGGTGTTTTTAAGCTTCCAAAGGGAAGTAAAAAATATTTTTTTATAAATTTTGTTTAGATATAAATAATAAACGTGTAATTAAATTTAATATTTTAGCTTTGTAGTTAAATGTGCAACACTTTAGAAAACACAAATATTAGGATTTGCTTTACATTGTATGAGAAGAGTATGTAACATTAATTTACAGTCGGAATGAAAAAAGTGTCTTGAGATGAGAGAGTAAGTTTAGATTAGATATTAGGAGGAAATTCTCTGCTGTGTGGGTGATGAGGTTGCCCAGAGAAGATGCAGGTGCCAGTGCCTGACAATGTCAAAGCCAGGCTGGATGGGGCTTGGAGCAGCCTGGTCTAGTGGAAGGTGTCATTGCCCATGGCAGGGCATTTGGAGCTATGTTATCTAGAAGGTGCCTTCAGCTTTCAGAGAGTGAAATGTTTTGATTCATGGCTTAAACACTTTTATGAGACTTTTGCCCATTATACCAATATTGTATAATGAAGCTGCACCATGGAATTGCAACCTGAATGAGCCTCCTGACTGAAACCCTGAACTGTGAGTCAAACTGCCTAAGGCTACTTGAGATAAGAAAAAGCAACACTGTTCAAAGCCTCTTAGGTCTGGAAAGTAATGGATACAGGCTGAGACAGCATTGGAAAAGCCAAGCCAAGCAACTTCAGTGTGGAAGCTATATGCCCAGTATTATCCATTGCCAGGTTTGCACAGACCCTCCCTGCAGCCCAGAGGTTTTGGGTGTGTGAAGTAACCTCTGGTGAGAGGCAGTACACTCCCATCCTCCCTTACAAAACTTTCCCCCACCGTGGGAAAGGCACATCCACAGGATATTCACAAGTGGCAGGTGAGGGAGTGTCACGGTCCATCCATTGTCCCCCAAAGGGTACCCCAGACCCTGCACCACAGCAATGCACATGATATAAAATGATGCAACTGACCCAAAGTCTTACAAGGGACAGTGTTAAATTTGCACCCCCTTAGGGAAGGTACCCGGGCATTCTCACCAGGCCCAAATGTATATTAATCCATTGGATTCTGTTTTTTTTTGGTGGGGAGCCATCACCACCAAGAAGACCAGATGGCGGAGATCAGCAAGACATTATTGAGACCCATAGAGTGCTGATGTTTCTTTTTAATCTGTCCTCCTGTCCCATCTCCCAGCCTTCCATTCCCTTCCTCCTCTCTTTCTCCATTCCTTCCTTTCTCTCTTTCTCTCTTTCTCTCTTTCTCTCTTTCTCTCTTTCTCTCTTTCTCTCTCTCTCTCTCTTTCTCTTTTTCTTTTTCTTTCTTTTTTTT
>VZTB01003703.1:133886-208886 GCA_013397245.1 Thryothorus ludovicianus
ATCCTCTGATTCAATGGTAATATCCCTGTTTTAAAAATGTGCAATTTAGACCAGATACAATACAGATTGTGGACCTGTATTTCCTGTGGACAGGAAAGTATTATATCCTAAATTTATAATTATTACATATATACATATTTTATTTATATTGTATTTATATAAACAATATTACATATAGCTATAAATTACCATTACATATCTTTATGGGACTATGTATGGGTATTTTTATTCTGGAATAAACATGACCATGGATAAACTTCTAGTGATATAAATATAATAATATCTAGTGATATAAATTCATAATTTCATTATGTAAAAAAGTTGAAGTACCTGTGTCATGTGCAAACTCCCATACACTGTGCCAGGAAGGAATTCAAGCTGGCTATGCTAATGGATTAATTCTCCCTGTGCGAACAAAGCAAAGTGGGAAACAATGTAAAAAGCATGTTAACATTGCTATAAAAAGTAAAAAACATCAAATATTTTTTAATTTTATGTGCTTTACAAAGAAAAGGTAATTACTTGATTGTATAGTACTTAACTGAATATTTTGAAAACTTTTCAAAGTAAAGCTTTCATATTTAGAAAATTGAAACCGGTCAAATTTATGTATTTAATCTATTATTAAATAAAATGTAGTTCAAAACAAGTAAAATTCTAACTTTAAGATGTTCTACGTATGGTATGTTCTTTGTGATGAACAACAAAACAGAGCTATCATGGGACTAACAGGGCCCTTAAAAATTTAAAGCACGACGTCTGGTAAAAAGCAAGGTGTGACTGCTGGTTATCTTAGTGCTGTAAACCTTCCTCTCTGTGTTGAGGGATAGAAATTCGTGAGACTTTCTCACACTTTGCAAACTCATGCTCAGAAACACATTCATTTGTAAATGTGAAACCTGATGTATTTCTCTGTTATGAAAACAGAATAGCCATCCCTGATCAAAGAATGCTTTTTCTGATTTTTCCCAATTTAAGTAATACCACAGATAATGGAGCTATAGAAAAGAACTTTGGGGGGATAGTCTGCAATAATGAATGTCCTCCCTCTTCCTACTGCTGCACACAGTATGTAAATAAGACTTGCACGCACAGTCAAGATTGAGTGATGAGAATAAGACAGAGGTAGATACTGCTTAGAGTATTATTGCAGCTAAAGATACTGTCATCAATGTAGAGCTTGACACAATGGGGTGGAGATTTTACAGAACTATTTTTCGTCAGTTTCCGAGATGCACAGTAGTTTGCAACAGGATTTTAGAATGCTGATTTCACAATTCCAAGTCATGCTAAAAATGCAGAACATTGAGGTGAGCTGCAAACCATTTTCAAGCTGTTCATATTCCCCTAATGGTACCCTTTTATGTTGTATGCACTGACACAGCTTGAGAACTGCTGGTGTGAGAGAAATTACATGCTTGGCCCTCAGAATTATATTTTATTCCTTGTTGTTGATCTTGCTATGGACGTTTTCATTCCTAAGTAGCATCTGCTTTGCTAGTCTTAAATGATGAGTAAAGAAATAGTGGGAGCCTTGGAACAAAACCATTTGGCACTGTAGCTATGTGGGGATTGCTTAATGTGTGCATTGAGGACATGAGACAATTGCAGAGTAATAGACATTACAGATGGAAAAAGACCCGTTAGGTCATCTAGTCTGTCTCTTTACAAATCAGGACTATTCCCTACAGAACATTTTCCAACATTTTGTCCAGTTTGGTTTTAAATATCCTAAATGATGGAGATTCCACTGCTTCTCCTGGGATGCTTTTGTGCTGCTTTGCTGGTCTTATTGCCAAGTAATGTTTCATGACACTCAGACAGTCTTGTCTTTAATTTCTAAAAATTATAGTTAATATTGTTACTCCTTTTAAAATTAATTTCAAATTCTTTAATAATTATAGAAATCAGTCATATAAATATTATGTGTATAAATATTATTCTTGGTATCCCGGTGTCTGTCTGTGATATCACTTAATCCTCTGTAGTGAAATTGTATTTTTAATTTTCAAATATTTTTCTTTACATGTTGATATTATTGACTCTAATCACTTCCATTGGCCTTCTCAGTACACTTACTTACTTACACTTACTTATCAGTGTGCGTGGAAACACCTTCCTAGTGAACTGTTGTGATTTCCTGGTGGCCAAAGGAAATATTAGGAAATATTTTGGGTGCATTGGTGTGAACCTAAGATTAGAGCTTCTATGTTATTTCAAGGATTTGCAGTGACAGTGCAACAGAGGGAAGAAGGAGTAGGTCATGTGTGTACATTGGTGGTATTCCTCTGTAACAGGATTGTGGAAGTAACTCCTGAATATGGAAATGACTTGTTGCTGAAGAGCTTCAGGTGTAATCTTTACAGCTGTAACATTAGATGTATGTTGTCACTGTTACAGTCACTTAAAAACTAATTTTGTAGTATTAATTTGGGAGTCAGATATTTCCTGATAGCTCTTTTCCCTCACTTTTTTTTTTTTTTGTAATGCCAGTGTCAAGCATGGTAACTCTTGAGGGAGAGTAGCTATGTTTTGTTTTCAAACTTTGTACAGACATTAATACCCACATATGTTTATTATTTGGGGAGGTGATTAATTCATTAGGCTCCACTAGCAGTTTGTTCAGTTGCTATATGGCCTTTTGGATACTGTTCTCTGACATTAAGGATTGTAACATGTTTGCGTGTGAGGCATCACTGGGGAGTACCGTTCAGGTGAAATTGAGATTTACCAAGCCTTTTCCAAAATGTCACAAGAAAGAAAGAAAGAATCTTTTTCATTTCCAATCTGTAAATGCATTGAAATTAGAAAATCCCAACGTTTAACTTCTAAAAATAAAAAAAGACTGGAGGAATAAAGAATCCATCTCATCATGTTTTATATTCAGGTCTTGCAAAACTGTTTTCCAGAGTTTGCTCTGAAATGAAGGTGTCCATTTGTAAGACACTTGTTTATGGATGCATTTGGCATTACTTTCTCATTTCTTTCTGTTTCCAAATATGTTTGCATTTTGCCCTAGTCAAGTTTGAATTTCATATGATGAATTCATATTTGAATGCACTACAGCTGCTCCAGTGATGCTTTCTTATCTACTTTGTCTTCCAAAAATAATCATCCTAATTTTCTTGTTGATCACATATATTCAGTTATTCCCAAATATATAAAGCTCTAGACCAAGCCTTCACTTGTCCCTTTAGATTTCTGGTGTGACCATGAGTGACATGATTTTACTTAGCTGTCCGAACTCAAACCTACTCAAAAACTGCAAGTTATGATGTGTTATTTGAGGCAAATCCACTTTCTGGTGTATTATATGTGCCAGAAATACACAATGGAATATGTAAAAAGAAATTAGAAGTCCAGGTTATGTGACTCTTGTTTGAAAGATAATAGAAAAACAAAAAAACCCCTCAAGAAATCTCACAAAAAACCCCCAAACAATAAACCAAACACAAAAAAACACAACCAAACAAACAAAAAAACCCCAAACAAACAAGAAACCACTCCACCACAAAAAAACGAACCACCCTTGAAATTCTAAGGTAAAATTTCCAGAGGTGTGAATTAACTTGCCAGCAACAGTTTCTGTGAACAACCAGGACATGAGTAAAGGAGCCAGAGTCATACATTTTGGGAGAGCTGCCCTCAAATAAATGTCCTAAGTTGAGAAAAACATTTTCAAAAAACTGGGAAAGCTGAGTTTTTCATTCTTGTGACCAGTGACAGGACTCAAGGAAACAGCATGAAGTTGAGTGAGGGGAGGCTTAGGTTAGGTATCAGGAAGAGGTTTTTCACGCAGAGGGTGATTAAATTCTGGAAGAGGCTCCCTGGAGAAGTGGTGACAGTATCAAGCCTGACAGAGTTCAAGAAGTGTTTGGACAATGCTCTGAGGCCCATGGTGTGACTCTTGGGATGTCCTGTATAAGGCCAGAGATTGGACTTGATGACTGATCCTTGTGGGTCCCTTCCAACTCTGTGCATTCTATAATTCTAAGTATGATGCATTATTTATACTACAAGCTTTAAAAAGTCTTTCAAGATGAAACAGTCATGGCTGTCAATCCTTCTTTGAACGGTGGTTGCAGTTTTAATTTGCAATTTTGCCTTTTCCTGTTAGGACTCTTTAGCTTCTCACATCCACTCTGTGTTCCTTCCAAGTGAACTGCAAGCTTCCAGATTCAAATGTCAGGCATTTGCCGCAAGACCTCTCTGTCGGTTCTTATTTAATGGGGCAGAATTACTAGCCTTAATCATCCTTTTAGACCTCAATTACACTCAAGTGCAGTTCTGTCTCAATGTTCCATGTCATGATGGACCTGATTTGTGGTCCTGCATAAACTATGGTCCTTCGTTATTGTGGTCTTTTGCTTTTTCTAAAAGCTGGTTCCGTCTCTTTCCAGTTTAACATAGTTGTGTAAGCATAGAATAGTAATGTCCAGTGCAAAATATTTGTGTCACATGTGTGGGTTCTTTTTCTTCATCTACAGACACAGGACTGCTGTAAACAGCAGGACTATTTTCTGTAACAATAAGGAAAGCAATTTCTGGGTGTAATTTCATAGTTAGCTTAAAATGTTGCTTGCTGTTCTTCCCATCTACACAGTAATACAGAGCAGCTTGTTTTTCAGACTAAAGGTCCAGGAGATGGAAAATCAATATTGTTCATGTGGGCACAAGGTGGCTGCTACAGCACAAGGACTTTCTGGAACCACTTCTAGAAAATGAGTATTATGGGTTTTTTTAAGGCAGCCCATCTTTGGTTGGTTTAATCTGTTATGTGTACATTCTCATTGTGCCCCGTCCTACAGAGTTTATCCTTTTTGATTTTGAGAAAAACACTCAACCACCCAACTAGCTATTAATTGCAATAGGTGCCTCTGAATTAATGTTATTATTCACTTTGCTTAATATTCTGTTGCAGGTTGCATTCAACCATGTCCTCACAATTCTTCTGTGCCCCATTTAGACATGAGATGAAAACACTAATTATAAAATATGTGTAATTGCAAAGCAAGTAAAACCAAGTATTATATGTGTTTTTGCGGCCCCTCAAATATATTGAGATTTGCAAAACTTGTATGTTTATTTTCCATGATACAGTCTGAAGTCTTGTGCCCATAGAGCTCATATCCTTGTCTATGTACATCAGCAAATACAAGGCTTTTTGATGCTGTGGTTGTTGGGGGTCTTAGAGGGATTCCTGTGCTTGATTTAAAAAATAATCCTTTTCTATGAAAATCTCCATCTCCGTTCTTGGTATCAGGCACCTAAAATCTGTAGGCAGAAAACCTACTCATTGTTACACATGCCAAAATACTGCCCCACATACTTGTGTCCTTTCTCCCCACCTTGGCTAATACATCCAGCACTCTTTGGATATTGCCTTTTTACTTCTTCTGAACTGAGAGCCAGAGAGAGAGCAAAGCCTCAAAGTGTTTCCTAAAGTGTGTGTGTGTATATATATATATATTACCTTTTCAATCTAATGGGAAAATGTTAAAGTTCTTTATGAAAAGGTGTGAAATAACCTGGTCTCCTGGTCCTTTCCTACACTGGAGACTGAATATACTTGAGCCTGGTCCCTCAACTCCATCCTCATAACCTATGTTTAGTATGTGGTGGTGCCTTTTACGTAATTTAGATTTTGATCGTCCATTAAAAATTGGTTATTAAGAACAGAAAATGTGCCAAAAAGAGAGATTTTATATATATTTCCATTGAATAATCATCTTTCACATCTAGATGCCGAATTTTTTTTTCATTAAGGAGACTTTTCTCAACACATCTTTTTTATAACTGTGCTGTTCACATCATTCATTGCTAGTTTTAGTAAATCTTGGTATCTTTTACAAAGGGTGGAACTTTATAGAGCTAATTCTCAGCAGATGAACTTGAAAATGAAACTAGAATTTATGTTTACAAAGACTGCTAGTATTTTCAATAATGATGACTTAGAACACATAAGCACCTGTAGCTTAAAAAGTGATTAATATACAATGTTTTGACATATTTTTCTTACTGTTGCTACAGTTGTTGATGGCTGATGGTTGCTGTAAATATTGAAATAGTTATTTTAACATGGTTTGGTGAATGAATCTGTAGGGCAATTTCTCTACAAGTTTCAATTGCTGCTGGAGTGGTTTTGGTTTTTTTATTTATTTTTTTTTTGGTTGGTTTGGGATTGTTTGTTTGTTTGTTTGCTTTCCCCTCATAAAATATAATCCTTGTGAGTATGCATTTATATTGAGAGGTGAAAATTAGAAAAAATAATTTGACCTTTCATTGTTTAAAACATAAATGTTTATCATTTTCTTCAAGGAAGTCTGCTGGCTTTGAGGAGTATTTGGTGAATATTGTACACCTATAAATCCTTTTGACCAATGGTGAACTGTAACCGTTCCTTCTTAGTAAAAAAGCACTTCCACAATGGAAAGATGATGCATACACTGTGTTTTAGATGTTAATTGTTTTTTAATGGTAGATTTTTACAAGCAAAAGCAGAAATTTTGGTGATTGTGGATTCAAAAGGAAATTAACCCTGAAGATCTCTTCACAGAATTGAAGTTGCTTTAGGCAGGTATTAACAAAATAACCACAAAAAGTGAAACCATAGTGTAGCCTTGGAGCATGTTAGTTTTGCCATGGGCAGCATTTGTAGGGGTTTTCAATATCAACACAGTCAGATTAAAGTGCACCAGCACTTCCTTACTGTCTGGGAGAGGAAATCTTCTTTCAAGAGAGCTTGACTGAAGTGATAAGAAGTAATACATTGCATAGGACTCAGAAATGGTAGTGCTAATTAGCTTAGCTCTTTAGCAATACTGAAGTAATCCTCTCCCACCCCCCGATCAGCCACAAGGGAGATCTCTTCTTAGCAGTGACAATAAATTATTGGTGTGAGTTAGTACTTAGTAACCACAATAATAATGATCATGGATCAGATTTCTGTTCTAAAGCTGATGTGCAAATATGAATCCAATGTGTGATTCTTGGTCAGAAGTGCTCAAAATGTCAAAAAGCTAGGAAGGGCAAATGCTCCACCTGTGTTATGGTGCTTACTTGGCTGAGAGTGTTTGGCTGTCTCTAGCAGTCTGTCTGTAATTTAATGGGAATCCTGAACTTGTTCTCTTTGGGCCAAAAATTCACAAAGAATATCCAGCTTCTCATCCTCATTACTTAATAGCACAGCTTGGTTTTGAGACTTTTACTTACACTTAGTTGCTAGCACAGTGTTAAACCCTACCTTACATTGTCTGAAGCTGTCTCCAGTACAGTACAATCCTCAAAGAAAAGTTAAAAAAAGCTACAACAAACAAGAACCTCAGCAATCGTAAAGAATTAATCTTTATAGATAAAATTCCCAACTCTATTCATGCCCCTGCCTTTTTTCTAATATGATGATCTACTTTCCAGATGAGCAATTTTGCATGTGCACATGAGCTGTTCCTTAATTCAAAGTCCTCTGAGCAGGTTATGGCCTGCTTAACCCTTGTCTCTTCCTGATTCTGTATGAACTTGCGGCAAGCTGGATTTCAGTTGGATTTTTTAAAATGCTTTCTGGAAAATAATATACATCTTCTTATATCCAGGACAGTATGATAGAGAAGGGGGTTTGTATCAACAAATTCCGTGAGTAATCTATTAATCAGTGTAACATATTTAACCTGATATGGGGAATTCAACTGTCTAAATCAATGGTAAACAAAATTAGACTAAGACATTTATTCAACATATAAGTATTTTCAGAAATGTTGGGGGTTTTTTACATCACAGAAGAAGAGGTTTGGGAAATAGGACAGTGCACTCCTATGCTATGTTTTTTATTTTCTCTTTTGAATCTTTTATCTCTTCAATCTATACATTAGTATTTTGTTGCAACAAAACTGGAATTAAAAGAAATTAGGTAAATTTGAGGGAATTCTCCTTTCCTAGAAGCCTCCAGATTTACTGTCACAGAAGATATGCATTCACTGAAGCCATAATGAAGCCATTTTTGAAGCCATAATGAACGAATTTTATAAAAAAGGAGTACCTGGGGAATGGACAAACATTTTAAATAAATTTGGAAACAGAGGCTCGCTTGGAAAAATGCAGATTGTGCTCTTAGAGATTTATTACTCTGGGTTCATTACACCCTCCTCCACTTAGGTAGGATAAATGAATGAAACAGGTTTGCATGAAGTAGTATCAGTAATATTAACTACCTACTGTTTTGTCCATAGTTTTTTCTTTCTTATCTGACTGCCCCAAAATTAAACAGCATTTATTTGAGTTTTGCTGATTATCAAGACAATTTCTTTTCTTTCTATTTCAAACTTTTTTCCTAGTGTATTTTATTCAGATTCCTTTTTATCGGGAATCAAGTATAAATTTACTAGGGAGAGAAAAAATGAACTCTTATTGCTTAGAAGAAGTAGTAAAAAGAAAGCAAAATGTGCCAAACCTTACTCCTAGATTTCAGTTGAAAGGATCTTTCCTCTGTGTCTTTTCCTTTTCCTAGATTGTGGCACAACAGACGTATGTAAGATTTATAATTCTGAATAAATTTTAGATAATACAGATGTGAAAATATGAAGTGAAGAGAACAGAAAGGAATAGAAAGTAGCTAAAGATTTAAAAAAGAAAGACAATGTGTAATACTGAAAGATTAACTCTCAGACTGTAAGTACATCAGTACAGATTGTTCGTCACAAAATTTTGGTTTTAATAATGTGATATATTATTTTTTTATAAAGGTGGTGGTGGCTCCTAAAATTTTATTTTATGATAAGATATACTGGCAAAAGTGCCAAGAATAGAAAAAGCCATTTTGGGTTAAATATTATCTGGTCCATGAACTTAGCTGGGCATAAACTCTTCAGGTAAAATAAAAATAATTAAATAATAATAATAATAATTATTATTAAAAGCCTTAAAAATGGGCTCCAATGTCAAGAAACACAGAAACTTTATAAGATAGCAGTTTAATTAATCATATGATAGATATAGTGTGCTATATGATGAGATTTTCAGAAGTGTAACAAATGATGTTAGTGAAATTAAAATGTAGTCCAAGGAGAAAAGATAGTTTATCATGTATAAAGCAAAAACACCAAACTCTGTGACTTGAACTCAGCTGAATTTCACTAAAGATCTTAAATGTTAGTTTCAATTATTGTTAATATCTTGACAATACAAAAAATGCAAAGCTACAATGTTCAATGAATGATTGCAGGGTGCATTGTTTTAAACAAATTTAAGATTTTGGGTTAAAAATAAACATATAGAACTACCTGAAAATTCAAGCCATCAAGTTAAATAAAGGAAAAATATATATAAAATAACAGAAAAGTCTAGGGACCCCATTTTGGTATGTGTCTATACAACCTTAATGGTGACATTTCTTTGTTTTAAGGCCTACACATTTTGCTTTTAATATACTTGTTTTTATGAAATTATTATAAAATTGTACATGATTGATTACTGAAATTGCTCTTGTATTGCTTTTTGTGTAAAAATCACATTCAGACCTGTGCTATCTTTTTTGTAGTTTGAGTCCCGTCTTCTAGGTGAGGTTGTATTTTTAAATGCTTGATAAATTCAAGCAGAGGAGATCACTGATATGTGTCTGTACCATATTTTATACACATACTGAGTAGAAATAAATAAGGTAAAATAACCCCAAATCCTACTAAGAGAAATGTTATTGCTTGATAAAGTCCTTGGGAATTGCAGTGGGTACAAATAAGCCCTCCAGTCTTGGAAATGATCAATGACAGGTAGGCAGTCTCCTTTTGGTTATATTTCTTCTATTGTTCTGGAATGGACAATTACCATGTCAAAGGACTTAACCAACTGCTTTAAAATGTCATTAATTTTCTTAAATGAAATGTATCACAGGAAATAGCTCCAGTGCTTAATTTCAGAAGCTTGGATAATATACTGTGGACCTATCTTGGGACAAGCAGTCCTCTAACATTTTGTTTGCCCTTGAGATTTAGAAGGAATCATATCTATAGTATTCATAATAAGTAGCAATTTAACCAAGTTCAAATTAGATGTGAACAAATGGATTAACAAGCACCTCATTAAAATTTTAATTTCCATTCCATTTATCACTTTTAATAGAATCAACTCTGTTTCGGGGTGGGGGAGGATTAATTTCCAAGTATAACGTTAATTTCACTTGTTTTTATCAATAGCTTGAATTTTTTTCCTATAAAATTTACTTTGTGTAGATTCAAAATATGTGACCTGTACATGGAACTAATAAATCTTAAAAGGATAAGGAAAATCTCGATTGATTTAGTGGATATTTTTTTAAGTACTGAATTTTACAGTACTACTGTATGTATTTTCCTCTAAGTAGTAATATGTGCTTACTTATAGTGATTTTAAGAAGAATAAATGAATTTAAAATGAGTACATTTGGGGAATTATCTAAATAATTTCACTGAAAATATCAATGTAAATATTTCAGAAGTAAATTGTGACTTTTAAACTTAACATTCAGATTACAACTTCAAAGCAGTATTTTAAAGTACTTTGAATTCCTTGGATAGCATATTTCATAAGTGTGCAGAATTTTCGTAATTTAATGTTTTCATTCAAATAATGTGAACGTATCTATTAATGAAGAATTTTTTTTACAGAAAAGGCATTCCTTACACCCCATGCTTTGTTAGCAGTTATTTTCAAGGGAAAAATAAACCAAATTATAGGAATGTAAGAATTTTATCTTTGGGGGGTTCATGTGTTCTGTTGTGGTGTGTTCTGGGTGTCTGGTGACAGTTTTTAGGTTACAGAAAGCTTTTTTACAGCTGTGTTGTTACATCAAATAGTTTTTTCATTTTTTTTCCATTTTACACTGATATGTACTATACACATCACTGAGAGAAACAGGATAATTATTTAGGGCCCTCTTTCTGTGTAGCACCAATATGAATGTCAAATTCTTAAGTCTCTATCAAATAAAATAGAGATATTTAAATCACTTAAAATCTTTACGCAGCATGTGGGAAAGCAAGTAGTTTTCAATGGAATGGCAATCTTCAGATAGAAGAGAAAAATTGGAATAGTAGTTTAGGCACTTGTGAGATTCTTCCAGAGATTTGGGCAAGATAGAAAATAAAAAAGTGAACAAATGTCTGAAAAAAAGGTTTCAAAGCAAAAAAAGTATGTTGTTTAAGATGGAAAAAATTGTTAGTCTTTTCAGGTGTCGTTTTAGATTGAGGCTAAACTTAGTATTTGTTGGGTGCATTTTTGGATTTGTGCTTTTGGATTTGTGCTGGCTTTCTTCATTTTTTTTTTTTTCTAAGTATATATATTTAATTGTAGCTTCTCTGTAATTATATAATCAATTTTAGACAGTGTTTTTCACTGAAGTGATTTCAGCTATGGTACAGAAATCTAAATTTAAGTACCAGAGTATTTATTAGGATCTTAAAACCCCCATAAAATAATAAAAAAAATAAATCACCCGCTAGGAATTAATTAAAAATAAAACCAAAAATTACTAGAGTAGCAACCTACCATAGTGAAACACGAATAGATCTTTCTCACTGTTTTTCAGTTAAAGTATTTCTGAATGTTCTTTCCTATTAAGGAAAACTACCTTAACAAGTTACAAAAGCTATAATTCAGGAAAATGTTCCGATTTCACATCTGAAACATAAAGAATATTAAAGATAAAGAAACCTTGAATGAGTGCATGCATATAGGCTTGTGGTAGAGCTTCTTGGTTGCTGCTGAGGGTGGCTGGCTGCTTCTTTCAGGAAGAGCTGTATGAGTAGGTTAATGAGGAGAAATGGTTGTTTGGATGTAAGCAATGCATCAGGAGAAATTAAAATGTGTTGTGAGACCTTTGTTTAACTTCTTCAGCAGCCTGACTTTCCTTTCTGCAAGATTCCTTTATGTGTTTGAATTTCTCTTTGGCAAAAGAGTGAAAAGAATCTTTTTTTTTCTCAAATCGACTTTCTATTCTTGAGAGTTTTGTTCTGTGACTAGTTTATGTTCTTTAATATGTAATCATATCTCTAGTGTTAAGATGTCTAATTTGATGTACTTTGATTTTACGTTAGGTCTACAAATTCATTTCTATCATATTGATTCAGCGCTAACTTGTAATAGCTGCCATTTTGTAAATGTCATGGTTTAACTCCAGTGGAAAAGTAAGCACAACGCAGGCCCTCCTTCACCTTCCTCCACTCTGCTCTTCAGGGGATGGTGGTGAGAATTGGAAAAGTAGAAAAAAAAGTGAGAAAATTCAAGGGTTGAGATAAAGACATTTTAATAGGTAAAGCAAAAATTGTGCACACAAGCAAACCTAAGTAAAGAATCCATCCACCACTTCCCGTGGACCAGCAGATGTTCAGCCATCTCTGGGAGAGCTGGGCTCCATCACATGTTATGGTTCCTTGGGAAAACAAACACCATAACTCTGAGCTTCTCCTCCTTTCTATCTTTTTCCCTATCTTTAAATTTTGAGCATGATGCCATATGGTATGGACTATCTCTGTGGTCACTTGGGGCCAAGTGTCTTGGCTCTATCTCCTCCTAACTCCTTGTGCACCCCTGGCCTGTTTGCTGATGGGGCGGGGTGAGGAGCAGAAAAGACCTTGATTCTGTGTAAGAACTGTGCAGCAATAGCTAAGATATACCTGAATTATCACAGTTTCCAACACAAATCCAAAACATAGCCCTTACTATCTACTATGAAGAAAATTAACTCTACCCCAGCCAAAACCATTTGAGTAAATCATGCCTTGCTTTACTATTTTATTAAGTAGAGTTTTGACAGGTTTTAATCAAACTTTTCTTTCGAACTTGTCGGAGAGAAAAGAATATGTCTAAGAACTAAAGGGTACTTTGAGTTATTAAAGGTAAATTAATTCTGGTAATTGCTATGAAGGTAGAAGATTGAAGTACAGGCTAAGGTTTTAATAAAGATAATTTAGACTTTTTTTTATATATGTACACTTCCTGTTTCTGCCAGGATTTACATTTACAGAATGGCCTAGTGGCCTGAGTGTAACCAAAGTCCAGGATCATACCCGGAAAAGTACAACTATTTGCTCGTTTTCCAGAAGGTACAGTTTCTCCTGTAAATTTAAGTCATAGTTTATGGTAAAGATGTCTTGACAAAAAAAAAAGAACAAAAAAAACAACCAAGAGATAAACACCAAAACCAGAGAAAAACAAAAAGTCTGTTAACCTCATTTGGCTGGGTATTTTCAAAGACGCAGCCTTGTCTTTCTGCCATAAAAAAAACACATGAAAAAACCCAATCTTTTAAGGAAATGTCTATATTTTACAAAAAGGCAGATGCGGTGAATAAGTATTTCCCTTCTGAGTATTCTGTTCTGTGAAGTACTAATACACAACACAATGATGAAATATTGTCATCAAAGGCAAGTTTCCAGCACTGACAGATATTTAACATCCTTGTGATTGAAAGACTCGGAGCACTTTTCTTTTTGTATCTTTTTAACATCTTAATCAAAATGTCTAAGGTACACAGCTGAATGCTTACAAAAGTCTAACTAGTCTCTGGGGCCCTATGATGGCTTGCACATTTGTGATGTTATTTGACGGATTATACATTAGGCCATTTCAAGCATTGTTCAAGTCAGTAGACAATCCGAAACCATAGTGCAAAGTGGTTTTCAGTAAAAATTCTAGTGAAAAGATTTCTTCTTTTAAGTGAATAAATGGCAATAATATTTACATAGAAATGCTCTTCTGATGCCTGTTATGACTTAAAACTTTATATCTTGAGGCTGATCCTGTAGATCTGTTTCAAACCTAGATTTTATCATAGAATCTTATACTGGTTCAGGTTAGAAAGCACTTCAAGAGGCCAACTCCCTCCTCAAAGCAGGATAGGCTGTAAGTAAGAATTTATGCAGTCTGTGACTGCAAATTTCTAAGGATGGAATCTGCATAACCTATCTGGGCAACCTATTCCAGTATTTGACTGGTCTATAGGTTGAAATTTACATCTAGTCACAACCTTTCTTGCTTCAATTTAAATGTTCTTTGTGTGTCACAGGGTATGTGCTCTGTCCCCTGGTCATTTTGGTAGCCCCCCACTAGCATGTTCCAGTTTATCAATGGCTATCTTGTAGAGGAGGAGGCAGCAGAACAGGGTGTGCTATTCTAGATGCCAGTGAGCAAGTATTGGGATAAAGTGCTGAAGGGATATAATCACCTCTTCTGGTCTACTGGCTCCACATAGCCTAAGATGGTGCTGGCTGCCTTTTCTGCCAGATACACTGCAGGCCTATTTCAGCTCACTGTTGTCTAAGACAAGTCTTCAAAAAGAGGTGCTCCCCAGGCGCTCCACCTACAGCTTGTAATGGCACAAGGAGTTGTTCTTTCCCAGCTGCAGGACTTAGCCTTTGCCCCACAGTTTGACCATTGTCCTGTCCAGGCCACTCTGACTAGCAGCCCCACCCTCCAGCATATCTATGGAGCCCTTTCCAGTTTGGTGTCTCCTGCTGACTCAATCAGAGCATACTCTCTGCCCCCCTCTAGGTCATTGTGGAGAGAGGAGAGAGGAGGTTGTTAGAGAGGGGAGTTCCCAATACACATCCCTTTAGTACTCCACTCTACTGTTGTTGCTGGCCTCCAGGTAAAGTTTGGCACATGAACCCCCTGAGCTTGACTATCCAAACATTTTTAATTTTTTTTTTATTTGTGTAGCAGTTGATAAATCCAGACTAACATCTTGCATTTGGTATAGTAATATAGTGGAGACAGTGTTTAAAGCTTGATTGTTGATAGTGGATCCCAGACACAGATAAAATGTCTTAGAATTCAGAACAACATTGATGCTTTTCAGGACTTTTCCACTGTCGAGGAAATAGTCCATATCCTGATGGGCAAATTCACCATTTTTATACGAACAAATGTTTGTGGAGTCAAATTGTTTATCATTTATAGATAAGTTGTTTAGAAATGCATCAATACTTGAAGCAATTTGATAGTTTATGATCTTTTTGTAGAGATCATAAACTTGACATATTTAAGTGTGAAAGCCTTCATTCATCCAAAATGTTTTTAAAACCTATTATCTGATACTGATGTGTACTGAGTTTGGAACAGCCTCTAGTGGAATAGAAAAAATTCTGAAATAAAAATACATGCAAGAGTAAGGAAGTGATTTTCTTCTAAGAACCTGAAGAGTCTGTGGACTGAGTGAACTGAGATGATGCTGTTGTTTATCCTTTTTTTTTTTTAAACAAAAGTAGTACTCTTGGCTTGTGTTTCACCAAATCAAGATGGTATATCTCATGCATATAATGCATCTGTTTTACTAAACAGTTTTTTGAAGGGCAGGCTTAAATTTCTTTTCTTGTCAAGAAAACCCAGCTTGCTGAAAATTAATTTTTTTTTCTTTTAATGTAGCAGAATCTCATTGAAGATAAATGCATCAATTTGACTTAATATTCACAGTTCTCCATTTAGATATACTAACAAAGAATTCATATCCTCTGTTTATGCAAAAATGGCCCTGTGTTTTCATTCTGATTGTTATATGATGTGGTTTTACCAGTCTTATTTCTTTCTGGGTAGCAAAACTCAACTTTGTAGAATTCTCTGTACTGTGTTTATGTAGAAAGTCTATTTTCCGACTTGTGCAGGTACTTATGAAACAAGCAAGCCTATAAGGTTACTTACTTTCGGTAAGATAGATTTTTTTTTGGTTCTGTACAGATATTTTCAAAAACTTCCCTCTTTTTTGTTATAACTCTTCATTTTACTGTCTGAATTCCATGTGAAGAATAAACTATATTCTTGTGGAGATTGCTGTGGGTTTTAGCCTTGTGTGTACATATCAATAGAAACTTCTGAGTAAGACCGTCTGAAATTCATTCGTGACTACTGTGATGTTTACACAAAGATATCCTGAGGGTCCAAGGTTAGGTAGTGAGACCTCACCTGAAATCCTGTGTTCAGCTCTGCAGTCATTAGCATAAGGAAGACACAGACCTTCTTGAGCAGTTTCAGAGGAGGACCGTGGAGATGATGAGGAGGCTGCAACACTTTTCCTAGGACAGGCTAAGAGAGTTTGGATTGGTTTGATCATCGAAGAGAAGGTTCTAGATAGACCTTAGCTCAGCCTTCCAGTTCCTATGGTAACCTTACAGGATAGATGGAGTTGGACACTTGATCTAGGAGTGCTGTGATAGGATAAGAGGTAATGGCTTTACACTGACAAAGGATAGGTTGTGATTATATATAAGAAAGGAATTTTTTTCTGTGGTGGTCATGAGGAACTGTTGCTCAGAGAAGCTGTGAATGCCTCATCCCTGGAAGCGTCCAAGGCCAGATTAGATGGTGCTTTGGGCAACCTATGCAAGGTGGTCCTGTCCATGGCAGAAGAGTTGGAACTAGATGATCTTTAAGGTCCCCTTGCCCCCAAAGCACTCTATGATAATTAGATTTTTTTTTAACATACATTTATAGTATTATAATCCTATATTGTAGTGCAGGGTTGATACTGCTGGAGAAGGCATTTCAAAGGAATTAGAATTTCGAGTGCCACTGTTTTATTTCCTGTCTTGCAAGCATCATAGAAAAAGCAGGTGGTTCTTTAGATTATCTGACTGAAAGGGAGGAAAGTTATAATCATCCTGGATTAGATGAATCATGGAATGACTAGTGGAGCTGTTCAGAGAAGGTGGTGGACATAAATGCATCTCATATCATAATACAATGGCCTGATGCAAAAAAGCTGCTTTTTGAGTTATTCCTTACTCATATTTATTGTCTTGTTTGTTAAACTCAAAATAAAATTTTTCAATTCTATTTTTGAGAATCTTTCAAGATGTTACCTCAGTGTTTTCATGGTAGAAGAGAGCAGTAGTCTTTGATTTGTTATTGTTGAAATTGCTGACATGTTGAAAAACAGATGCTGTCTCTGTACACCTTCCAGCATCACTAATTCTTGCTACAGGCTTTGAGCCTGTGAGAGTGGCTTCTGTGATTACCTCTCCTGCAGTTTCCAAGGCTGAATATGTTGACAAAAAAACCTTCAAGAGCTTTGGTCTTAAATCCAATCATATAAGTTTGTGGTTTTCTTTTCTCTTGGGCTTCTTTTCTGCCTGTGGTCTTTCTCAGTCTTCTTAGCACTTTTGCTTTTTTATTGCCCTACAACTCTTGGCAGCCAAGGTGGTGGAGAAGTACTGATAATAACAGGTGAGACCTCTGACAGTAGAAATTTTTTAAAGCATGTGGAAAAATGTTAAAATAGGAGAGAAGAACTTCAAAAGGGGTTTTAATCACTTGTTATGGGGTAAATTTAGTATTTAGTTGTTTGGAGTTGTTCTGCTGCTGTAGAATCAGTTATGTTTATGTTGTTTAAAGCATATCAGAAATGAATGAGGAAATAAAGATGGTTCATTATATATTAATGTACTTAAAACAAGAAGAACCTTAGGTTTCATTACTTATTCTTTTCAACAGGTTTTACAGTTCTTTCTCCAGCTGATGTATGCTTTGTCCTCCGTACCAGGGCAAGCTCTTCCTGGTTGGTATCACTCTTCTGGTTAAAGCTGGGCCAGTAATCAGACTACATTTGAATATCTGTTGGATGAAACACTGAAAGAAGTATAACAACAGGCTGGGAAAGTCAAATCCATTATAAGAAGATTAATTCATGTTTTTGTTTAATCTATAATATGCAATTTTAAAAATGCATTTTTAAAAAAAAAGAGAAAAAACCCACATGTTTCATACATGTATTGAATTAGGAATTGAAAAAAATTGTTATTGAGTAATGATACTGCTGATTGACCTGAAGAATAGAAGTATGACGAAGTACATAGAACTAATCAATGTATTTGGTAAAATGTATGGCAAATGTTTTAAAACAGAAAAATTATTTATCACAGTGTATAACTTGTGTTTTTTCATTACCTGAGTACCTATGAGAGCAATTGGACTGTGGGAGAGTTAAAAACAATAATAATTTACTCTTACAAATATTTAAAATTCACAGAACTCATTAAAATTATAACTATTGTGTGAAATTCCATATTGTATAACTAATTTGGTCTATTTTGTTTCCTTTACAAAGTAGTCTTTTAGTGTCTAGTGTAGCAGCCTGTGACTTAATCATTAGATTTATACTTCCTGTCCTTAGAGTGTTGAAAGGTCAGTAGAATCAAAAAACATTGCCTTTGGCCATCCATTATGAGTCACAGACCTATTCTCCTTTGTTGAAAGCAGCTATCAGACTATCTTAGAGGTATTCCTTTCAAAGTTGCAATGCTTACTTTGTTTGCCTCATAATCAGTTGGAGCAAAATCTCCCAAGCATTTGGAACTTCTAAGCAATTTGCTCTGAAAAAGCAAATGATCTGACTGACCTTAGCTGCCTATATTACCAACCCTTTGAAGAAAATCTGTTTTTAAGATAGGAGATGTCAGAATAACATGAATAAAACCTGTGTGTTTAACTATAACTTTAAAGAAAGAATGTTGGCATTTTAAATAGCTTACAATATCAGTCACTAAACACTGTTCATAATTTTTGTCCCTTACTGGAAATGCAGTTCACTAGTAAGGTATTTCCTAGACATTTATTTCCTGAAATAAAGAAGATAGTAAGTAAAGGTGCACTAAGGATTTGTTAAGAGTTTATTAAGGACTGGATGGAACACTGCTGCAAGTGGTCATTATGTTACTGTATCAGTTTTATTATCCATGCTGCCTGTACTCTGAAGTGTATTTGAATGCTGCTTCTAAGCATGGCCTCTCAAGAACATTCTGCCAAAGAGCAGAGTTGGAAGCTGTTATCTTGGAATACGTGGCCTGTATGCCAATTACCCCAGTGCCTAAGACCAGCATTGAATGTACTAACTTAAGTACATTGACCCTTGCACTCCAACCTTCTGGGCACTTCTGGTTTACAGTCTTAACAGTCCAGGGACCACATAACACTTAAAGCAAGGACATGCCAGCTCTGCAGGGGAGCGCCATCCGCATCGATAAATGGCGCGAGAGTGTTGATGATCGCGTTTTGCATATTTCCTAAATTATTAGTTACAAGGATGCACTAATGTAAGCATTACTGAGTTTTTGTTTCGTTTGAAACTTAGTAGAAAGAATGTGCACCTACTCTAGGTTTTGTATTAGAATTTGGGGAAAGGATGAATTTGATATTAATAAATTTATTTCCATGAAGTGCTGAATATTTTTTGATTATGCCATCAAAGGTTGAAGCCTTGTGAGAAACTTAAAGAACCTGAAGATACAGGTTTCATTTTTTTGGCAAACACAGTAGCTGTAGAAGCTACTTGTCACTGATACAAATTAGATGCTGTTAAATGTATTAGTGTGCGCTGCTGCTAGAACCAGCAGACTTAAGTATCAGCAAGTAATTTAATGGAATAAAAATGCAAATTTATACTGAAATGCTTTTTCTTCTAGAGTGAAGTTCTAATCTGTAGTAGTAAATTAAATTTTTCCTGCATCCAGTGGATTTAAACATCTGCTAATGATACTCTGTGTGTTACAGCTTCTACATGTAAAAATCTTTAAAGGCCTTCATGAAAATAGAGTCTTCTTCCAGTCTCTTACAAAAACCACAACAAAATAAAAAATTTCCCTCTGCATTTTATAAATACTGAGTGACATGTGATATATATACGTTACATTGCTCTGTAATCATGCATTCACTGAATGTATTCTGGTATAGAGAAATACATATGAAAAGTATTCTGAAGTAGCCATTGCATACTAGAACAGGAGGAAAATAATTTTTGCAGGTTGAGTGCTTTTCCTTTACCTTCTTGAGTGTTGTGCACCACATAGAATTGATTCTGCTCTAATAGAAAATATAATTGCTATGATTTTAATTGACATCTTAGATACTATTGTAACATAAAGAATTGATAATGATGGTAACAGGGACTTTGGAAAAATTCAAATAGAATTAGGGTTAGAATTCAGTATTGAGAATGTAAGGATAGTAGAATATTAATACTTGTAGCTCGAGTTTTCAATTGTATTTTAAAAGCTTGAAATCTGAGTAAAGTGAAAGGACTCTAGTGGATGCTGCTTCCTTCTCTTTATGTTACTAAACAGCCATGGCAGGGCTGACTTCTATCACTAGCTCAATTTTGCATGTGAAATATCCCAGACCACAAAGAAAGTAGTTCTTGAATTTTCCCCCATAGAGAAATACTCCTGGATCCACTTTGGTACAACTGGAAACCTCATTTCCTTCTTCTAATGTTCTATAATATTTTCTGAGAGAGTCCATAGACATTGTCTGGTTTGCTTAAACCTGAATCTAATAGCAGAGAGTTTAAGGACTGTGTAGTGAACAATTGCAGTACTGACAATAAGAATTGAGTTTACAGCTGTAAATCAAGTCTCATGAAAAAGAAAAAGAGCTTTTTGAAAGACATTCAGAGTATTAAATGGAAGGAATATCATGAAATAAAATTAGTATGCTTATGCAAATGACCTAGCTATGACTTCATAATTTGTAATGGTATTCAGTTAGGCAGTGTTTACACTTGTTAATGACTTCCTTTATGAGTGATAATTGATCTTACTCATTATCATATTAAATCCTTGATCATATGTCATTAGTTGGGAATGTAATAAATGGTCTGTTTGATTTTTAGTGTAATGAACTAATTAGACTAATTAAAATCAATATGTGTGCCAATATTAGACTTTGAATCCAAATGCTGCTGTCTGCTGGCTAAAAATCAGCAACTCAGTAAAAAAGTGGCCTAATGCTGATTTATGAGCACTTGATGAACGTGAGGTAGAATAAATTGCTTGTAGTGGTAGAAACAGCCTTAGTTGAAATACAAGGTACTAAGTACATTGTAAGATCAGGAGTAAGGGCATACTTATATCTGTAGTTACGTGGCACCTTTAAACCTTCCTGGTTGATTAGATAATTCTTCAGAAATGCCTCAGATTAAATATTGTAAAATGCTTTAATCTATATTTATAAATGTAGTATTCTATGCTTGTGTCTGGATGCACATGCAATTTATTTCTCTCCATGAGCCTGTGTGGTTTTGTATGTTAGCTTTTTTTGTAAATTTTACATTTTGTACTGTACTTTTATTTTTATAGTATTCTGTGAATATACTAAATAGGTCACACTTTCAAATCCAGTAATGTACTGTTATTAAAATGTGTTATTCAGCCATGGTATCCATTCACTTTTATGTTTATGAGGAATTGTGTTTATAAGCCCTAAGGGAGACAGGAACACATCCTGTAATTCTGTAATGACCTTTTGGAGAAGAAGGAAATGGCTACTGGGAAGGGAAGGGGAATATTATTACAGAATTCAGGATCTTGTAGCTGCAAAGCAAAAAAATTGTGGAAATCCTTTTGGCTCAAATAAGAAAGTAGAAAAAACCATGGGGTGATGGGGAGAAGTATGCCACATTCTTATTTTTTACAAAAATACTGCTCAGAGGAAAATGTTTGCCTGTTAAAATTTTAAATATAAATTAATGTATTTTTTTAACATGTATACTTTTTAAAAGCCCACTTAGATTTCTCTTACATTCTTTGTCTAGCCTGTGACATTTGCAAAATGTAGTAACTAGTAATGCCAAGTGTTATCCAGATCAGAGTATTATTTTACCAGCCTTACACTATTTATTTTGCAGTAATTATGTTTATTTTGTCACTAAGAAAGGTGAAGGGCTACTTGCTTTCATCTTTTGTTGCAGTTTAGNAGTTTTTTTAACTTAGATTAAATTTTGCTGGACACACAGACACACGGACTCAAAATTATTGGGGTCTCTGTCTTTTCCTCTCACGTCTTCACCCATACACTTCCATCCATGCACAGTATGATGTTGAAGAGAATACAAAATGCAAGAGAATTCAGTTTCTCACAGCTTGAGGATATTTTAGATCACAAAGTTGTGAGAACCTCAATGAGAAAAGCAAAATAAATTATATAAGCCCAATATCTATCTAAGTTATGCTAATGGTCAGCATGAAAAATTTTGAATGTAAATAAATAAATATGAGGAAATAGAGCTCAGAGTCTTATGACTCCCAACCCTAAACTTAATCCATGAGATCATGCAGCTTTTGAGGAAGTACCTCTTCCACTTAAGTCACTGAAAATGTGGGTGTTCAGACTCTCTAAATTTCAGGCTTTGTAGGAATAATCCCTTAATCATCTGACCTAATTTTGATGATGAATATTTTAAAATAGTGGTGACTTATTAATAAGGATTTCAGAAAGGCATGATTTGAAATAGGTGTCAACTCTAATTTAAACAAGTACTTGAAGAAAATCTAGAGGATTAATGTAGACTTAAATTGATAGTAACCATTGAAATTTCATTTTTTCCTTGAGCTTGTAGACAGAAGAATTCGTGTTCAGAATATCTACTCGTGTACTGTACAGTGAGAATAAAATCTGTTAAAATGGTTTACCTTTAATGGTCCTTTAAGTGGTTTATCTGAGACACTTAAAGCTCATGAGTGTTTTTCACTAGATAATTACTAATTGTCAGTTTTAGTAAAATCAGTAGTTGTTAACAATTGTAGATAGATTGCCTACAGTATTTTAGAATTTTAGGCTTTGGATGAGATCTGAACAGAAGCTTGAAAACAATGTATAGTAATCTAAATGTGGTAGAGGATGTATTGATCAGAGACTTCATTATGGCAAGGACTACGTGTAGCTCTCTGGGAACATACACTGCAACAACAGACTAGGCTGAGGAGAGCACATACAGCTTGAATCCCAGAGAACATTGTTCTGTGCTTCAAGCAGTATACCCTGCAAACATAAATGAGACCCTTTATGTCTGAGATGCATTCACTATGCATATTATCAGCCCTCTGATCCAAAGCACATAACCAATGTCCTTGATTCATATAAAAGTGTTGAATGCCCTGAGGAGCTGTGTGGGTTTGAAACATCTGACAGTTGTTTGTGAGATGGCACGAGTTCAAGTACCTTTCTTAGCAGCAAGGGAGGGGAAAGACACTTCTGCTAGGTTTTTTCAGATCAATTTTTTGTCCTTCATTTACCAAAGTTGAGAAAGCAACTAGCTTAAAACAGGGTGGCTCTCTCCATTATTGTGGTAAGTGCTCCACCATGTTTTTCTTCTTGTATGAGAGAAAACAAGAATAAAAAGAAATCTCATGTACATTTTTGTTGACCCTTGGCCCAACAGAAGGCAACAGTAACTCTTGACTTTAGTTTTGCTAGACTGTTAGCCAAAATATATGTATACTACTGCATTATTTCTCTTTCAAGGTTTAATGTCTAATTTTGAACTCTGAGTTTTACTTAAAGTAATTCTGTAAAAAAGAGGGTACTGTCTTTGATGTTATCTCCTTTGTTGTTTTATTTTTAAAATACATTTTTCTCCCCCTGGGATATAAAGAAGAAGAATTTCTGAGATTTAAAAAAAAAACCCAGAGTTTTACTTACATTCCTTCTTTCATATAGCACTATTTCTCTCCATCTACAAAATCATATTTCACTGGCTTAAATCTTGAACATTCTGTGAGAATGTTTATATAATTACTATAGTCTCAGCCTTATTTTTTATTACATGTGCCTGATATACTTTGTTCTTGCAGAATACCTTCCTTTCTGGTAAATGAGGGATTTCAAGGTAAAGATAAAAAGGATGGGAAAAAGGGGCAAGATCTGTATTAAAATGATTCAATGCTACTCCCTCCTTGCTTACAGAAGCTAGGTGAGAAATTACGGATCAACAGCAACAAGTGTCTTAGCAAGTGAGTTTCTGTGCTGCTGAATAACTCAACCCCATCTGAGAGCTCTTATGTCAAATAAACCATGACTGAGGGCATTATAACTTGCAGATAGACCCTGGATTAGGAAGAGCCTTAGGAACCTGAGACTAGATGTTTTTCCAGCTTGCCCAAAAAATTGACAAGGGATTCTAGTGTTTCCTGTCCATGGGATGTAAAAGGTATTGTATTTGTAAACAGACTTTTATTAAAAAAAACCTGCAGCCTGACGCTTTTATCAGCATCATGTGTCCCACGTCATTCTTGTGTGAGTGAAGCAGTGAAAAGTCTTCACTGTTTGTCTATTATGTTGTCTCAGTTGTACTCAAATTAATCTGCTATCAAAGAAAGTCTTAGAAGTACTTCAAAACATTTATTTGAAACCTTAACACTTAATTTGTAACAAGAACCACCCAATTTAATCTAGTCTGCTGTTACGCCACCTTTGTACACCTTCTGAAATTCCTTGGATTTTTTGGTAGTCCGAAATGTGGAGTTAGTTAGGGCTTGTGTTGGTCTTTTAATTCAGCCCTGACAAAAAAGACAACTTCCTATAAATATAAAATATTTATAAAATACAAAAGCATATAAAATATTGTTTGCTTGTGCTGAAGAAATGAAGACCCCAAGAGAATAAGAACACTTTTCACTCCCATGGCCGACTCATGCTTTGCTCAGGATCCAGCTGAGCCTTGCTCTGACAGGGGGGATGCCATCATGGTGTGGAACAGGCTCCCACCACGTGTGTCATGAGCGACAAACCATGGTGGTGCCCTACTGCTGTAGCACACAGAGCTTGCCTAGTCCCCACTCCTGCCTACTCCATGCATCTATGCATGGTAATATAGCATCTTCAAATGGAGCTACACACACTGCACACCCATAGGAACTCTACAGTGCTTTTAGCAACAAGGACTCTCTGCTCCTGCTGCTTCTGGTGCTTCTGCACCACAGCAAATGGTGACAGAGACACTGGGAATTTCCTACACAGATGAAAGGTTTCAGGCAAATGCATTTTAAAGGAGATGTTGTGCCCTTAAGGAGCCGCAGCTCCTATGTACCTTTAGTTCATGGTCCTTTGCCTCAGCTTCCTCTGAGTTTTGGAGCCATGAATTAGGTGACTGTACATATAGAGGGGGGAATTTACAGTAATGGAAACCCTACCTGGTAAGTTATGAAATGTTACCCTTCTGGAATAACTGTAGTTGGTAGCCCTTGCCTTCTTTCCAAGTCTTCTGCTAAAATCCATTGCAAATACTTTGCCATAACCTCACAAAAATGGTGGTGCTTGTTTCTGTGGAACATAGCAGTACCAGACTCTTCCCAATCAGTTATCTTTTATTTGAGATGAATGCATGACAGTTGTCTGATTATAAAGATCTGCAGTGCCATGCTACAAACCTACCACTGTTCTCTCTTCACTGGTTGTGTCCTCAAAGTCATCCTTAAATGCACAGAGGGCCATATACATAATTCATAACTCTGTATGATGCCTGTCACGTGGCCTCAGGTAGTTTTTAGCTCTTGACCCTTAAACATTTGTCAGTAGGTGTTGTGGCTGCTGCTGCAGGCTATACTGAGCACCACTTACCCGGAGAGCACAGCCCAGGGCCCCAGGACCTCATGTATATATAGCTTTTTAGCTCACTACTGCAGAGTTTTGGCAGGCTGGCAGTCCTGCAGAGAGCCCAGGCTTGCAGGCAGCAGGACCCTGAGCAGGTGCCTGCTCCAAGCTCATGTGAGGGTCATCACTCCTTTACTAACAAAGTTTGGGTTGGGAAGCTGCCAAAGTACATTCTGGATTTTTTGCAGTGCGCCTGGCTACTCTTGTCTAGCAGACATATTGTCTGCATCAGCAGTAATATAGGAATGAATATAAAGATTATGTATATATGTGTGTGTATGTGTAAATATGCATTTATATGTAGGTATGTATATATGCAAATATGTATATGTATGTGTATGCGTGTATATGTATGTGTGTGTATATGTATATATGTCTAGATATATATGTGACCTGCACATTGAGATTTGTTCTAGTTTAACACAACAAATGCCATATGGGCCTTTGTGACCTGAATGGCAGCTACCTGCAAGTACCACATCCACCACATCAGCAAGGACTCCTCATAAATCTTTCCTACATCAAGACAAATAGAAACAAGAATGGTTATCCTAAACTCTCTTCTTATATTCTCAAAATATACAATATACCCATCAAAATAATACTTAAAGCCTCCAACAAACATCTTTCCTCACCACATCAAGCACAGGCAATAACTCATTAAAGCTCCCTGACCTGAGAAAGGGAAGTGGGTCAGGACTCTTGGATCCAGTTACATTCTTTGGCAAAGCTGAGGTGCTCTGGACTGATAGTTATTCTCAGATTTAAGTGTTTCTATGGTCGTTGAACACAACTCTGTCTGTTGTTCTTTTGAATTCCTTTGGGTAGTTTATCCCTGACAGTTATTAATTGTTTATATAGCTGCAGCTCTTATATCTGGCAAGATTCTGGTCTAAGTGTTCATATCAAGCTCTTCCTATTGCAATGTGCAGTCTCAACCCTCTGAAACTGTAGCCTATATAGATTTTCATCAACACAGAAGATGACTAAGTATGCTCTAAGTAAACTATGATTTTGTTGCAGTTAGAAAATTGAAATATGATAATTTGTTTTTTTTCAACTAAATACTATATTTTTCTTTTTGATGAACATTTCTAGTAAAAACATTTCTTTCTAGTTCACGGTGGGAATGCAACAAACCATTAGCAGTCTGATGAGTAAATATTAGTAATGTTTATTTCTTAAGATACTCCCTCATAAACTTATTTTAACTACCTACATATAGGAAAAAAACCCAAACCCCTAATCTAACCCAAAGCCAAACTAATCTTAAAATACACAAGTAATTAATTTATTAACAGCACATAAACTGAGAGTATATATCAAACCAAACAAGTCTAAGTCAAATGTATAAAAATTTAACACTAGAGGCCTATGCTAAATATAAATTTCACACATTACCATATGCTTGTCTTATGGATTGATGAGGCAGATTCAAAAACAATATATTTGAGAGTGAATGTACATAGAAATATATGAAAAATGTTTTCAGAAAATGAAGAAACAAAAAAATGGACATATTTCACTGGATTTAACAGATATTCATTATTTATCAATTTTGCAAATTTTAATTTGTTCTAACCATATGTATCTTTTCAAAAACTTATTTATCAAACTTTCCTAGGAAAGCCAAAGTATTTTATGCAAACTTTCTAATTCAGAGAAATTTTCACAGACGTTACAATAATCTTCTTAATAAATTGTAAACCAGTATATTCTCAAAGTGTTTGTAAAATTATGTGATACCTTTATATTCAGGCCCCCATGATAGTCTTTGTTACATAAGAACATAATCTTATCTTCTTGATGAACAGTTAATTGGATTAAGGTAGTACATAAGAAAAAAAAAATTTCTTGTAAAACATTGGATTTGTATTTTGATTGCCAAAAGTTACATAATAGAATCTTTTAAAGGAATACTAAAAAAACTATTAATTCCATCTTTATGCAACTATGAAGAATATAATAGAGAATTTTTCTACACTACACTACAGAAATGCATCTGCCTTCCCACTACAATTTTCAAATATAAAAATCTGAAAACCAAAGTATATTTTCTAAAATCAAAAAGGATTTTTAACAAACAAAGTGTAGTTCCCAGAATAAGGATCCTGATTCACACTGGAAAATCTTCTGGAATCTTTCTTTTACACTTATCAGCTTAAGCTGGTTATGGAAAGTTTTGGGTGCCTAGACAGTGAGAGGATTAGGCCACCTTCTGACTTGTAGCACTGTATTTTTGTTTCTTGATGTCTCATAAAGTTAAAAAAATTCAATCAAATTGACATAAGAAAAGTAAAGTATGAAAATTGCTCATGCTACTAAGATTTTGCAATTTTCTACAAGATAGACTTTCATACTCCAGTGTACAAATATCCAGAGTAACACTTTTAACATAATATATCATCATATAACTTTGTCTAAAATAAAGTCTGAATTGACAAAATATAGATTCTAAAGAAATCATATAGATACATTTTTCTCCCATTCTTTTTATAGTTGTACGGAATTAGCTTGGAAAGCAGTTTTGCATTTGTTCACTTCTGGTATCATTTTTAATTTGCATCTTGCTGCTTGATGCCTTCACTTGATGGGTACAATATGACAACAGGTAATAGATACAATAACAGTAAAACAGTGATCATTACTGCCGGGACTAGAAACACCCATCATTGCTTTTTTTTTTTTTTTTTAGCTTTCCTCAGCTGGAAAGTTTTGACATCTGCTGGTTTGGGACATAGCTGAACAGCTGTCAGCAGTGGGGTAGCTGCTTTCAGCAGCAGTTGGCGGGATGGCAGGGTGCCAGCTTGTACCATCTGTGCGCCTGACATTTCATTCTAATTAACAGTAGGGTTAATTGTTCTGGCAGGCTCAAATGTAGTGTCTAACATTACCCAAGGGAAACATGTACAAGTGCAGGAGTGGCAGGGAGCTGGGGACAGCCTTGCTAACAAACCTATTGAGGGAGAATGGTTAACAACTACTGATGATTTTACTAGCTGGCCACATGCAATAAGGCTGAGGTATTTTTTTATTCTGATGAATTATGCCAAGCCTGTAATGATGTAGAAGAAATCAAGCTTTGAAAGGCTGAGACTGCTGCCTTGGGGCAATTGAGAGGGAACAATTTGCATGTTATTACTGCATATTCATACCTAATTGTGTTAGGCTTTGCTAATAGAGCAGAATGACAGTATGAAAAATCGAGCAACTGCTTTATAGCCAACAAAGCTAGTGTTTTTTCCCTACGCTATGAGTGCTGAATGATCATTTAGACATTTAGTTGTTCAATATGACAAGTCTACCATTTGTTAGCTTGACATATAGTAATTTATAAAGGAGTATTCTAATTTTACTTTTAGTTTATTCTCATTTTATACAGTATTCATGGTAGCAATTTGAATGGGGATATTCATAGCTATTGTGAGTGGTTGTGATTCAAATAAAACTATTTTGTATGAAGTATTTCTATTGTTTTATGATTTATTAATTTTAATGTTTAAATAGCTTTTTCAGATGTTAATATAACATAAATGGGAAGTTGATGAGAAATCTCTATTATGATCATGTTGCTACATACTGATTTAGCTAATCTTTTTACTTTCCCATTTAGACCTCCATTAAGCATGTTTGGGCTGTCGACTGGTTTGAGAGGCTGTCACATAATACCATTCCAGATATGGTATTTTATAGATTCTAAATCCAAAACCTGTGATATACTCAATTTAGTCTGAGTTACAATTCAGGATGTAAAAATCTCGAAATATCGAATAGAATGCATTTTTTGTCACATATATTTATGCAATGGTACAGGAAAATTTCTCTTCAGGAAAAATGTACCTCAGTTTCACTGTAAGTTTTTAGTGACTGGCTCTTCCAAATGTATAGAGTCTGAGTTTTTATTTCCTTCTTTCATACTGTTCTATAGTCATGACTATTACTCTAGAATAAACACAGCTACAGGTCACGTTGCACGCATTAAAATGCAACCAGTCTCTGAAAATTTTGAAATTAACTAGCTTAATTGTTAGAAAAACTGAAAAGGTTGCTAGTGGTTATCAAACTCCTGAAGGAAGGCCAGAAATAAGATTTTCAATATCTCTTTGGTAATTTTAGAGTCTAAATTACTTGAACATATAACATGTCTGAACAGTAAAAAGATGGTAAATTTTGGTTTGGTTAATCTCAGAAATAGGTGAGATTTTCAAGGCTTGGACACAAGAGAGGGAGTTAGAACAAACTGAGGAGGAGAGTCAGTTATTTGCGTGCTTTGCCGTAAAAATAAAAGAAGTTTTTAATATGCTGGGTGAAACTTGTGGTTTAAAATTTTTTATATTATTTGGGAATTGTTTATATAAATATAATACATTCTTCATGGGAGAACATTGTACTGTGGGTATTCTGTACTTGATTTTGTATGTAGTCAGCAGAAACATTTATACTTCATCTATTTTGTTTGTATCCAAAATATTTCCAACATTTAATGATATTATTCTAGTAATACATATTTTTATGGCTAATACAGATATGTTTTGTGCAAGGTATTTAAATACTGCAAGTTGTGCAATGGGTATGATCTTCCAATAATTCACTACATAACTGAAGTGCATACAATATGATTACGTTCTAAACCTATCGTCATTGGTCAGTATTTTTTTTAACTTTACAAATGAAAACTTACTGCCAAACTCCTAGTTGGCTCTTTGGTTGGTCAGTTTCATTGATTTTGGTTGTTTTGTTTTTTTATATATTTTTTTTTAGGAGATTGTGATTCATGAATAAATCAGAGAAAACATGAAGGCTGGTGTGGAGCCTCTGATGTTGCAATTGCAGCAAGGAAAAATGAGACTGCTACAAGTAGGAATGCCCTTACCAAAGTCTCATGGGTTAAAGATATATCACTAGGTAGATTTATAATTTTTACATTTCAAATAAACCAAATGGACTTAATAGTTTATTTCCTCTCAAAACCAAAAAAGACTCCTCTGGTTATATTTACCTGGATATTACAAAGAATGTCACTGAATATATATGAACATCTTTAGCAAATCAACATTCTGAAAATGCCTAGAGCTAATGTAATTTATTATGCATGGAAGAAGATGCTAAATATATTGGCCTTCAGCAGAAAATAATAAAATGGTTTGATTAGGTTTAATTTAATTATTGTTGTAAGTGAAAATCCTCTATTCCTGCCTTCTCTGCCCTTCAAAGGATTCTTCATGGAAGGAAAGCAGTAAAAATCCATTCACCATGTTGCAAAACAATATTTTAGTCAATGTCATTATGAGGCCTTGTCCACTTTCTTGTTTTCTTTTTTGAACTGCAGTGGTTGAGCTTCAGTTCTTTGCCATCTGTACTCTCAGTATATAGCTAATCTGATGTCTTCTAGACCTCCTGGTGAAAAACAAAGTAGAAAATTCATCAAGACTTTACAGGACTGAAAAGTTAACAAAATGTGATTAAGATTAAGGTTAATGTTGCTATTTCAGGATTTATCAAAGACTGTTTTACAGTTAGGTTATTCTTGATTTGTACTCTGTATTTGACTCCTTATTCCTCCCTGCAGGTAGTTGAGCTTTCCATTATACTTTTCCTGTATCCAAATCTCATAATCATACAAGTTTTTTGTTATCACTTTCCCTACAGAGCAAATATTTTTAGTCAACACTGTTACATTACAATTAATTCTTTTTCTCAATTCCTTAATATCATATACTCCAGTTTTAAGTTAATATGGAATCCACATTCTCCATCTAAACAGGTTCTTTTTGAACAATTTTTTTTCTTTTCAGTAGGTTCTTTTACTTTTCACAGCACAGAAGTCAATGTTTAATGTCATTTTTTCCTTTAATCAAACTTCTATCATATACTATTTTCTCTCATAAAGAAAATCCAAGCCAGGATGTAAGCCACTTTTTTGACAGGAACCATATTTAAAAGTACTTTAAATATCTATATTTTTATATGTATGCATGTGTTATCATTTCACAGTTATAGAAGATATGTGAGATCTTATAAACTTCAGATTTTTTTGGGGAGTTTTTACACACTAAGTTGGTCTGAAAGTTGGAAAGAAGTATATTTTCCAAAGAATTTTACATCAAGAGGACTGTGAAATCTGGGTAGCCAGTATTTAGATATAGCTAGCTGAATCTTTGTTTCTATTGGCTTCCATGGCTTCCACTGGAAATTTCCTCCACCTTACTTTGCAGTGCATATCCATGTACATTCCTATTCATATACATTTCATGTATATGTAAGAAATTCTGGTCGGCAAGAAACAAGCAGAAGAAATACAAATCATGAAAGCATTGTTTATGGATAATTTTCATTACCTATCCTTATCTTTTCTATCTTTCGCTATTATCTTTCTCTTACATGCAGCATTTTAAAAAGTATATTTCTTGCTATGTTGATTTCTGGATTGTTTATGCTTATTTCTAGATGATAATTTCCTTTGAAAGTCCTTTGGACTATGAAAAATTGAACAAGGTCACAAAATGTCCAGCTGGATAAACACATCATGTGATGGGTGAACAACTGGCTGAGGCACAAAGGGTTACAGTGGATGGGGTGACATCAGACTGACCTGTCACTAGTGGGGTTCTGCAGGGCTCCATCCTCAGCCCTCAGACACAGGACTGGAAGGGTTGCTGAGCAAGTTCACAGATCATACAAAACTGGGAGGAGCTGTTGACTCCCTTGAAGCCAGGGAGGCCCTGCAGAGAAACCTTGATAAATCAGAGGGCTGGGCAGTCACCAACCATATGAAGTTCAACCAGGGAAAGTGCTGGATTCTGCACGTGGGATGGGGCAACCCTGGCTGGCTGTGCAGACTGGGGAATGAGATGCTGGAGAGCAGTGCTGTGGAAAGAGAATCTGGTGGTGCTGGTTGATGGCAAGTTGTATCAGAGTCAGCAGTGCCCTGGCAGCCAGGAGGGCCAACCCTGTCCTGGGGGCATCAGGCACAGCATCACAGCCGGGCAAGGGAGGGGATTGTCCTGCTCTGCTCTGAGCTGGGGCAGCCTCACCTCCAGTGCTGGGGGCAGTTCTGGGCACCACAATATAAGACATGGGCCCATCAGGGAGTATCCAAAGGAGGGCCCCAAGTGTGGTGAAGGGTCTTGAGGGACAGCTACATGAGAGGAATCTTCTTCTCAGCCTGGAGAAGAAGAGACTTAGAGGAGACTACATCGCAGTCTTCAATTTTCTTTTGAGGGCAAAAGGAGGGACAGATGTTGATCTCTTCTCTGTGGTGACCAGGGACAGGAGAGGAGGGAATGGTCTGAAGCTGTGTCAGAGGAGGTTTAGGTTGGGTATTAGAAAAAGGGGGGTGAACCAGAGGGTGTTTGGGCACTGGAACAGGCTCCCCAGGAAAGTGGTCACAGCCTCAGCCTGGCAGAGTTCAAGAAGCGTTTGGACAGTGCAGTCAGGCACAACGTGTGACCCTTGGGCATGTTCTGTGCAGGGCCAGAGCTGGGCTTCATATCCTTGTGGGCCCCTTCCAGCTCAGTATAGTCTGTGATTCTGTCATTCTGTGATTTTGTGATTCTGTGGTTCTGTGAAGTTGTCCTTATCCTTGTCTTGATTGACAAGGCCTTTTTGCTTTGAGAATTTTTCTTTGTGCTGATTAGTGGTGGGTATGAAAAACAATGCCTCTAAGGTGCTACTGGGCACGATGATGGAGACATATAAATACTATTATTGATAATTTTTCTGTCTCATATTTTTCACCACATGAATGAGTATAGCATGAGTACAGCTAAAGCATTTTACTCTGACACATCAACAGTACTGCAGTATGGAAAACCCCTTTACTTTTGGGTGGGTTTGCTACAGTTTGAGGAATATGAGTGTTTGTATATTCCTCTTTAATTGCCATCCAGAACTTCAGATTTTTTTAGAAAAATCAAGGAAGAAGAGAAAGAAGTAGAAACAATCACATGATGTGAGTCTTGAGCTGTTATGCTCAGAGCCAGGAGTTGGAATCAATGATCCAGATGGGTTCCTTCCAATTCAGCATATGCTATGATACTGTGATTCTAGGCCTCAAGAAACAGTAAAAATTTGGTTTGGCTGAAGTCTACGGAAACAGAGTTTTATTGATTTTGGCTACTTCAGTTCAGTATATTTAGTTGATCTGAACATGATTTTTGTTATTGAATGTCAATAATGTTATTATGCTGTAGTTGGAAGGTTATTAATTTTGAAGAATATTTCCCACACTAGAGAAGTTTAGACTTTATTATCCACAGGTTGCAAGAATATTTACTATTATCTTGATGCCAACTATATATTTTTGTTAGTATTCATAATAAGTGTTCATACTGCAAGGAACGCGAGACTAAGCGGAATTCAAATCCTGTTGCTAAACTGAAGGGTTTTGAAATTGTAATACCACAGAATTACAGAGTATTTGAGCTGCCCTGTCAATGATCTTGACTAAGAGGCTAGCTCCATTTTCTTAATTCTCTCTATTCCCTTCTATCAAATATTTATACATATTGTTAGGATCCTCCTGAGCCTTCTCCCTGATAATATCAGGGACTGGGAAGGTTCCAGGTAGTCAGTGCCCTCAAGCTTTCCTCACAGGATCAATGCTCTAGTCCCTTGTTCCTCCTTGTGACTCTTTGCTGGACTCTGTCCAGTATGTCCACGCCTCTCCTGTACAGGGGAGCTGAATTTCCTGTGCTAACTGTATAGAGATGCCATTTACCTCCTATTACATATACAGCAAACCTTACATCAGATAAAAAATTTCCTGGAAATTCAGAGTTTGCTCCAAATGCCCCTGGAATGGGGTTTAGTCCTCATTTGAGAATTTCCAGGGGTTTTCTCACAATCTTGGGTTCAAGCAGTTAAGATTAGTTAAATTATTCCATAAAACAACACAGACAAAATGAGATAATGTAGACCTGAATAAGACTGGTTAATGAAACAAATTGTCAGGAGTTGCCATGCCTACCTTTTATAGATTGTAGCTTTACTGTAGCTATTTACTGTACCTATTCCACCTAAAGACAAATATGAATTTACAATGACATTTTTTTCCTGTTCTTTATGCTCACTAGGATTGGGTAATCTGGTGTAGAGTGTGTGAAAATAAGAAAAAGCTACATTTACAAATAAAATCAGGAGTTTCCTTTGGAATGTCTCAGGACATTGTGAAAAATTATGAAATAAACTGTTGTGTTTGGCAGAGGTTAATACTAGAGTGACATTAAAAGTAGTGTTCCTCTATGCAGAGATTTGGAATCTGTATTTGAGTGTAAATTTCTTAACATGGAACACAGTTATATATTCACAGGATAAGATTTGATCCTATTAAAAATTCTTTATTTTTTTTTTTTAGAGAGCTATAAGTAATTTATTACTTACCTTTTTTGAGTCCCAAAAGACTGAAGGTTTTGCATTGTATCAGCATTAAGTAGGTGACAGTTTTATATGTAAGAGCTTAAAATTTACATAAATAGCATAAATAGAGTATGGAGAATGAGACAGAAAATTAAAGAATGATGGCTCATCTAGATCCATAAGGTTATAGGTACTTTTTCACTGCTGGATAGAAGGTATCTCTTCCTGCCTTTTTTTTTGCCTTATTGTTACATCTGCTGTGTCGTGGTATCACTCTGATTCTTTAATTCCAGAAAAAAAATTGATATGCATTTTTTCCAAAGTTTCAATAAATGAGTGCACACATTATTTACAAAAAACTTCTGCAAGTGAAGAGTTCTGGTTTCCTTCTGGCAAAAAATGCTCACATCTGGAATAAATCTAACCTAAATCAAGAAATAGGAACAGTTCTGTGCTTCTCACATATCTCTTTGCATGTCATAGCTAAGCCAAAATTTGACTCTGCTCATTGTTTTGCTTTTTCCTAAGTGTTGAAAAATAATTTAATGTGTTTGTTTGGACACTGAATATTTTCTAAGGAACTTGGGAAAGTTTAAGGCTGCATTTTAACGTCTGCATGCATATAAAAGATAAGATTCTTAAATATTGATAAAACTAATAATTTGGGGCAATTTCACTTCCTTTTTCTATTCACACAGAGAGCCAAATTGTAATATTTTTCTTGTTTGATTATTGGTAACTGGTCATGGATTTGTTATTCTGTTTCACATATATATATATTTTAATATAAATAGCCATAATATAGCATTGCTTGCCTTGCTATAACACTATTTGGATCTGTTTAAAGAGATTTTGCCTAGACTGCATTTAATATTAAAAGGATATAGCTGTCTTTTTTTTCTTCTTTTTATTCCTATATCTCTTTATAATTGATTAATGTTCATTTGGATGAATAATTTATAGCTCATATAGCTTCTGGCTTATTAATTGTTTAATTTCAGAGGAAGTAACTGAGTACTAAGGAGAAGCAAGCTGTCATTCAAAGGGACACATTAAATTTAAATACTCCATTGATGCATAGAGTAGAGGTGGTCAAAATATTTAATATGTGCCTCTTACATCTAGTACTATACTTGTAAAGAATAATGGTAGTGAAGATTAAAGAGTATTAAGATTTTTTTTTAGATAAGGCATTTTATAGCATGTGATTTGGCAAATTTTATGATCCTGTCTTGTTTTTGTTTTTCTTTATATGCCTTTTTTTTACACTTTTATTTTTCTCTCCAAGTCCAAGCTGAAAGAGGAGCAAATTGAATAAACTCAGACTTAATAACAAGTGCTCAGACTTAATAGCAAACAAGTCTGAATATGCAAATAATGAAATCATAAAATTCAGCTTAATTTGTAGATAAGCTGTTTTGCCTTTGCAATTGAAATTAATCTCAAGATATGTTTAGATCAAAGGATCAGGATCTGAATCAACATTGATTTTTGATAAGGATATGTGGTAGTCCTACTTCATTCGAGAGCCTGACACTTGCTAGACGGGACTTAATATTCATTTTTGGTAGATCAAAGAAAGAAGTAACTAGTGTTCTTTAACAAGTTGGATTTGGATGAAACATTTTTGCAAGATTTTATATCAGGAAATGCTAATATCAACAACTTCCCACTATTTTTGTGTTATTTTACACATAACAAAGGTAAGTTCACCTTATTCATTTACAATGTGCTTTTTATATAAGGGTAATTAATAAAGAGAGAATCTTTCAAGAGATCTTGTGTCTTAACTTTCTGTTGTAGTTATTTTCCTGTTATTTGAAAGAACTCCTTTATTTTTATTAGTGATGGGAAGGAAGCAAAATAAAAGTCAAATACCCTGCGGCTGAGTGTCTTTTTTTTTTGATCTTGATATTTTAAAACTAAAAAGTTACTCTTTGTCATGGAAAACAGGTAATGATATACCTCTGTCTGTCTAAGTCAAAAAAAGTTGTTAATGAGATGCATATATCCTTTTCTTTGCTAAGAATTGATAGCATGTTCTGTAAGTAGATAAAATAATCCCAAAATAATTTGCATTTTCCCCATTTTCAAAGCTGCATGCCTTACATTCAAGAGGAGAAAGAAAAGACATTGGGAAACACATATTCACTGCTATACAAAACTGATAGAAAAAGTCAGATACCTTGCATGTCTGTTATCTTTACCATTCTCCTATCCTCATGAGCACTGCAGGAATCTCTCTTTTACAACAAAGGAAACATATTGAGAAGGGAAATACTTTTATGTTAGTCATGGTCTCAAACAGCAGGAGGTCTCCATATGATATGACACCTGAAGGCCCTTTGAGTTCTGAGTCTATTACTAGACACCTGTTCAACTTCTTTTCCAGAAGCATCAGGTGTACACAATGGCTGGACTAGCAGGCATGATTGGTTCTTTGCAATCATCTCTCACAGCTCTGGCTATGAAGAAGAGGTGCCAATTCTCAATAAACCCTTGCAGAGCGAGGTTCCCATAGGTCCTAGCAGCATCTCTAACAGGAAAACTCCAGGGTGCCAGCTCATTACCATACCATCCAATCTCACAGTGCTAACTTTTCCCCTCAGACCTTTATATTAGTTGGCAGTGCCAACTAATTCTCCAATTATCAAGTGTTCCATAAACCAAGAAATTGCAGGAGGACATCCCTTGAAGATCCAACAGCCTGCAGTCCAAATATTGCATTCTTTAACCCTTCAATTCACAATGAGAGCACCCTGGATCATTGACACTTACAATCCATAACAGATCTTTCTCAAACTGAAGACTGAGTTGACTGAGACCTCAGCTATTGTGATTTCTGGGACTCTACTAACTATAACACTACTTATGTTTTCTGAGGTAGGATAGATTCAACGTCAATGAATCTCTCAATTTTTTTTCCAGGAAACTCAAATCCTTATGACATACTCTGTGTCTGAGAAATGCCTTACAAATTGGTATGTCTAGGAGAAACTACAGAAAAAGAGAGGTAATATAAATATGAACTGAATGTGTTTTTCAAAGAGAAATGAAGGAGTTTTTTTAACATATAAATACATACCTTAACTAAAGTTAAGTAGTCTGAAGTGGAGAAATACCAGAAGCTTTGAATTCAGGTATCACACATGAGGAGAAGAAATCTCAATGGAAATAAATAAATGCGATTTCATGCTCAGAATTTCTGTCTAATTTTTGTAGCTTTCAAGTACCTAGCAGTGTTAAGTAAAATAATATTGTTTCCTCCTCCAAAAATATTCACTTCTTTCTCTACATATATGGCACTGTGTCATTTTAACCTTTTCCTAAAAGATTTCTCAGTTGCATGCTTTGTGTTCTGTCTCTCAGGTGCCAACATATTCATGTACAAAAAAACAGTGGATTAGCTCAAAACAGTTGGTGAAGGGAGTTCCAGAAAAATATGAAGGAATCAATTGATATAATTGCTTGAAGAGTGATTGAATCATGTGTCGAGGTTGAAGTACAGGAGAGTAGTCCAAGAAAAATGGACCATTTCACTGAAACTTGGCTATTCCCTTTAGCTGTCCCCTGAATCCTCCAAGTAGAAACAGGTAAGTACACAGAGGGTTTACTGAGAAAGGAAAATGATCTCTTGTGTTGAGAAGAAAGAACCAAAATAAATAGACCAAGAAACAGGTAGAGATGGCAAACACTACATTGGCACATACAATTTCTAAATCTTTTGTTCTTACATGAACATTGAAATTTATTATCTTATTTGGTACCTTTTGATGCTACTTAGGAGAAAAATGTGCCAAAATTTAAATTTGTTTCAGTTGAACCAATGCAGTGTGCTAATGCATAAAAGAAAATAAAATTCTACATTCACCTTTTAAGCTTACTGTATCACTACAAATTGTTTTTAAACTGTTTTACAAATACTAAATACTAAAGAAAGGTTGGTAGGTAAAGGGTGGAAAAAAATGTGAGTCCTCCTGGATGTGTCTTCTGCTGTGAACAAGCAGTGTTGGGTACAATTGCCTGGCTGTCCTTGGAGCTTGGAGGTTAACAAACAACTTCTTGCAGTTAGATCCCTACTGTTTCCAAGTTAATTGGTCCACCCTGCCACATTTGTGCAGAAATCATGCTTCCCTGGAAAGTCAGTTCAAACTACCTGACATTAGACAGCATTTTCACAGGGGAAAACCAGGCATTTTGTTAAAGATCAAGAGACTATAACCTTAGAGAAGTGGGCCCTAAAAGTATACTCTTGAGTTTCCTGCCTGTTTGTGTTTCCTTGCTGTGGTGTGGAAGAAATAATTCTCTTAAGAAGGAAAATGCAATTTGTGATGGCAGTTTGCACCTGGCTCTATGTCAAAGTGTTAGATACAAGGCAGTTTACATGGATATCTGGAGTCTGTCTGTGCGGGGTAGTGAAGGGGTTTCTTACAGGACAATAGATTGGATTTGCCAGTTAATGTACCAGTAAAATGGACAGGAGATTCCTAATTAGTGTTAACTCAAGCACAGTTCTTTGTCAGTACAGGATCCAAGTTGTATGGTCAGTAGAGCTTAGACGAAGTATAGAGACATCTGTAAAAATGTGAAAAAATTCAAATCTAGCCTGCTTTTTCAACCATAGCTGAGCATTTGGATTTTTTTCCTTTTATTAAAGTAAAAAATTCTTTAATCTAGCGAGCACATACAGCCTTGATATCTATACTTCTCCTCATTATAGAATCTGTACCATTTTTTTTAATCAACATTTTATATCTAAAATATTTGATTTGTTTCTTTCCCACTAGGAAAGTTGACACACTTCTTCCCTTCTCTGTTAGGACCATACTAGTTGTACATCACAAGTACATGTACAAGTCTTTCCTTCAGTTTTTCCCTTTGATAATTAAGACTATAAAGAAACTTTTTCCTTTTTTTTCCCCTTTAAAGAACAGCATGCCATTTCACAGTTATTGCTATATTATCACTGTTTTAACAGTTGTTTTTAAATTCTGTGGGAAATCTGTGTGATCAATGAGAAAATATAGATTTTCTCAAATGGCACCTAGAAGAACCTGTTGTAATAGATATCCTTTCTCTGTTTAAGAGATATGAAAAATGCAGCTTGACTTACTGGATAGTCAAAGAAAAATACAGAAAGTGACAAACAGAAGAATGAGTGATTGCAGAGTCCCTCTTTGTGATTTCTCATTGTGCCAATCTTGATGTAGCTTGCAATTTCATGCTCAAGATTTGTAGTTAGCACTGGAACTTTTCTCAAGAAATTCAAACAATGTTCCACGATGGTGCAGGAGAGAAATAAGATAAAATTACTCTGAATGAAATCCGTCCTCTTTATTTTTTTCTCTGACTTAAACCAGAAGTAGCCCTTTTCCTGTGTTGATTTGAGAAGGTGTTTACTCTCTCCCCACCTCAAAAATAAGTTTGTCTGAGATTTTTTTTCTAAAAGGAAATGAGACTTACACCACTGCTCAGATATTGTATGATATACCAGCACTGTATAAAATGATGGAAGATCAGATTTTTTTCCTTTATTACACTTAAGAAACAAAATCAGAACCTTGATTTTCTACCAATGGTAATTGAAAGCCAAAGACGAATTAGAATTTTATATATTTTCTAAATGCCCATTTACATTTTTTTGAGGTTTCCTACTGCTTGCAATAGCACTACTGCTTAGATGAAACTCTTTCCTTAAGTCCATGTTCAACTATCTCTCCTAACATCTTGCCCCAAGATGTTAAATATTACGTAGAAAATAGTAAAGTTAGAAGATTCACAATTTGAGCTGAAACTGTTTTAATGTTTCTGTCTAGAAGCTGCCATTCTCATCACTAAGACATTTATCCAGCTGAATGGGATATCAGTCTACAATATTAGACTTTTTATGCCTTTACAAATAGATCCCCTGGTAGCAGATAGGGATTCTTAAGTTCAAAATAAACTGTTTTTTTGTGGTCTCATAAAAGCACTGAAGAAGAATTTTCTAGCATCTTAGATGCTTTCACCCTTTCCTCGACAAGTTTATTTCTTTTTTATGCAATGATCTGATGTTCTTAAGTTATTAGATTAATTCCAGAACTCAGCAGTCAAATGATTTCTCAATTTGTCAATGCATTTTCAGCTGACAGTTATTTAGTTTAATTATAATACATCACTCATTACTATTATTTTTCACTCTGTGCAGGAATACATACAAATAAGAAACTAAAATATCAGGATTATCCTATTTTTTTGTTAATTAAAGTTATGAAAACCCTAAGATTATTTTTTCTCTATAAAAGGCATGGTATTTTTTGTTGGCTTTTATTTTGTTGCTTTGCTTCATTAGTTTATAGAGCTTTTTTAAAAAAGACTATATAAATAGTGGTATAAAAGTGGTTTTGTCCCTATTTCTGAGAGATGTACCCACTTATGTATTGCATACATGTATAATTTTGTGTGTTGGTTGTTCTGACTCGTCTGACAGACACAAAAGAAAAAAATCAAAAAAATCTATTATGAACTTCATGCAAATAGAGCTACAGCAAATGTGTTATATTTTAGTCATATAAAGAATTGTGACATTTTACAAAAGAAAACTTAGATAATGTGTAGCTCCTCTGAGTGTATCTTTTGAAGAGATAATTTAAAAATAATTTTTAAACCCTATTTGTTTTCTGCTGTTAGGTTCTAGTTTGAGTAGCTCTCCAAAGAAAGCATCAGGCTTATTTGTTCAATTCTGTGCCAACATTACAAAGAATTCAAATACTAAAATGAAATAATAGCTGAAGTAGTCTGGTCACTTCCTATTTTTTCTTTTTTTTTCTGGTTATTTTGTATACAGTATCTCACCTTTATATATTAATATAATTAAAGTAAGAATGTCAGCTCCTGCTTTGGGCTTAATTTGGCCTTTATAAACTAGCTTGACTTTTGAAATTTGTCAGTATGATTAAAAATTAGGTGTAATTTTAAAAACAACGTTAAATATTTTTTCTCCAGGCTGCTGTTTTCCTTTTGCTCCCGAAGGTAATGTAAGGGAGATGCTTTTTGTGCTTGTTTAGAACGCATTTATAAAAAAGAATTGCTTTTTATTCTTAGAGCAAACTTCCTTGTAAGCAACTGAAAAATACCAAGAATTTAAAAGAAATGGAGTGTCTGCTTAAGTCTGTTGCATACAGTTCCATCCATGCTCATAGATTACAGAGGTAGTTTAATCACCCATAAGAAATTACCAGCGTCTCTGTTCGTGAAGCATGACATTTCAATTGCACAGCCAATAAAAGAATTACATGAAGAGGGCTGAAATGATTTACTGTATGGAAAGCCACAGGACCAAGGTTACCATGGTGAACTACCTTTCTGTGTGTACAAGGTCAAGTGAGAGTGACCTGTCAGTGGACAACCTTCAGTGCTAACATAGTAATATATTGCACCAACAGTGGTTGGGTGATCAGCTTCCTAAATAATTACTAACATTCTAGTATTTGATATTTTTTCATTGCTGAATGTTTTACATGTGGATAATAAAGAATAAAGAAATATTCCTTTTATGCTTTGGCAATAGCAGTTTAACAGCATTAGATGAAGATCTGCGTTTAGCAAATTTTTATGAATTGTAATTGTAAGCAGTAATATTTCTTTGGGTATGTTCAGGGGTTAAAAAAAGCTTACCAAGGGTTTTCAGATATTTAATCTAGTCTGTATGAGGTGCTAGTTGATGCCTTTCATATTTTCTGACTCTGCAATATTGTATATTGCAGAATTCTTCTTTCAGTTCTGATGGGGCTGGAGATAGGGAAGCAGGGAGGATTGCAAATAGTCTGTATACAAATATTGTCAAAGAAAATATACAATCATAATTAAAATGCTCAGGAAAAAAGTCTGAAAAGCAGAGAGTTCATCTAATGGTTCTCTGAAAAATATTTTGTTGATGCATAAATTGAGAACTATACTAATAAATGTCTCTTGCATTACATATGCTGTAAGAAAATGAAACCCTTTGGGTTATGAATCTTGGATTTAAAGAGGCAGTCATCAAATATTTAAGATGAAAATGCAGTAACACATGCTAGCTGTCATGTGTAAGTTTGGTGAATGTTATGACAAGGTTTTTAAAACATTCATACTCAGAGTATTTTTATAAAAATGTTCATTAATTCAAACAGACATTCATATCTGGCAACCTGCATTACAATCGAGATTTCTAGATGCATGAGAATCTTGGTAAAGTCAAGAAAATATGGGTGAAATATATAGCAATCATGTTTAAATTATACATTATAAGGCATACCTATCGGTATGTTGTCATATTATGCATTAAATTTAGTGCATAAATCAGGTTGTTATAATTCTGATGTCACCAAAAGGCACAAAATATGACAAACAGGACTAGGCATGTAGATATTATCGTACTCAATAATTCAATGAGCATTTGTTTTATGTAAATAAACTCCTGTTAATAAAAATTACACTCATTTATTTTACCACTTCCAGGCGATAATTAAAAAAATGTCCACTTTCTTGAAAATCATTATAAAATGTGAATAATGCATTTGTTTAATATCTTTATAAACAAGATCTTACCATCAGATTAGTCCTGGAATTGAAAGTGTTATTGATTTCTGTAATAATTTCATAATACTGTTACATTGCTATGCTGAAACTGCTAATCTTGTTTTTGTGGAGAACTCTATGCATTTAAAGCAGTGCTTGAACTCTCACATACAGCATATAAACAATATTAATTTGATACAGGCTGCTATTGTTGAATCTGCAGAGAAAGTACCTTTCAAAATATGGAGAATAGAAGAGGGAGTTTTTTTTAACTGCAGCTTTTAATATAATGAACACAACTATCTGTTAGAAAAATGTTGTAATACGTGGCTTTTTTCAGGAAATTCAAGCATATTGGGTGGTAATGTGCCAAAATGTCAAAATTATTTCAGTCTTCTTAATTTACATTTGATATATGTACCAACCTGAGGAAAATTTAGAGTTGTGATCTTAATAAATACCTGACATATTATGATTGTGAGGCATCTATTATAGGGGGTACTATATATCACCTGACTTTTCATCTACTTTCCCATTAAAAAAATAGAAAAAGAAAAAAGGAAAAAAAATAAAGACATGAGACTTATTATTATCTGCCTTCTATTTCAGAATGTCATGACTAATTGGACATTATTTTTCCTCTTTTTATTTTTTCTTTTTTTCCTCCTTGTAATAATTAGTAGGTGCAGATCTCCTTAAGACACAAGGCTCTTACCAGAACAGCAAAAGACAGAAGTGAATATATGTGTGGTAAGAGATTCAATTCAAGATCTACCTCATGTTAAGGAGATTAAAACAGAGCTGAAAACATTTGTCTAAGGGCTCCTAATCAAGTTAGTGAGCCAAATCATGGCAAACCTGTGGACATCTTGATAAGACACAGCACACAGGGAAGGCAAAATTCTTGAACTTAACCTCCTTCCACCCTTCATCACTAGATCCAACAATCATGATCCTGATGCCTCTTGGCAGGAAATAAAAGACTTTTTATCTTCTGATCTTTATGAAGAGTAGCTAAATAAGTACTTTAAGGTACCAGGCTTAGCTGAAGTTGAGTATGCTGCTGTGAATGGTTGTCCCAGCTGAGCATCATGTCAGAGCACTTCTATTCAGCTGATTGTTAGTGAGTGGCAGGCTGCTAGAGCCACTTCTTAGCTCTGTAAAGTGGCAGAAATCAAAGAAGGCCTTGTTGCTGTGCACAGAGAAACAGAAAATTATCCAGAAGTGCATTTTCCAGCTGCCTTGGAATGTTATGGGAGCAAACATTGAAAACTGTGGGGTGTGTACTCACTGGTACTCTTCCATTCACTTGCTGGACACTTCACACAAAATTTCCATACTTTATAAAGGAGAGACAGTTTGACTGCCAACTGTATCCTGGCCAGTAAAATATTATTTGAACTCATGGTGAATTTGACTCAGATATCTGTCAGACTTCCAACTGAAGAACTGAATATGGTAAAATGTATTTATACATATTAAATTAATAAAAATTTAGTATACCCTGTTAGAGAGATTTTTGCCTTTTGAAGCACTCTCCTTCACTTTAAATTACACAAAGATATTAAAGGTCAGATGAACTATAATGATAAAACAACATCAAAGTCACTGAATCCTCTTGTTTTCTTCTTTATACAAAAGCACTCTAAATAATCAATTTAGGTATATATATTAAACTGAAAAGGTTGTGATACTCAGTAGATAACATTTAACTGGGATTTTTTTCTTTTTGGCCACTGAATCATTTAAAAGAATATATGAAGGTGAAGCCTTGTCTATTGGAAAGGAATGTTCACTTTGCACAAAAGTTTATTGGCAGCAGTGTAATGCAGAACAGATTACTACCTATAGATTCCTTTTTTTGCATTTAAAAGCAATCCAAATGCAGCAGATAATATTCAGAACTATGCCTGTTTTTATAAAAGAATTTCTCAGCCATTAAATATTTGTGAGGCCATTAAAATACACTTTGGTCTCCTGTTCCATAAGGGAATTCTAGGCATATTTTTCTGGAAGGACTGCTGTTTTCGGAACTTATCTTCCTTCTGTATAATTTCTAGGATTTGGCTCCCCTTTTCAAGAGTATGGAAAGAATACAGCTTTAGTTTAGTTTTTAGTATTTCTTATCACTTACTATATGAATTGACTGTCAATGTAGTGAAATCTATTATTTTTGATTCTGACAAAATATCTTTCTGTGGATTTGTTGTGTCCAGTTAATACTTTCGTCATTGTTTTGGCTGGGATATAGTTAGTTTTTTTTTGTAGTAACTAGTGGGGCCTGTGTTTTGGATTTGTCCTGAAAACAGTGTCAATAATGCAGAGATATTTCATTATTGCTGAGCAGTTCTTGCACAGTGCCAAGGTATTTCCTTCTTCTTACCACATCCCACCAGTGAACAGGCTGGGGCTGCGTAAGGAGCTGGGAGGGGACACAGCCAGGACAGATGACCCCACACCACATGATATCATCATACTCACTGTATAAACCTGGGGGAAGAAGGAAGAGTGGGAGTCTTTTTGGTAATATGTTTACATTTCCTTCTTAAGTGTATAAAATAAAATAAAACCTTATTTGCATGTGGAAAAAGGAACAGAACACAGACAGTAACCTTTGTTCAGCAGGAGACAGTGTATGCAAGACTCAAAGTAAGGACTAAATATAAAAAACATAAGTTTATAAAATCAGAATTTTAAACTGGACATAAATCCTTGTTTCTTGTCCTTTCATCTGTCTAAATTGAATTCATATCTATATGGAGAGAGGAAGGGAAGAAAAAGAATCACTGTACACTAAGGATTTTATGCAACTTATTACAAGTGCTGCAGGTATAGCAGATCTTCTGGGTCTCTGGAGCTGTATACAGCAATGAACATGGGAAAAATGATTGTTACAACTATTTAATAGTAATATATTTAAATTAAGATGACATTTAAAGCAAGCATGCATTAGAGGAAGATGAAACTTGAATAAAGTAATATCCTTGAATATTCTAAACATTTTCATTATCTAATAAGTAAAACTTTTGGGAAGTGTTAATTTTCTAATGGCATTTTCTCTCTCACAATCCTTCTGTCTTTTTGTGATCTATAGGTTTTTCTATGAGTGCAGGTTTTTTCTACAGACCTACTGAATTGGCACTGCTAGCTCATATAACAGTAATGCAGCATGCAGCTTCCCAAGATTTGGCAAAGATTACTGAATAAGTATTTTTGAAGAAATGTGTATTCACTTTATAAAGTATATTTAGTGGATAGATGTTGCATTCTATAACTGCGTCTAGTACTTACCATCAGGGCCTTTAATTGTGACTTTTGTTGTAATTTTCATTAACAGGAAGATAATTTATAAAAAAAAAACAAAAAACAAAAACAAACCAAAAAAGCAAGAACAGTCCAGATGGAGTTTCTCATTTTGAATTCTTTTCCTTGGAAAACTGCAGGTGCATGATCATAATTTGACAATGCTGCATTATGGATTAGCTAGTGAAGGCTATTGTACAGTGAGCTCTGCAGCCATCTCATTGACCTCCTTGAAGTCCAAGCATATAATCTCTGTGACACCAACACTGCTGCCAAGCTCATATTTAAGTGGTGCAGCTAACCAAGTCTTTGAAAGGATTGCTTTTGAAAATACTTAGAGACATGGACATTCAATTCTGCAAAAAGTAATTTTATAAATAGGATTTGTAGTTCCTAAGGCTATAAAGAAAATTATAAAATTGCACTGATTAACATTTGGCACTGTATAAACAAACACTTATTTTAGATATTAATGAATTAATAGCATATTCATATACAGTGATGACCTATATGTGAAGTATTAACTTGCAGTTTGAAATGCCTGAGAGATTAATCTTATTCAAAAGGTTAAGCTTCTGAAATATTTTTAATAGAAAAAGATTGACTATAACTAAAATAAGAATAATCTGTGTAATAAATTATTGAAACACATGATCTAGTTTTATCTAGTTGTATGTTTAGGGGGTGGAAGGTTGCTTGAGAAGAAAAAATTCTAGAATAGTATTTAAATCTAAATATAAACTCAAGGTCTATTTAAATGTAGATTTTGCATTTTCACAGATGCCTCTGTGCATAGAGTTTTGATGGCACAGATATTGTAGATAGATGAAGAAGCTGTATCTTTCCAACTCTCTGTTGGCACAGCTCAGACATATGACATTGTAACAGTAATATCATGCAAAGGATGCTTCTGATTAAGTTCCTGGCCAGAGGAACTGAATCAAGTAAGGAAAAAGCTATTTACAAGTACCTAATGCCACTTAGAAAGTACTGACGACTGACTTTGCTAAGACTGTTTCTCTCTTAAAAAGAAAAACAAGAAAAAAGATATAGTTTGGAAAAGCAAGTTTCAGATGGAAGGTGTCTGAAACCATGAACTGTAAAATAACAGTGGAGAAGGCGCTTATCTGACCAATGTGGATGTAAAGAAGACATGAGTTTAGAGTAGGAGAAAGAAAGGAAACTGTAACCTAAAGAAAATGGAGCTTTACATAGACTCTTGAATGGCTGCAATATATTATATCCCTGCTCAAGTACCTTTTCTACTGTCACTTTCTATCTACTTTGTATCCCTTCTTTGTCCAACTTTTCCACACCCTCTTACCATAAATGTCAGTTTTTCTTAGGTGTATCTTTTACCTTCTAAATTCCATCTGAATCTCTGTGTTTACATATCTGTCTTGAGGAGTGTGAATGCTAGTTTTTTTTTTTCTAGCCTTGTCTTCCACCTCTTGTTTTTATTAGTACTTACTTTGCAACCTAGGTGACCTTGCTTTTCATCACATTATTTCTACACCAAATGCTTTAGTTGCCCTTAGTGCTCACCTTTCTATATAAAGTCAGAGTTCTCCTTGTATGTATTCATAAAGAGAGGAAAAATACTTGGTGAAAAGTTCATCAAAAGTAAAGATTGAAATTCCTGATGGTATTTAATGGTTTTATTTATTCATTTTCTTATTCCTTCAGTTTCATTATGACAGTTTTCCATTCTTTTTAACTTGCCTGTTACAAAAAAATATATAGTTTTATACAAAATTCCTCATATTTGTTTCTTACTCCTCTGACTTCCGCTTTTTTATAACAGAATCACAAAATGGGAAAGTTTTATGATATTAATATTACTTTTGATAACTTATAGTTATTGATTCATTTCACTATTTTCCTGGCTTATAAGCAGAGGGTTTTGATGTTTTTGAAGTTTAGCATAAACAACAGTGGATCAGCATTCATTTTTTATGGACAGGTCCAGTTGCAGATATTGAATCCAATATGTAAACTATTTCATCTCATATCAGTTGAGTTTCTGTGTATTTTGGGATTAGTTCCTTAGTTAGCAACAGCATTCAGAAGATGCAAATGTATTGATGAGTGGTAGAGGTTAATATAGAATACATCTCATTTACTGAAGCTCTTTTCTTTGATAGTTATTTCAACCTGCACACATATACCTTCAAGAATGTGTAGATTTTGGAAAGCACAGCTAGATTTACAGCTTATCTTTTGAATCTCTGTTCCTTTTTTAAAAATGTTCACTTGAATTGCCTTGCTGGCCCTGTGTCCTTAAGCAGTTTGGATATGATTGCCCACAGTGACATGCTTGCTGCATTGCCATACTCAGAATGACTTCCAGCCTAAGAAACGTTTGTAAGACTACTACCCCCCAAACCAAAATGATCAATTGTTTTATACTGGTCCAGTTTTCAGCTTCATTTCTTTCTTAAGTCAGCTGAAAGATATTTCTGCATTACCAGAAGATGCCATTTCAGTTTGCATCTTAAACTATACTTTGTCCCCAGATGGTATTGTAAAATGTATTGCATTCAGGCAGAGGCTTCTCAAGCACAACTGCTTCATTTAACAGCAGCATATAAGCATTCAACTCCCAATCCCTGGAGTTCTCCCTTTGCTAACTGTTATAGCATCAGACTTAAACTGGCAAGGTGTTTTGGAGAATGCAGTTTTTCTGAGCCAATTAACTTATGTTGTGAACTGTACACTTTCTTCTGTTGTGAATACAGCAACCAAGAAACCTAAAGAAATCAGAAAAAGTATTTTGTTGACTTCTTAGATAAGAAGAAAAAATAAATTTGGAATTTATCTGAGACTTTGGGTAATTTCAAGTGGAGCAGGAACTCCTCTCTTAATCTGTTTGTCTTCAAGAATTTGCTAAGTGTAATCATACTTGGTCTTTCAAGTGCTAAAACAGGAATAGAAAAATCCATATCGATGCAAACTTCTGTGAAATTCTACTATTATAAAAATCTTAATGGGAAGACTAAGAACTGACAGAATATGCACTAAATTTTGAAATTGTGGAATACAAACTGCTTATTTTATCTGTGTGCTTTTGAGGAATTCATGGATACTATTGCACAAGAGCTCTCTCATCCAGGGAAATCTTGTCAGGAGTTTATTGATATGGAAGAAAGATTAATTACATGTTCAAGTAGACCAAGCTCTGTGACAGAAGTGAATTCTCCTTCTCTGCCTTAAGAGAACTGTTGTTTTTTCCTGGAATTGGCTGGATTTGCAATAAGGTTGTACCCACATGATTTTGTACACTCTTTATTTTGTTCTCTTTTCTGTAAACCCATTTTTTCTTTCGTTCTCTGTCCTGAGAAGACTCAAGGAAGGACTCAGCTGAGTAAACTGAAGTAAACTACACCAGTCAGGGATTAGAGTTTTACTCTGTTTTTTTGAGATTGTAGAAAATAGCTGGTAGTGAAGTGAAAATAGACTAAAAGAAGACATTAATTGATTCAAGTAATCAGCCTCCCTGAAAAGCTTGATGAGAGTGTCTTGAGAAAGAATACAGTAACAGATACTTCAAAAATTTTCAGTCAGTCTTTGAATTTGGTTTTGTCATGCATGCAGTGAGATTTTCATGGATGACTGATCATCTTTTATTTTTCATATTTTATAGCTGTTACAAAATCATAAAAAAATCCATCAGGGTCATACATGGGCTTTTGTGCTCTAGCAATTGCATTTTTTAATTCTAACAGAAAATTAAAAAAAAATTGGTGTTTTTTTTTAGGGGAATCCCAGTATCTAATGATGAACAAAGTAATTTCTGTGCTTTTCTTTAGGGCTTAGCTTTGCCACCTGTTTTGTTCACTCTTGTGCAAGAAGGTGAAGTGCCTCAGTACGTTGCCATACACCAGGCTATGCTATTTCCTTGTTGATTGCATGTGATATCAGTTCAGTGCTTGATATTTTTCCAGCTTACAGAGACCAGCATCAAGTTCAGTCACCTTTAACGCATTTTAGTCTAGATAAATATATATAGAGCGACTATGAAACTTAGCCAATAAAATGTTTTCATCCTTAGGTAAAACCATGTCTTTTCACTTACAGGATGGCTAAAAATCTGCTTTGCTGTTTGGGCAAGAAGACTTGGGAGTACCTCATATTCTTTTTTCATTTGCAATTTGTTTTTTTTTTTTTGTATTCTAGTTGTAGGTGTCAATGCTAAATTTCCCTTCTATCATTAACAGCATGTTAGTTTCACTGTGTTTCTAAACATTTGGAATATTTAAATCTATACACACGACAAGAATCTTCTTCAGTTACCATATTTTGGTATAACAGGAAAAGCAATTTAGCAAACCATTTTGAATAGAACTAAAACATTGTATCTTCCAATAGCACACTGTTACATGTTAAAACTAAGGCAAATTCTTTCTATTGAGACTAAAAAATAATACATAATAAAAAAAAGTTAAATTATAAAAATGGCAAAGTGAAAAGCGAAAGGATAAAGAATACTGAAAAAGAATCAGGCAACAACATATGAAATTTTGAAAACTGTTTTATAACTCTTGCTTTCCAAAATACCTATTTTTCACATATTCAACTGTTTTTAGCAGGAATCAATTAAGATCTTTCACTTTAGTCTTCTTTTTATGCTGTTAGTTTTCAAAAATACATTTACAATAATTACCCACAAACACTGATTTACAAGGGTGTCCCTTGATACTTACCGAAAAAAAGTGGTGAATAAGATTAACAGCATAATACTCTATACACATACACCTCTGTAGAAGGCCAAGGCCATAGTTTTAAAGCATACTGTTGTGAAGTTGAATGCTCAAAGCCATGTTATGTGCCTTTGCAAAATCACAGAGTTTGTCAAAGTGACTGGAGAATCAGTCATGAGAGCATCTTTGCTTGTAAAAAAGTTCCATTGTACCAAAAGCAGTTTCTCAATAGACCTCTTGGACAAAAACTACAACTAAAAAGTGTATCTCCTGTGCAGAATAGATGAGAACAGTGTCTTGTACACTAGCAAAAATAGAAACAGGACTCTTACAGGTCTTTTAATAGCTTTGTGTCCTCTTCCCTCTTTCTTCTTTAGGTTCCCAGAATTTTGAGTCATCTGCCTAAACTGGTAGGTTCTGCTTTTTCTCTCATCCTGCAGTTCAGGTATTTCTTGAGGAGTACTTTTAGAGACTCTAATATCCAGTGGAATTTTAAATTAGAACAATATATATTAATTATTCCCCTTTAAAAATATTCCTGTACCTACAAAAACTTGCTTTCTTTTTGTCAGTACAGGTGCTAAGAGGTGAACAAATTAAACAATATGAGGGATGACACTTATTGCATCTGTTTTTCAGAGGTAGAATCTCTCTCCTAGTGCATCTCCCAAATTTATCTCCTTTCATTTGTAGCTAGTAAATTAAGCTTCCAATTTTCTTTCCTAAGCTTCAGACCTCTGAAATAAGCATTTACCTTTTATATGTTCAAAGTCAAAAACATTCTTAGTATTCACAGGTCCACAGGCAGCAGGAAATTTCCTGTGCTTTTCATTTTTCAAATTTAGCTCTTTCTACTCAATGTCTGTCCAAATGGATAATGGCTTGAATTGAGTTTTCCTATGTAACCTTTGAAATATATTCTCCTAATAGAATCAAGGCATAATCCACCAGATATCAGACAATATTACTGGCATTGTTCAGAAACTTTTTCTTCATTTCCTGTCATACCACCACTGAATGCAATATTGTTTTGGGTTGCTGAAGGCAAATATGGTTCTACATCTGCTGATTGCTTTGAGTGCTCCAACACTGCTCTGCTAGATTGTTGATAAAGCATTTTCTTGGAGTTATTTAAAGTGGAAATGTACATTTGAGCTATAAATAGAAGAAAGAGAAGTTACCTGTAAAGGATAATCTTTGAGATTTTGAGTCAAAAATTAAAAGTTTTCTGGTTACCTCAGATGTTCAAAACCCTTTCTTGTTTCTAGATGTACATTCCTTTAGATAAACAGGAATAAGAATTCTGTTATCCAGATGCCAAGCATGAGCAGTTGAAGAGTCCTATGTGAGGAGGAAAATAAAAAGAAGGCTGTCTAAAAGTAGCAGAATGGAAGTGCTAGCCTCATGTTAATGTATATGTGGTCATTTCAAAACTACTTATTTAATTAAATACTGGTCTAATTGTTGATAAGACAATACTTTTTTTCTTTTATCTTCAAGCATAATATGTGCCTTTACGTTTTGAGAATAATGCTATGGGAAAAGGTTGTGTTGTGCATGCTGAGTTATGAAGATGCACTTGTGGCACCTGAACAGTCAGAACGAGCATTAACTAATTACAGTTGACTACTCTGATTGCCTTCTGTGTTGGAAGGATTGGTTACATGGGCCCACATAATATAACTCAAGTTAAACACAACTTCTAACACCCTTTTCAACTGTATTTTTATTTACAAGCTGAGATGAATGTGGTGGATGAATGAGTTGGTAGATGGATTGAATAATGAGCAGACATTTGGACTCTGAAGATAGTAATTAATGACTCACCTTCCAGATGACATCCAGGCAATACTACTGCCTTTCTTATTCAGTTATTTTCATGTTTTTGAAATAGAATGGACCCTCAGATAATTTTCACATTAAGCAAAATGGGGATGTTAAATGACACTGGATGGAAAACCATTGAGAAACAGAGGGGCTGGACCAACAGATACCTAATAAATCTAGAACTGCAAAAGCTGTGCACTGCAGAAAAAAGCCCAGCCAAGTGCATGAGTAGAGTCTGGAAACTAACTGACTTGTTTGCAGCACTGCTGAAAGGAGAGGTTATAGTGGCTTCCAAGTTGAGCATGAATGGAATGGCACCATGAATAAGGCAAACTGGGCTACATTGTAAGGAATGTGGACAGTAGAGCAAAGGAAATTGCTGTCCCTTCGTACTTCACTTATACTTTGAACTTGCATTTCAAGAATGATGTTGGAAAACTGGAAAGAATCCAAAAGAGGGATAACAAGAGAAAAAAGTCTTGGTTAACCATCTTCATGGTTAGAGACCTGTTCAACTAGGAGATTGCTTAACCCAGTGAAAGAAAAGCTAAAGAGACCCTTTAATAGCAGTGCAGTTTGAAAGTACACTATGAGGATGATGTACTGTGAGGTTCATTAACTCTCCTTACCACCAGCACTTGGTATATTAAAAGGCAAAAGTCACAAGTTTCAACTTTGGCGTCAACATTAGAAGTACTTCACCAGGAGGGTCATATAGCCCTGGAGCACTTTATGAAAGTGAGTGATGAAATCTCCATCCTTGGGGTTTTTTTTTTTTTGTCTAGATAAAGCCAAAGTTGACCCAGTCTAGTACTGGCTAGGGTGCTACTCTGAGTGAGTCCAGTTAGATGACTATAGACATTCCTATGATTCTATGCTTTGTTCTACAGGATAAATACATATTTCAGTTGTCCTGGTACTCTGTATCAGGTGAAAAAACACAGTCAAGGTCTATATCCACTATGTTTATTATACATATTGACATAATAGTATAGGAATTCAATGATTAATTAAATATTTCCTTTCCTTCCCATGATAACTGGAAGATTTACATACTGATAGAACAAAAACATAAGTGTCATAATCCCTAAACAGTAGCAAGAAACATGTATTGTTATCTTCATTCCTCAGGATTCCTAACAATGTTTGTATAAATTAAAAACTGTTAATAGCAGAACACTGTAATTGATTAGCTTCTGTATGTTTACAGCTCTCTTTAATTGCTTAAAAATGCCATTTGTCAGCTTCGTGTTCTATTGACAATGTTATTGATTTATCCGATTTGGGCTTTGTCTTGTCTCTCGTACATAAAACTCACATATGCAGTTCAAATGGGAAATGACTCTATTGATTTCCTTAACTTGAGCCCAAATGCTAAAGATTTTTGGATAAGCTTTCTCATTATTTAAGCCAAAATCAATAAGAGAGAGCATCTTTTAATGAAAGAGCAGTTTGAGCAACGTACTTCAGAAATGGGGTCCTGTTCATCCTTTGCTTTACAAATCGATCTCTTTGGTTCCCTAAGTGAGGTCCAATTGGTTGACATTGTGGTTTGTCTTTGTGTGTAAACTTGCAGCTTCAGAGAGGAGAAGATGAGCTACAGAGACAGCAGAAAACACTTTCTCTGCAACAGGAAAAGATGATCATCTTATTGAGGTACCACACTGTATGTTGTGTGTCCCATAAAATCCTTGCTTCTTATGGCTGTTTTAAAACTGTACCATTTATGGGAGATATAAGATATTTTTCAACCCTATCTCTTTGGGTTTTATTATTCATTTGTGTATTGTTTTCATACTATTTAAAAATATTACATACTTAAATGATACAAATAGTTAATTTGGAACTTTTATGATTTTTCTGAGTAAAATACTATAACAGACTACAATCCAATCACATTGCTTTGTTAACCTGTTAATTTGTTCTGGTTTTATTTCAGCTCCATCCTCAAGAATTTAGACTTAGAAACTCCAGACTAAGCTGTGTAATGTGAAATCTGAGATAAAAAATGAAGAGCTGAAGTTGAAGAGCTATGAACTGGTTATATCCAGCTAGTTACACGGGCAGGCCAAATGTTCAGGTACTGTACTAAGATATCATTAACTGACCTGAACTACATAAATTAAGCTGATTATGCCTTCACTTAATTAACTGAGAATGACCTATTGATGTATAGGCAGAGCAAGATAGAGACTACATGCTACACTGTGCTAAATTTATAGGTTTTCAATTAGTTCTATTATTGACCGAGACTACTTAGAAATGGAGTTTACTTTTATGTTTTGTAGCAGGGTTTTAAATTAGGAAGTTATTTGAAAATGTTCAGTTTGTATCTCTTGAATGATTCAAAAAATGTTCCAGTTAAAACTGTTTATTCAACTATACTGCTGGCTGATTAACACCCAAAAATGTTTGTCTTGCAAACTGTTATTATGGTTTATTACAAGTATTGATTAATGATGCCCAAAATATTAATATTCTCCAAATTTAAGGCCTAATAGCTTTAGAAATAATACAACAAGAATATTTGTATAAAAGAATATTTTATAGGAATGCAAGGAAAATCTCCACAAAAATCTGATCGTTTTATTATAAATGGAAACAGAGATTTTCTTTCAAAAATTGTACATTTATTGTGATTTTTAGTTTAACTCCATACAGCACCTAATAGCAATTTACTCAATGTACTAAATAATCTCAGTAATATATTTACATATTTTGTTCAGAGGAAAAGATGAAAATATGAATGTAGGGATTTTTATATGCAGAATAATAGATGAAGTAAATTATAATTGTGTTACAAATCAACTTCCACTGTAGACATGATTTAAAAAACCCCCACAATTAGAAACGAAACATGAACAAAAAAAAAGCTGCTAAATAATAATACTACTACAAATGTTGGAGAGAAATACTAAGTTTAAAAATATTAACATGTAATAGTAATAAGACTGTTACATCAGACTGATGATTCTTCTGGAATTTTCAATTTTAAAAGATGTATTTTGAACAATAAGAAAAAAACAAAATATCTTACAGATAAGCTTGTTTATTAGTATTAGTATACCAAGTAAAACAAACCATCATGTATATTTAGCTAAAAAGACCATGACTATTCATGTTTTAGACCCTGAAGACAATTTTCTTTAGCTCATTCTTAAGTATAAATTTGGGGAAATGTACTTTCTCTACAGATAAGGGTTGTTTAAGGTACATATCTATGACCAAAGTTAATGTACATTCTGCATTTTTTTCAAATAATGGTACACTAAAATGTTGTATTTATCAGTGCAGTTCTCCTTAAGTTTAAAAAAAATTAAATATTGTATGTATATAGATTATAGTGTGTAAGTGTGTATTTTAGAGATTTATGGTTAAACCTGCCCTTTGCAATCAGCAATCACTTTACTGATATATCTCCTGAAGTTTTCCTAGTCTATAATGAAAATCTGCATACATATGCAGCTCTTTACTCTTCCTTCAAATGCGGTCCATAAGCCTTTGGTATGTACTGGTCATATATGGAACACAAAATGCATCATGGAAACTTGATCCAGGTCCTTGACTTCACTACAGTTAGATTATAGTGGCAGCCCCAACATCTGGTGTTCAGCTGCTGACCAGTTTCTTTGACTGTTACTGACCAACCAAGCCAAGTCTCTGTTTTGTCCACCTTATTGATATGTGTATTGGCACACGCAAATTGATACTCTCTGTCTTAGTTTAGGGCAAATTTGGGAGAGGGAAAACAATAAACTTCTGGATGGACCACCCCTCCCTTTAGCTGAATTGGGATAGGAAAAAAAAAAATTTCTTTGGAGCAAAGTGGAAAAAAGTTGTTTATTTAACAGACAAAGCACTCCCCAGCACAACAAATGAAGGAACAACCCTGAATAACAAAAAAACCTCTCTGTGCTCCGTAGAGATGCCAGAAAGTCTCCCTCGTAGCTGTAGCTCGGCTCAGCTGCTGTCAGTTCCTCTGGTGGAAAGGCCAGGCCCAGGCCAGGCCTGGTGGGCTAAAAGCTGAGCTCCTGGTGCCCTTTTGGGTGTTTAGTTTAGAGCAGGTTTAAACAGTTCTTAGAAAAAGGAAAAAAACGCAGTCTGGAGAACTTCTCTGCCTTAGCTAGCCAGAAAAAACTGACAAAAAGCAAAGGAGAGCTCTCTTTTGCAGTCTACACACTGCCGACAGCACAGGCCATGTGTGTAAGAAAGCTGAGGACTCTTTATGTTTTGAAAACAACTGCTTCAGACATTCTACTGCGTCTCTTTCACTTTCAGATCCAATTTTTAAAGGTACAACACTTATTTCTGAGTTAAACAGATGAATGGAGATACAATTTAGCATTAACCTAGGACACTCTGCTATATGATAATTTTCTTAGTTGCTATGTTGGCTTGTTTACTAGTTTATTTATTGGGTTTTTGTAAATTGTTTCTTATTAATGAGACCCCTGTCTGTGTCTCAGTGTTTTATTTGTATTTTCTATCTGTTAATTTATATTAGCTTCTTGTAGCTCAGATTTCCCCCCTTTAGCCCATGTCTCTATATTTATCCTCTCCCTGTTAACATTTACTCAGGCCTTTGCCTTTTTTTCTCTATCCTAGCTGTCATTGCCATTTCTAATTATCTGACTCACTTTTTAATCCTCGTATCTACCATTTAGATCTCTTTCATTAGGAGGTCTTATTTGTCATACACAAGGTGGTCAGAAATGACACTTTTGTGCTACGTGACTTTTCTGTCCCTTTTCTCTGTTCACTGATTTGAAGGAGTTCATCCTTCAGCATGTCCTGGGGTTCATCAGGCATCACCAGCCTGGCAAGGGAGGAAGGGGATTGTCCCACTCTGCTCTGCACTGGTGCAATCTCACCTTGATTCCTGTGTGCAGTTTTGGTCATCACAATATAAGGAAGATATGGGAGTACCCCATCCAAAGAAGGGACACGAGCATGGTAAAGGGCCTAATTTACCACACTCTCCACTTTATGGTGGAGAAGCCACGTGAAAAGCAGCTGAGGTCTCTTGGTCTGTTCAGCCTGGAGAAGACAAGACTGAGGGGAGACCTCATTGCAGATACAACTTCCCCATGAGGGGAAGAGGAGGGGAAGAAACTGCTCTCTTCTCTGTGGTGACAGTGATGGGGCCCAAGCAAATGTCTTGAAGCTGTGTCAGGGAATATTTAGGTTGCATATTAGGAAAAGGTTCTTCACGTAGAGGTTTGTTGGGCACTGGAACAGACTCCCAGGGAAGTGATCACAGCATCAAGCCTGAGAGCAATTCAAGAAGTATTTGGACAATGCTGTCAGGTACATAGTGTGACTCTTGGATATACTCGTAGGTTCCTTCCAACTCAGCATATTCCATGATTCTGTGTTTCTGTGATATCACCCATGTTTGTTTTCTCTGGGATCACAAACTCCTATCCACCCACTCACCATCTTAAGATATCCTGTTTGCTTCCTTCAGTGTTTTTCCCAGGTACCTGAGGAGCCTCTACAGACGTTTGTGACTGTAATCTCTTTCCTCCCTTACCACCATAGTCTCACTGAGCAAACATTTCCAACTAAAATAGTCAGACCATTTACCTTCTGCATAATTTCAGCCATGCCACTTTTTATTCTTCTCATGTCTCATGAAATTATTTTTTTTTTAACCCTCATGAGTTTCTCTCATTTCTAACACTTGTCATTTACTATGTTACATATTTCAAATTCCTACTTTTTTTATGTGATGCAAAATTTCTTTTTCTGCTCCTTCATTGGCTGTCTTTATACTTTTCTCTATTACAATCCTGAAACGTGTATAGTTTTGGGGTTCATATTTTGCTTAAACTTGTTCTTCTTAATCCACCTTATGGTGTTCTTTAAATAAATTGACCAGGCAGTGATTGCTAAATTTTGCATCAGTGGAACAAAGCTGATGAATGACTCTTTCCTCTTCTTCTTGTCACCCTGACAAGAATCCAGACCTTTGCACAGGGTGTAACAATCAAGTTTTACAGCTTGCATATTTATGTTGTCATATTTTAATTACAATGCTCAGTTCTCTCTTCTTCTGATTTATCACATTCACTTATGATTAACTTCAAATGGTGTTACAGATTAATTAGGTCAGGAATCATGCCTTCTTTTGTACTTTTTTTTTAACTGGTCTAGCATAAAAGACTGCACTTTTATTTATAAATGTAAAGGTAATAGAGTCTGCTGCTTTTAGGGATTTTCATACTATTTATGCTTTCCCAACTGATTCTCAGGAATTGTTCAGGGATTTGGAGTCTTAGAATTTTTCCCAATAGGTAGTATACATGTTTTAAATCATAGATGCTGACTGATCCATGATCACTGGCCTCAGTGACAGACTGGTTCCTGGCACATTTAATTTACTGGCATGGATGAAGTCTCTCTTGATCCTGACTGAATTTTAATTGCTACCTTTGCACAAAAATAGTAATTCCTCTAATAATTGCAATAATTTAGGCTGAGAGAAGATAAAATGGAATTTGTAGTATTATTTTCATAAACTGAGTCTGACCATAAGTCATCTTAAATGACTAAGAAGTTTCAATCTTTATAACTCTTGTAGCATGTTTTTTTCAGAGAATGATGCATTATTCTTTCTGCCTGGGTATTTACATGCCTGTCATAAATGGAGAACTGCTGCTAAAATGCCTTTTCTAGCAGAGTTTTGTTGTGTAAACTAAAGTAAGTAGAATTCTGCAGCTGTCCTTGAAGGATATTTAAGCATCACAGGTAGTTGTGGTCATGGGGATTCACACTGAAAGTCAAAGTTATTATTTATTCATTCAACAAAGCTCTCAGACCTGTATCACCCTGCTGCCTGGGTTGTAGTTCTTGGACTGTAGATTTCTCAAAGAGGCATACTAAAGAAACTTGATTTTTGTGGGCTGCAGCTTGTTATGTCTGTTGTCTGCTCTTCAATGTTTCTCTCAGTTTGGTAAGAGATAAGGAAATATGAAAAAGAAAAGATGTGTCAAAGGAAATTATTTGTGTCTTTTACTTTAATACTCTTTTGTTCAGTTCTCTGCCCTAATATCTTACTTTCTCTCCATAGACAAGATGTGTTGCCATGTACTTTGCCCTTTTGACACTTCATTTCTCTCTTTCTGAAAACCTTTCTCTGTAACTTAGGGTAGGTACTCTTCAGCCCGGAGTTTGATTCTGCAGCAAAGTTATTGGCAATACACCCAGGGCTTTATCATCTTCTTCCTAGCCTCCCTTTGGAACAGTTGCTTTATCTCTGAGATGCCTAAGGTGTCAGTTTATGCACATCAAGCTCTCTATTTCTCTATTCCTGTTTTCTTTACAGTGCTTTTTATTTAAACTATTTTTCCAACATTTTTCTTAAATGAGGTAAAGCAGGTGTAGTTGGACCTTAGCCCTAATGGATCCACATGACTTTTTCCTTAATAAGTGAACAGTTTGCCTTGAAGGTTTGCCCTCAAATATGCTACAAATACTCTCCTGAAATTCTCCTAAAAGAAAACAAATGAGATAAACTGAAATACCTCTACTTTCTGAGGAGCTAAGGAAAATTTCACACTGCAATTTGAACTCTCAATTTGCATTTCACTGATGGGTTTTTTCTACTGACTAGCTGCTGAATGCTATCTTATATCATGATTTTACATAAATAACATTCTTCAAATGCTTGTCCATCTATATATTCATGCTCTATCAGTTTGCACTGAAAGTATGTTAAAAGAACCCAGTGGTTCTGTTTAACCTTTTAAATTATATCAAATACTAAAAAATAATGACTAGCACACAGTTTCTGTCCTTAGCAATTCAGAAATGTTTAAAACATAGGTTTCGAAAAGGGGAGGGAGAGAAATGTGGGTAGTGAATTTATAAATAAGCAGGAATTGAAAATCTAAAAGTATCCTCTCTCAAGTGCAACCTCTTCACAGGTATGTTCTCATGGTGCATTTTTCTTAGCAGTACTTTTCCTTTGTAATGAAATTTACCTGGAAGTAAATCTTAAAATCTTCTTAGAAGAGCAGAACCACACAACAGTTCCAAGAAATGTATTCTCCGAATGTCCTATTCTGGAGAAGTAATTGATGGAACTGAATATGCAGTTCCAAGTTCCCACTCTGACAGTCTCAATAATACTGGCAGCCTTCACTGGAATTACTGTAGTTAGCATTTTGGCAGATTTTTCTTGCTGCAAATCATCATATATTCTCTTTAGTTGGACAATATGTATCTAGACATGTCTGTGTCACTTGATTTTTCATAATCATAACTGAAATAATTATTATTTTGTGCTACCTTACTCATAATTTAATCATCATTCATGATTCTTCCCCATAACTTTTCCATAACAGTGAAAAGTTATGGGAGAGAAGAATCATTATTTTAGTTTTAGTAGTCTAAGCTTTCTATAATGTACATGTTTTTCAATGTAATATCTTTCTGTACAAATCAGGGTATTTTATTTACTACTGATAAAAGACGTATCCATTTTAAAGTGAGTATTAATATTTTATATGTTGCTATATAAAATTTGTATATACAGCAACAAAGCTCACATTTCCACAAATTTTTTTTTAATTCATTCTTTGTAAGCATTCAAAATTACAAAGAATACAAAATACCTACATAGTTTGTCAGATTGTATCATGTACTGATGAAATATCATGCACGTAGATACAAGAATTTTGGATCTTTCCCAGCCAAATCTATTTCCATAGTTTTCACTAGTATTCTTCATCAATTTACTTGGGTTATGCCTAACATATATGTTAACTGATAAAATGGCTACAGACATCAGATGGATGGAAGGTAAGATGGGGATCTTAATCAATGCTTGAATAAAAATATTAAGAAAAAGCTTTGAATTGTCTTGCAAAATTATGAAAATACTACTGGAATGCACTGAGTTTGAATGGGTTGAAGATAATTGTCTTTATAGCAGCCTGTATATGATGCCGTGTTTTATGTTGGTGTCTAAATTAGAGCTGACAACACACTGAGATTTTCGCTGTTGCTGAAAAGTGCTTCCATGATGTGTTTTGTGTTTCTCACCCTGCCTCTTCAGGGAGCAGTCTGTGGGTGTGGGCAGGAAGGGAGGAGGGGAGACAGCCAGGACATTCATTCTTAAAGACAGCTCTAGGTAGACACAAGCCATGATCTGTTTTCACTAGGGCAAATGGAAGAAAAACAGAGCCTGCTTCCTAGCTCTACAGGAACAGCAAACAAATTAGGAATGATGGAATGAAGTACTTCTAAAAACGCAAGAAGACACTCACTAGTTTCAGTGTATTTTGAAGTTTTAAGTTTGACAAAAATCTGGAAATGAATGGAAGAATTCAGATAGAAATTCTAGATCTTTGTTCAGTGAGATCAAAGGTGTGTCCAACTTGCAGTGTACATGTACTTCTGAGGATGAGAGAAGATTGGAAAATGCAAAAAGCAGGACAATGGCTCATGATAATAACTGTAAATAATATGAAATTGAAAGGAATTTCTCGCCTAGAAAGAAAATAAGTGTCCTTGGATTTACTGGCAATGGGAGAAATTAATTACTTAACTACAGATGAAGAAGAAGTGAAGTAACAAAAGAAGAAAAAAAGGAAGATTACTAATATTTTATTCCTCATTTCTTGCAAAATTTAGTATGTGCGATCATCCTACCAATCTGTCCTCTAGAGAGTTCAAAATCAAAAGTAAAATTCAAATCTCAAAAATAATTTTGCAAGTTTTGGGAAGAAAAGTAGCTACATAGTAAAAACTCAGACTATCACTCCTTTTGAAAGGTAGAGCCGGAGCTGTCTGACTGAAAGTTAATCAAATTAAATGCAAGACCTGGTGAGGGTCAGAAGAGCAATGTGAAAGGCAGAGAAAGAAGCCTTTGCAGTCAAATGGAGCATCATACCATGAGAGGAGAACATTTATCTTATTGCTCTCGATGTAACATCCACCAGCAGCGAAGGATAGAATAGTGAGGGTTGGAAGGGAGTTTCAAGATCACCAAATGTGGTTCAGCAGAGAGAAAAGAAAATAAAGAATCATATGTACAGTTTTCAGGCTGAACCCTGCCCTTTTTCACTTCAGTGTATTCTGAACTTTTACAAAATCCTTTTTCTTACCCTTGTGTGTGGGCAAGCTCTCTGTCCTGAGCCTGTACATTTGAATGGCAACAAACTCCAAACCGGACACACGGATGAGTAGGATCAGAGGTGTGACTGCTAGCCATGAGAGAGAGAAAGAATGAGTTTGAGACAACATGGTCTGAAGGATCCCTGGGTCTGCCTGTCAAAAACCAGTATCTGGGAACCCCACTTTGACTATCATAGGCCTGAGGTTGGAGAGCCTGTAATGTGTGTGTGTGCGTGCCAGATTACTGCCAGGCTTCAGCTAGACAAGTTGATGGGTAGGGAGAGAGGTCAGAGTGCCAGCATCCAGTGTAGGACCAGAAGTCAGAGAGCTGAGAGTCAAGGGGCTGAGCAACTGAACGACATCAGCATCTAGGGGCCAGCTAAGGGGCAATCCTGGGTTATGTTTGTGTGTAAAACTTCAGTCCTGGTCAGATGGAGACAAAAGAGAAAACTGGACTCCCTGTGCTGTTCACAATTACATAAATGCTGTTTGTGTTGATGTGGGACACAATATGGAACAGACCTTCTCTGTGCAATCTGTGTGCTTGGCCACATGTGTATTGTTTGCACTGTGTGTGTATCTGAGCACCTCTTGGCAACATACAATTTACCAAACTTCTACTGGCTGGACATGGAGACATAGAGCACTGGGAAACTTGTTTCTGTGGGGATGGAACAAGAGAAGTTCTGAAGTCTGTCAGTGTCATCTACTACTAACTGCAATGTTACACAGCTCGGGTAGCAGCTGCTGGCTGGATCACCCTCAAATGCAGGGTTGTGACAGTCTGAACCCTGCTGTAGCCTGTCCAACTCAGTGAGTCCAAGAAATAAAGTACATAATTAATAATAAAACATTTTAGTAAGTTAGGACATAATGCTCTGTCTACTTGGGGTAGCAGTTTGTTTAGAGTTGCTTTGCATTTTGGTTTTTGTGCATGTGTTTGTTTGTTGTTTTTTTTTTTTTTAACAAAATGATAGTATCATGTCTGAACAACACAAAGTATTTAACTGCTATTTCATGAGTTGTATTAGAATCATAGGATCTTTTGACTAAATGCAGCTTTTCTCTTTTTGTTGCTTTTATAAAATTTGGAGATCTGGAGTTCAAGTAACAGGGACAATATGTAAATATGGTTTTTTAATATAAGTATTCTGAATTGGTTTATAATTAATTCCTGCATTTCATGTTATAAATTTAAATAAGCTAAATATAAATAAGATTTAGCTAAGTTTAAAACTATGTATGCCTTAGAACGTTTTAGCAAGATAGAATGCTTTGGACTTCTACTGCCTTCAATATTTATGTTTGATATTTTACAGAGGTTTTTAGAATGCTTATTTAGAACAACTTAATATAATTTTACCATAAAGGGTACTACAAAATGTTACTAATTTATGTGACATTTTTTAGGCTCTTGATTCTTTTTTAGAAGTGGTCACGGTATTCACAAATTCCTTTTTTGCTCAGTTGTGGGTTTTAACATCCTAAATGATTAGAGATAAAACAATCAAAACTGTAAAATCAGGCTTTGTTAGACAACTCCATTAAGAATAAGCTCTCTTTATGGGAAAATTATATTGAAGCTTATTTAATTTGAACAGTGTGAAGAGTTGATAAATGTATCTTTTAATCCACAAAATGTAATACTGTTTAAAGATTAAGTTTCAGAAGTGTGCTACAACTATAATGCAATGTTTTGTTAGAATTTATTTTCAGAAGATTTTAATTTGAAAAACATCAGTGTTTCTTTAGCTTGGATGCACCAAACTAGTCTCTCAAGTGTATGTTAGATACACACAGCTTGATTATGAAAAATACTTAATGCTTAAATCTTCAGATTGTGCATCAATTATTTCTGAAGATAAATTACTCATTTGAAGCTAGTAGCTAAGGAGTGTTTAGATGTTTTGCTGGATCTTTCAGTATGTCAGCATCTTCCGAGGACACTCTTGAGGCAAGTACAATTCTAGCTATAACGAGTCTGCAGTGCATATTCTTCCCCAGAAAACTTCTTAGGGCTCCTACACAGAAATTACAGATTTTCTAAAAGTGAGAGCAAAATTCATATTCCAAATAGAAAATAAAAGTTGTTGTAAAAAAAAAGAAAAAAAAATAATATATATATATATATAGAGAGAGAGAGAGAGAGGCTTGGTTCATCAGATGGCAAAGAAACAACTTAAACATAGCTTGTGGATTTTTTTAACTTAAGGAACTTAACCAATGTTATCTGAACATATTTACATACCATATGTGTGGATTGGTTGGGGTGGCTGTCTCTGAAATGTTATTTTACAACCAGAATGTACTTTGTGCTCCTTGCGTTCTTTGTCACTTCTAATATATTTGGCAATTCTTGAAATATTTGATGCTGCAAATACAACCTGTCATTTCAACAGATGGACAGATTGAATCTGTCAGACTAGTGGAATTTGCAGTAAATTCACTGCAGCACAAGTGAAACCATGAAAAATTTTATTGTCTTAAATAGCTGAGCATAAGTCATTGCTTTTCATCAAAATACTATCTGGCATTTAAGTACAAAAGAGGAAAGTTTATTTGTAAACAGTCTGCGTAGTAGATTCGGTTAGAATATTTACATTACTATAAATCAATTTTTAAGTATACAAATGAGAACAGAAGTATTTTCAATCAAAATTGAGCACTTTAAAAATGTTTGACTGTAGCTACAGTCTTGAGAAAAATAGGCTAAATAAAGCGCTCCGCAGAAAAACAAAGATTTTAGGGAGTGAAAAATACACAATTTTTTTATATTTTCCACCCATTTTGAAAATAGAATGCTGACTATTTCTAATAAGAGTAATCAGAGACCCTTACAATAGAATCTGCTACAAAAAAATTGAAACACACCGGTATATTCGGTAAAGGTTTTGTAGTTTTTCAAACACAACATTTTTAGGTATGTATATATAATAGTCCTTTTCTGTCACTGTCTTATCTAAACCATGCTAACCACATATTTTTTACAATAACATTGAAAAAAGTATGAGTGTTTTTTACTGAGCAATATTACAATAAATTATTGTTTTATGTACATAGGCATTTCTTTCTTCTTGGTACTGAATATTTTTGTCCTTTGTAGTTTGCCACTGTTTGACAGGGGACATTTTCCTTGTGAGGCAAAATGTTCCAGTGCCTGTTTTGCTGTGCTTAACCTAATAGTTAACTTTTTTATTATGCCTGTATAAATACTAACACTGTAACAAAAATCATTTTAATAATCCTGTGAAGCAGACCACATAAACCAAGAACACTTATTTTCATTGAAGGCCTGTGCTAATTTTTTATTAAGAGATACATTAAATATTGATACATCCAACCTCTGACTGAACCTTCAGAGTTGTCACATATAGGGGTAGCTGAAGATTTATTATGCAATATAAAATTAGGCGTATACAATAAGTTTCATTATAAATGACCTTTGCAGAATAGAGATTGCCACAGAGAGTAGGTTCTTTTTTTGCACAGCAGTAAAGGGGTTCAAAAAAGCAAATATGAAAACAAAGGAGTGGGAAATGCTAAAATGAAAAATATGCTCAAAGAAAATCCAAAATTGTTTCCTTATGAGAAAACATATTCTAGAAAAGTCTGCCTTCCAGTGATGGAAAATCAAACTATAGTAGAAGATAGGAAAACATATTTTAGCAACAATTTTTTTGACATGTTACAGGTAAGAATACTACAAAATGGTGAGATAATAACTCTTAGCAACTTAGATATTTATAATATATCAAGAAATGCTTGTAAAGGTTTATTAAGAAGCTCATTACATAATGATTTCTCTAGTGTATATAATGTATAAGTTAATGGAACAGTAAGGTATCTTGGTAGAAGTAAATATGTACTAAGCAGTAAGGAATGATATATAATGATGGAAAGGTTAACTTATTTGTAGAGTCTTTAGAATTAATTATTCTTATCTTTGTCTTTTCTGTTGATTTAAATACATAGCTGAAAGACCAAAACCTAATTGTTCATCAGCACAGGCAGCCTTCAGCAGACAATCAGAATGTGCTTTCAGCTGAAGAAGCTCACTGGTGTGATGTCTTTCTCAATTTTAATTCTGATTTCACAGAAGTTGAAAGGAAGGTGTGTCAAAGCTTTAATGCAGCTCAGCCACAGAATAAGAGTGACAAAAGATCTCATAACAAAATTTTCTTATGCAACATGCAAAGTGTTTTGAAAAAGATACTGTGTGCGAAAATAAATACTGATTATATTTACTTTTTACTGCAGAATATGCATTAATTACATTAGAGTACATTTATATCTGGTGGGAAAAAAATCCCTAAGTAAAACAACAGATTTTTCCTGTAAATTTTTTCCACTGTAAAAATTTCATATTGCTTTTATGAACTATTGCTTAGAATTATAAAGGAAGACATGGCATTGTGTAGCTCGTGTTTATACTGAGTAAAATTAATCGACTTAGCTGTAGACTTTGTTTACTTTTGGAGCATAGAAAATGAGGCAGTATGTGAGAACAGCATCTTTCTTTCCTTTTAAAATCAAAATTTTTTTTAAATAGATCAACAAAGTTACCAGACTTTTATTACAATATATTTAAAATAATTTATTTATACCAGAGCACATAAAATTAAAAATACAATTAAAACTGTGAAATTGAGACTATTTTACAAAATAGAGTTGATCTTGGTTTCTTTCCTTCTGTAAATTGAATTGGTAATGCCTTTGCAGTTGGTAATGAACAAGTGATGTGTCACATCACTGAAATTGTGTATGGTGCTGTCTACAGTCTTTGACAATCTTATGCCCAAGATTTCCACCATGGCAAGATAGTAGAAGATTTTCCAAATAAAGAGTAATATAATGCACTACTGCTACCTGTGCTGCATTTGGTCAAGGCATAGAAGCATCTCTGGAAGGTTGTATTTTTTTTTTAAATTTGAGAATAAAGAAAAAGCAACTACTTGTTGTATTCTGGCAACTGGATAGATAGAATAAATGTTCTAAATACTAAAGAAAAAATGTAATAATTTTTAATTAGGTACCATATCAAGAGAAACTAGAAAATTAGGAAAAAATACAGTTTTAATAAATAAAACTGATAGAGCCTAGGATCATTAAATTGATGAACACTTGTCTTCAGTACATGTAGCATCCATAGAGTGCACCATCCAAGGTTATCAATTTCTGGGTAAATACTTCACAGAGGAAATGAGGAAAAGGAGTTCACCTGAGTGCACACCTTTTCAGGGTGATTCTTAACTTAGATTGGTTTTGCCTGTGTACAGTGTGTATGTAGTATAAATTACATCATAATGTCCCTAAATTTTCAATTCCTTTAAAGAATGAAAATTGTGAAAAGTGTAAATTCATTAGCTTTAGTTTTCAGCTGGTCACTTTAAAACTCAATTTTTTTTATATAGCTAATGAAAATATTCTGGTTTTGGGTGCAGTTTTTTGGTTTGGTTTGGATTTTTTAAAATATATTTGGAACATTTCTATGGTGTTGCAATATGAGAGCCTCAGCTACACATAAACATCTGGAGCAACAATTTCTTGTCTTCCAGAAGCTCTAAATATACATTGGCAGAAATTGAATGGCTGAGTCATGGTAGCAGGTACCATTGTCAATGGCAGCACTTTCAACAGTATGCCCTACTTTACATTTGGAATAGAGTAGTTATTTAAGTTCTTTCTAAACATGCTGCTTTATTAACAAGAAGTGGTAACACCTCTTGGATATATGAGGAGCACCTATTCTTTTGTTTCTCTCAGACAAATCTGTTTTACTCTGTGGTCTCTCAAATATTTCAGTGGCATCAAAGCATTATTTTCTATTTTAAGATATAAAACAGATCAGGTTAAAAGAAGAAATAAGAGATAACAGCTGAGTCAACTCTGCCTTATAGTGTCATGAATTGCTCTTTCCTTCAACATCCTGCCACATGCCAAGTGGTGTTTTGTCCTTTGATTTTTTTTTTTTTTTTTTTTTGGTATGGTCTGTGTAGTGGCAGCCAAGGAGAGTGCTAGGAAACAGAAATATGATGCAAGAATCACAGAATGGGTCAGGTTGGAAAGGACCACTGTGGGTTATCTGATCCAGCCTTCCTGCTCTCATCCCAGAGCACATGGCACAAGTTTGTGTCTAGATGGTCCCTGAATATCTCCAGTGAGGAAGACTCCACACTTTCTCTGGACAATTTGTTCCAGTGCAAGATCATCTGCACAGTAAAGAAGTCCTTCCTCATATTTTGTGAAACATCTGTGCCTCAGTTTCTCTGCTTGCCTCTTGTCCTATTGCTTGAATCACTGAGCAGAGTTTGGCTCCATCCTCTTGGCTTCCCCACATTAGATGCTTATAGACATTGATGAAGTCTCCTCTCAGTCATCTCCTTTCGATTTTTTTACATTTGATTGCCGTATGAAATGTACATGTAATATCCTATAGGTATTATAATTAAAGGTACATTACTGCACATAACAATACAGGAGTCTGGTGCATAACTTGGGGATTAATATTTTCTGCATCTCAAAGACTGATTCTCTTCTAATGTTTCAGAACTTTGTCTTTTGGCTATGAAATATGAATTTGCTGGTAAAGGAATTAATATTTTGTGATATAGTCACTCAAGTGAGACTTTTATATTCTATATTGAAATAGGAAACTTTTATTCTGTCCTTACCATTTTTTGTTTTTTATTCCTCTTATGTACCTGTGAAATAAGTGGAGAAAAGATAGAATGGCTATAGGGATTTGTACACAGGACTAAAGTTCCCTATATATTTGTGGGGAGAAAATAACTCCATCTCTGCTATGGAGCTGAAAGGTCATTGCCAAGCTCTAGCTGACAGTCCTAATACAAATATAGTCACAGATACAGTGTATATACATTTCTCAGAAATGTCCCATCTTCCTATGAGGTCAAAATGGTATATCCTTGTCCCCCCACAAGCAGGAAAAAAAGCAAATAATTTTAAAAGTGTTAGGACTTCAAAAAATGTTACCAAATTCACTCACTCCACAATGGACCTGACAGATTGTCAGTCAAGGTCAAGATACGAATATAAATATTTTTGCTTTTCTGAATCTTCACCAAGAAGCAAATGGCAGCTATAACTCCTAGCTTTTATACAGTCTTTCTCCTCTGTCAGTTTTTGTTTTTTTCAGGTTTTTTTTATTCATGCTCCTACACCTGTTTAAAATCTTTCATCATAAATATTATGGCTATTACATATTGTGGACAAAATGGATGTTTGAGAAGAATGATATCAGAAATGCCCATACCTCTTTAATACTGTGTCTGCTCCTGGACTTTTCCATTTAATCTTTTTGGGCTCTTTGCTTTAGAAGGCAGAAGAGAATGATGGAGGTCTGGCTCAGTTTCAGTCAGCTAATTTAGTAACTAGGATGAAGAGGAGCCTATAATTCTAAAGTTTTCCTTTTTCTTTCAGATTTTTCCTTTCCTTTTGAAGTATTAAAATTCTTTGGCAAAACTGCCACAAAATTGCCACAATGGCAGCTGTAATCCCTTGACAGCAAGATTCTGGAAACACTCCTTGTGGATTTGGGATTTCAGAAGTTTAGACTTCTTTTACTTTTTGTAACTATTTCAGAATCCTTGAAAAAAGATGAGAGAATAGAATGGAAACTACCTTACTGTGGCATCCCACAGTCTTTTTTTACTTTCTTAGAAAGTTATACTGCAGACCACCATTTATTTCTCTCAGATGTGTTGATTTTGGCTGTTACATTTTTAAGAAAAGCGATCATTTCCATTCACAGAGATTTTAATTAGCTCTCCTCAAATGTACTTCAACTGTTTATAATCTCTTGAAGGAGTCTATTCTGATTGATTTTTATATTTATGTATTTTGTAAAACTCTTGAGTTTTGTCGGTTTGGGTTTTTCTGTAAGAAAACAAAATTTTGAATACACTGATTCACTCAATGGAGGGGAAGCTGCTGCAGCAGGTGTCCCCAGACCTAGGCAGCAGCAAGACTGAGCACATATTTGCAACAGGCACCTGAGCACACGTACACACTGTGCAAACACATATGGAAGTGGCTGGCCACACAGATCAATGAAGGCAGAAAACACTGGGCTCACTCAAACACAAATAGCACCAAATGCCTTCTCCTGTTTCTCTGACTGGCCAGGATCAAAGACAATTAGTGGCAAATATATGTATACATACATACATACATATGTACGTACATACATACTACCTATATATATATATATATAAGTAAATATATATAAGTATCTATCTATAAAAGAGTATATATATATATGTGTGTAAATATATATAAAATATAAGTGTATATATTTGTATATATATATATAAAAGTATATCGTGTGGATCCCTCCAGTAACAAGGGATCTTACGCATTGCCTATGCAATCAGGGTATGAGTAGATATGTGCTCTATCATACAGTCTTATACAATTCTCATTTTTACAAAATGTATAGATGGCATGTTAATTCTTTGTTAAACTAAAGGGTATACAGTGTGGGTTATGGGCTCCTATAAGACAACATTACTTTCAGTGCTGCACTTATTGTGCTGATAGGTTTGCTGTTTTGGTGTTTGTTTAAGTTTAGAAAGTGGAGCTGACTGAGTCTGGGCTTCAAAAGGAGCTTTTTAATCTGTTAGTGAGGTTAATGGCGGCAACATTCTTGAGCTGTTTTGAAAAGTTCAGTCTGCAATTTAAGATTTCCGGGGGCATATATTTTACATAGAAAACCTCAGTGTTATTATTTCTGTGTTGTTTTCTGATGTGATAATAAATAGTCCAAGTTTATACACAGACTTTGCATTATTAGTTTTTTTCCAATATCTCTCTATTCAGAAAGCACATCAGTCTCTGAAGGAAGCACAGATTCTGTTGACACATCTTTGACTTGGTAAATATTCAAAAATTGAATCTATACTCTTATAAAGAATGGAGATTTGTAGAATGAATTTTGTGATGTGTCTTTTCCTAGTTCCCAGAAGAATCTGTTATATTTGTTGTCTAACCACCCCAGAAAAATAATCCTCATCTTTCTTAGGACCTAGTCTAGATATCTCTAATATTTCATGCTCATCTTTGCTTTGGTTGTCCCTAATTGTGATTACACTCAGTGTGCTTTCTCACCTAGTAGCAGATCACTGTTTTACTCACTGTTGAATTTCTCAACTGTGATGATGAAATCAGGTCAATGTTTACAAGAAATGCTCCTGCACTTACTGTGGCTTCCTAGAAAAATAATGTCATGAGTGTATGTAGTGGAATGGGAAGGTTATTTGAATATCTTTGTTGTATGTGAGTGTTGGATTCAGGAGGAAGAGAAATTGTATTTCAATATTGTAGAGCCCCACCTTTGTATTTTAGGCAAATAATATTATTAAATTTTTATTATTTAAATAATATTATTTAATATCTGCCAATGTAGAGTTCATTAACAAACTCTAGTTTGTTAATGACAGTGGCATTTCTGCTCCATGGTGTTTTTGGTGATCTTGATAGTCTACTTGCTTCCTAGCATGAAGAGAAAGCATTAGTTGTGCTTCCATTTGCATGAGCACATGGGCTTTTTAGGGAGGACGTTCTGCCGTCGGCGAGGAAGCCATTCTCCAACAGACATTCCTTATTCCATCATCATGTCAGTGTATGTGCTTCCACTGAGATGGGACATTCTGGCTAATGAAAAAGTAATCTGACAGCTTTGCTGCAGCTGACATAGCATAACTCCCTGTAACTGCAGTTGTGGTTTGATTTCAGTTGTACTTCAAATTCTTCTAGAATTTCTATTATTTTATTCTATGGCTGAAGTAAAACTGAAACAATGACAAATCATACTAAACAGGAAGCAAGACTTTCGGTGTTTACTTCTGCTAGCATTGCAGTGGAAAAACTTCTCAGATCTCTCATGATTGGACATACTTATGCATATGTGTATTCTCTTTCATTTGAAGAATTGAAACTATTAGTAAGCAACATCTTTATCCTTGTTTACCTGGATTAATTTCTTGTAACTTGTTTAGTTATTTAATTTTGTTAAATTGATTCTAACCCTGCTTCCCCTATCTGGATTTTGGCATTTACCTCAAGTACATACCAGGAGCTCATCTTGAACTTAGTTAATGTTTTGGCGACTGTTACTTCACAATAATTGACCAATATATGTGTAGACATAAGGACACAGGTAAAAGGTCTTTTCCAAAAGAATCATCTACTGTGAACTGAAGTCCAAGAGTTAAACTTCTGGAGTCTGAACACTTAAAATGTACACTATTAATATTAAATATGTGTTTAATTTTGAGGTTTAGCCCTGGAAATAATGAAGGCTTTTCCAAAAGTTGCACTGATTAATGCAAAACAACTACCACACTTCCCGTATTTTTGTTTAGTTTCAAGATATTTCTTAAGTGATGACAATATGTATGTCAAATATTTCCAGGGTGGAGTAAGCCACTTTTCCTTAACCTAAGCATTCAAAGAGGACATATGTGCAAAGAGAGGGAGTTAATTTCGTAAGTCATTGATGACAGCGTAACCACTGAGTAGCATAACAAAACAGAGCAACAAGTCAATTACGTGTTGTCATCACTAATGTGTGAAAATACCTTCTTAATTCTCCCTCCTCCACCAGAAACATGTTCTTATTTACAGCACAGAAGATTTACTCTATAATTCAATTTGTCACTTCAGGGAATTTGTTGGAGAAAAGTAAACAGAGACAGACATTTGACATTGTCCAGAATGTGAAATAGACCTTTTTCTTCATTTTAAGGAGCAAATCTTCTGTATGTACATTTTGAAACTGGAGTGGGTAAAAATTTGAGGTAATCTAAAGACAAGGAAAACAAGACTTTTTAGTTCAGTTTCAGCTGATTTTCAGTTTCTGTCATCAAGAAATTTGAAACATGAGGTACCCACAAATGAACGAAGTTTATGAGGAGCAAACTGTAATTATATGAAATATTTATAGTGTGGTGACTGGATGGCTACCACTGGTTACCCAATACAGGACCTTTAACCTCTGAGTGACCAGCTCCAGTGTGACCTTGGGCTGTTATGACCGAAGGCTGCTGCCATGTGACAGTTTCTCGGTGGCATGTGTGAAATGTGTTAAAGCTGCTCTCAGCCTAACTTCAGGAGACTGGGCAGTGATCCCTGTGGGCCAGGACTGAATCACGTCAGCAGGAGAGTACAGGGAACATTGCTTTGAAGCAGCTATGCTTTTACTTCCCTGAATCAGATACATGAGAATCTGCATGTAATACTTTGCATTTCTTTACATGTATGTGACAAAGTGAGTCTACATGCGTTACTGCTCTAAAATTTATTAACATCACATACACCCTTGGCACTTTTTCTTCACAAATATGATTTTATTTAGCTTTAAATTCTGTATATTTGGATGCTAAGTAATATGTGTAGGGCTATAAATGGTGTCTGGATAAACTTATATCTAGCAATAGCAAGAACGTATCTAGATGTTTGTATAAACATAGCAGAAGAGAAGTTCACAGTAAGTAATTGTTTAACTTTCAATCTGGTCCTTTTAATAATGAACCGCTTCTCCGTATTGGAAAAAAACCTAATTTTTAAAAAGGAAAATGCAAAGAGAACATTTTGAATATAGTATTTTTTTGCTGGTAAAGTCATAGTAAAAGAGTAAAATTTTTTTAAAGTTTAACTACTGCAGGAAGTACTGAAGTACTTTGTGAGTTTTAACCATTTTATGTAAACCATTTCTTATCATCAAAGGGTTATCTTCTGACATTGCACGGGGATAGAA
>VZTB01003703.1:211386-228941 GCA_013397245.1 Thryothorus ludovicianus
ACTAATTAAGACAGTGGCCATATTTTATTTAACATAATTCAGATAGACTACCATCTAGGATTTTTTGATGAAACTATCAAATAGTGATATATTCTGTAATAATAGTAAGATATAACAGGTGCACATCTCTAAAAGTATTTAGAAAATATATTATTTTAATTGTACTAAAACAAATTGAAAGTAATATCAGAACAGTTTATTGCATATTGATTCAGTATTTGATTATTTTACCATTTCAAGGTTGCTTTTTTTTCCCCAAGACAAAATAATGCATACATTAAAATTAAATTAAATCATTCTGAAAAAAGGATGAATACTAAAGAAACATAGGTTCTCATTTTCTTCAGGGACATTGAATAATGATACTTTCACTCTTCATATTTATGAATTACAGTATAGTATACACAGTGGCAGCATATGGAGGTTGAATCATTTTCTGCACAGCTGTGCCCTAATATTGCTGTCGTCAACTATGTATTGTAAAAAAAAAAAAATAGTATTCCAGTTCTTAAGGTTATTCTGAATATCTTTTCTATGTGTTTTTATTGAAAAGTGCACATTATGTGATATTTTTTTCATATGCCATGTAGGCTGAACGTGCACAAAGCACCATTTAACAGAAATGTAGTTAGCATATCTTCTAAGTAAAATTTAGATTGAAAAGGGTAATATTTCATATGTAAAATCCACCTAACAGGAAAATCCATGCTCCTACCACTCTTCATATTCCACCAGAGGAAATACACAAGACATGGGCGAATATGTGTCTGTTCAATGTTTCACCATCTCAGGTTGGTGAAAATCATAGACATAATGAATGCTCGTTCTGGCCTGCCTAATATTTTTCTGAGCTTTTGTGAAGATTTCTGCTGTAAATTTTTCTGTCCCATGAGGCCATGAGCTGAATTAATTTTGCGTTTGGCGCATTCTCACAAGTTATAAGCTGGTAGACACCAGATGGTGCTAGGGAGGCAAATGTCAAAAATTGGTACAAACTTAAGTCAAACAAAAGCTAAAAATGTCTGGGGTTGTGCAGTTGAGTAGGTGCCTGCTGTTGGATAGGCAGATCTTCCTTTAGTCATAACAATTAATACCCTGGCAAGGATATTTTCTCAGGCTGTTTCTCTCTCCTTAATGCAATTTGATTGATTCCATTTTCAATTACCATTAGTCTTTAGCTAGGTAAGTAAAAATAAGGAGAAAAGTAATAAATGTATCACTACAGTTCATTGTTTATATCATGTCTTTGTATTTTAAGCTCCAGCTAGATGAGTTAGGATAAGCAAGTTGCTCTTGCGTGGACTACATGGAGAAATTGTTTTAAAATTTTTCTCAAAAGATTTCTATCAAGGAATATATTACATTATGTTTATGACAGTGATGGGTAATGAAAAGATTGATATTTGTTTTGAGGAACAAATATTAAGCAAGACCACTGGGTATCTAGCTTTTCATAAGACTACATTGAAAATGTCAAACCAGCAGCATTTATACTCTGGAGTTCTGAGCATCTTACAAGAGTCAGAACAAGTTTCTCAGTAGCTTGCATCATAGTAGTTGTGCTTTATATGCAGTCCAATAGTAGGGTACTCTCAAGAAAAATATTTCATATCACTTGTACCGCCATAATGCCTCTGAAATAAACATAACCTGAAAAGTAACAGAGGCTGATTGGACAAGTTTGGTTTGTTTTTGGTTTTGTTTGTTGTTTTTTTTTCTAATTGCTATGCCATATCATCCAAGCTATCAGATTTCCTTTCCTTGTTGAGAATATGAATTTTTCCACAGAGTGGTATATGCAGCCATTTGCACTAGAGGAGTTTTTTGCCTGTAGTATATCATTACATTTAGAACCAAAGGAGTGGTGTAAGGACAAAATTGACTGTCACTTCTATTGAGTTTCTTGGTTTTTTCTTTGTGTGTGTGTGTGCTCCCTGAAAACCTGTGCATCCAGAGGAGAATACTTCTATGGAGACAAATTTCAATAAGATGAAGTCAGCTTTCTCGTATCTTTTGGTTAGTTTCCTTGCTTGCTATCCAGGATCTTGTATGACTGGCAGAAAAACAGTTATCAGGAAAATTTATAATGTAGATGTTGTTTTCTAACATAATCAAAATTGTATTTATTGTATCTATCACCTACTTCCAGAACAGTAGTTTCTATATACCGAGAAAGTCCAGGTATTATGAGCTGTTTTGGGATCCTCATATTGCAGAGTGGATTAAGTAATACTGTACCATCTTCAACTTGGTTGCAGCCCATGAACTCTCTTTCTTTTAGGCTAGATATCTAAATTTAATTACATTACATGTGGAATGTCTGTCAGTGTTGGGAATGTCAGTAGGTAGCCATACATTCTGGACATCAGGGAGCTGATATCTCAGCATATGAGCTTAATTTAAACAGACACTCAAGTAGCTGTGTTTTACATTTACAAACAGCCAGTACCTGAGAACAGTCTCCTGTACAGTGAATTCTTGTATAAGTGACTGGAAGCTGTACTGTACAAGTCATCCTTGTTTTGCTCTATTAAAAAGTCAGCACTTTACAATGGAAACCACATGTGGCTATGATTGTTTTTGTTATTTTATGCACAGAAAAGAGCTGCAATATGTGCTGACAAATGTGAACTCCTGCTAGTGTATTTGACAACTACAAGACCATATTTTTGAAAAAATTTAATCACATAAAATAATTGAATGATAGTATTGTAGGAAAATTCAAGTTGGAAGGGACCTTTGAAAGTCTTTGGTCCAATCAGCTGCTCAAAACAGACTCACTTATGAGATCAGTGAGTTGAGCAGGGCTTTGCTCAGCCTAATATAATCACTTCCAGCATAACCACTTGATCCCCTGATCCAGGTTCTTCATTCTAAAGCTGCCTTGTTCCAAGTAATGTCTTTTGCCTTTCTTGCTCTCACCACCCACTATTGCAACAAGCCTGACTCCATCTTGAAAACCTCCTTCTATAGTTATTGCACCCCAAAACTCTGCTGTTGATTAGCAAGTGAAAGAGGGAAGATGTCAGTAGAGAATCCCACGGTACTAAACTCTTTACTGGCCTCCCGTTAGAGGATGACCCACTAACCACTACCCTATAACCCAAAAATTCATCCAGCTTTATACTTTTATCTTGCTGGGCATCTATCCTTATCACAAGAACTTAACTCAGATATTGTGGGAGGCAGCTTTGAAAGCTCAGCTAAAGTTGATGCAAGTTACGTCTTTGTTATTGCACAAGGATTGCTTAAGGGAATTACAAAAACTCTTTGCTGCATATTTACTACAACTATGAAAAGCAAAACTACTTTCAGACAAACATTTAGACTTTGACAGTTCACAGTGTGTTCTTTAAAAGGGACATTGAAGGCTACTGGTGAATGTGGAAGACTTCTGAAGGAGACAAGCATTCAGGATAAATAACTGAAGAGAAAAGGCCTTGGTGTCTGGATAATATAAATAATTTAAATACTTCTAGAATTTTTTGAATTAATGCTGGTGGGATTCATCTCTAAATTCACTTATAAATTTGGGAGACTGCAGTTATCAACACATGAGGAATGTATTTGTGCTTCTATGAAGAGATAAAATATTTAATGGAAATTGTACAGTTTTTTTCTTGCTAAGTAGACATTTTGGTCAACTGAATAGCTAGAAGTACAGAACATTTCAGTTCAGTTTACTGCTTATGTGTCCAATGAATATGAAGCTTAGACATCTGATAAGCATCAATAGTAATGTAAGAAGAATAAACGAAAATGCATATAGAAATGAGTGCTAAAACCCAATTCTCCAAGATCAAACTGAATAATTTAAGAATAATATTTTAGTTATGGAAGGTGTAAAATATATTGATATTGATGCTCTTGTCAAGCTACTGAAAACCTTAATGTATGCATTGCCAAACAAATAATGGAGACTTTATAATCTCTTCCTTATTTTGCCTGTTGTTTGCTTCCTCATTTAGTTTAACAACTTTTGGGCTTTCCATTGAATTAAAGAGTGCAATGCACCACACACCAATATGAGGGTGGATGGCACTTGCCACGATTTCAGCATTGGCGAAATACTAAACGTTATTGATTTGTTGTATTTTAAAACAATTTGGGAATTTTATTTACCAAAAAGATTTTATTAGAACCAAATAATTTTCAATGTTAATCACACAATAATTAGAGATCCATATAACTGCTGGGCATGATTTGTAAGCTTATGATTCCAGTAAAAAATGGTGGTTCCCCAAGCCACATTAGAAAGATGAAGGATTGCATGAATCAAAGATTCATAAACCTAGTTATGGAGTGTCATCAGAAAATTAAGGACAGAATAAAAGATTATCTGTGATGGTTCAGAAGAAAAAGCAATGAAAGGAAGGGCAAACAGGACTATATCAAATTCATCATTTGTAGTTATGTGATGTGGGCTTATCTCTGCATCTGCTTACTGTAGAATAAGCATTACAGTTCTGCCCACCAAAATTAAAGAACAATGGCTCGTAATATTGGCATAAAAGTACTGCAGTTTGGGTGTGTGCTCACCTTATTCTCAGTTATGTTGGGTTTTTGTTTTGTTTTGGTTTTTGGTTTGGATTTTGTTTTTTATTTAAACACAGTAGTACTCTTGAGTTAGTTGCAATCCTAATGCTAATTAGTTAAATATTAGATCATAACATGGAAAATATAATAAAAACATATAATATAGAATATATGAATGGGTTTTTTTCTGAGCATTTATTTTTATTGCATGATTACAAGTAAATTATTGTTATTTTGGCCACAACAGGATGCATATTTTAAAATTTCTTCTGAGTATTTGTATAAAATATGCACATATTTATAAAGCTGTAATATTTTAAAAATAACAAATCTTCCTTTATTTGCACTAACTTATTTTCTGAATCTAAACAGTACCTGAAAAACTGCAAATGTCCTAAAATAATTTTGTTACTTTTTCAAAGTCTATTTACTATTTTAGATCTGTATCATAAAGATGAGAGACACTCTTAAAAAAGCTTTCCTCATGGTTATACTAAACATTTGGAAAGTTAACACATGGCTTCATTTGACTACTTCTAATAGCTTATATTAAATTGAAAAAAAGGAAACCAAAATCCATGAAATTCCTGAATAACCCATCCTAAACTTCTGACACAAGTGAGTGAATTGATTATCATTTATTATAAATATTTCATATTAGTGTTTATACTATACTTATAGGAGTTTGATCTGTAATCTTATCTTGTTTTTATGTTATGGTTTGTCCCTTTTATATGATTTTCTTATTGTATTAAATATCACGTTCCTTTATTGAGTTGTACGGTCTTTGTAAAAGAAAAGTTCAAAGCTGCATCTTTATGGTGAATGCTGAATCAGTCTTGTGGAGAGAAATTATGGTATATTTAATAGCAATCAAGTTTTTCCTATTTCTAAACTAAAGTGCTATACAAAAATAACATAATTTGCCTTGAAAAAGTAAGATATGAATAAAACCTGATGATGATTGTAAATTGGGAGGTGAACTAAGAGGACCTAGCAAGTCTAAAATACAAATTTGAAAAAGGAGAACTGAAATTATGAAAATATGTAATGCTATTAGCAAGAAAAGTAGGTCATGTAAAATGTATTTTGCTTAAAAAATGTTCTGTAACTGTGGTTTATTGACTGTGCACATACTAATTTATCCAAACCTCATTCTTCTTTTAATATAGTCACACTTTCCAGCACGAACTTGCCCTCTAAGTTTCACTGGTTTTCTTTATTCATTAATTCCAGTCAGGAGAATTTCTTATTTATCTGAGCATGTGATAGTTGTTAATCACTGGGCAGGGGTGGGGTTATCAGCATCTGTGATTTTTCTGTATTCTTCAACTCTTTTTACCAAGGACTCTATCTTTTCTGAGTTGTATACATTCACCTACAGTTCTCTTCTCTGCCCTTGAATTTCACAGAACTTATATATTTAAGTCTTAGTAGCTGCTCTGTATCTATTTTCAAAAGCATTTAAAACACCATAGTCTACTGATAGAAGTTGTCAGATTTGTCAGTGACAATTGGACTTAACTGGGCAAAGAGATGGAAAATCTGTAATTAACATTGTACCTGAGCGTGTGCTGCATTCTTTTGTAATAATGTCTACTTTATCTTTTTCCCTTTTTCAAGAGAGAGAAGAGGGTGAAATATCATCTCTCTTACCCAAGGACAGGATTAGTCAATTAGTCATACACAAATATCTGTGAACAGATGGGATGCATCGGAGACTGTTGGTGGAGCTGGCTGATATCATTGCAAAGCTGTTGTCTAACCTCTTCAAAAGGTCATAAATTTTAGAGGAGGTTCCCAAAGACTGGAAAAAAAACCCAAATGTCAGTCTTATAATGAAAAATGGCAAGAGGAAGATCCAAGGGACTACAAACTGGTCTGCCTCACCTCACTGACTGGATAGGTGGTAGAACAAATCCTCTTAGAAATCATTTTCAAAAGCATGAAGGACAAAAAAGGTATTTGGGAGCAACCAGCATGGATTTAGCCTGCACAAACTATGCCAGACCAACTTTATATGTTGAGATGGGATGAGTAGTGATGCAGTGGACAAAGGGAGAGTCAGTGGGTGGTATATACTTTAATATTTTATGTATGTTAAGTTTATCAAGGCCTTTTACACACTATTATAAAGTCTCATTTCATGAAACTGGTGACATACATGCTGGATAAATGGATAATGAGGTAGATGGAAAATAGATTGGATTGCTAAGCCAAAAGAGCTGTGATAAGTGGTGCAAATTTTATCTGATGGTCAAGAAACAGGAGCCATCCTTCAGGGATCAGTACTGGGACTGTCCAATGTTTGTCTACATTAATGGCTTAGATGGTGGGACACAATTAATTCTGTGATTGATACACTAGAGGAGTGCTATACAGAAGGGCCTGGTCAGGCTGGAGAAATGCATTAGCAGAAACCTCATGAAGTTCAACAGAAGCAAGTGCAAAGTTCTACGCCAGGGGAGGAGTAACCTCATGCAGCAGTAGAGGCTGGTGGCAATCAGCTGGCTGAAGACAAGAGCTTTGAAAAGCTTGTTGACATCAAGTTGAACGTGATTCAGCAACAAGGTCTGAGCTCTGTTACTAAGAATGCTTTCAGAAGTTTCAGGGGCGTCATCCTTTCACCCTTGTTTGGCACTTCTGAGAGAGCATTTGAAGTGCTATGTCTGGCTCTGCTCCGTTTCCAGAAAGACATTAGCATATTCAAGTGAGTCAAGTGGGGGGTGAGCAAGATGGCCACGGACTGGAAGACATGATGGATGAGGAGAGGCTGAGGAAATGAGGTTTGTTTTGCTTTGGCAAGAGAAGTGTCAAAGAGGTCCTTGCTTCTGTCTGCCTCTTCCTGAATGGATGGAGCCAGACTCCTGCCAGAAGTGTGCAGCTATAGGATGTGAAGCAGTGGACACAAGCTGGAACATGGGAAGGGACAACTAGATATATGGAAAAACTGATTCTGCCATTAAGAATTTCAAGTCCTGAAACTGGTTGCCCTTAGAATTTGTGGCGTGTTCATCCTCAGAGGTGTCTGAGACTTGATTGGACACAGCTGTGTATAACCTGCTGTAGTTAAAACTCTTTTGAGAACAGGGTCATATGTCCCAACCTAGAGTATTCCATTAAATTGTGAATTTGGCTCTGGTTACTAACACTTTTTATTCTAAGAATTCTTTAAACAAAAAAAGGCTTAAACAAGATGGGTAATTTGTCTGGAAACTGAGCTGTCAGATTTATTGCAAATTAAACAAAGTAATCAAGATATCATACACCAAAGGATGCACCAGCTTGCTGACTTTGTAGAGCTGTGAAAACTGAACAGACTGTAATAGTAAAAGGTGTTCACACTATTGATAGTGGGAAACTATGATTTATCCCAACCACATCAAAACTCAGGTGAACATTTCTTCCAAAATAGGCATCCACTTCTTTGCCTTTTAAAATACTTCAGCTTTTTGCTTTAACTGGATTCACTATGCTCCTCAGTAATTTATCCAGAGGTCTACATGCCAGCATGCATCAGCCAATATATTAAAAGCATTATCATAATTCTGTATACATTCTCATTCCATCTTACCTGTCTACACAATCTCTCAGCCACAGAAAACAGTAGAGACACTATTTATAGACAGCAAAATATTACTAGATAGAGTACTGAAAGGAGAAACACATCTTTCTGTTTCCTTCATCTATATCATGGCATATTTTGCAGCTTGTAGAAAAGGAGACAAGGTCAGCTAGCTTTGCATATCCTGACTCCAAACACCACATTTACCATGCACATCTCATATAGTAAATTATAATTTAACCACACCAACTCCTACATACAAAGCATCCACCGTTGCTCTTCCTCTGTGTCCATTTGCTGCTTCCCCATAAACGTGTTCTAGTGGAAGATAAGCCAACAGAAATTATTTATTTTTCCTCACTTAACAAGAAAATACCTGTTCACCCGTTTGCTCGTTGTGTTCCAGTGAGATCAAGCCCTTGCCACATCACTTTCCAAGAATAAATTTTACCCTTCTATAGATCCTGAAATACTGGCTACATATCTATAAACTCAGTTATTCTTTCCATCAACATGTTATAATTGTCACACTTCACAGAGAGTAAGTAAAGAGACAAGCTGTGGACACTGCTGCACAAGAACCAACCCCTTCTTGAGGATGAATGATGTAGACAGCATAACTTAAATTTGTAGTTAGCTCTGCTTTGAGGAGGCAATTGGACAAGGCTTTTCAGGTCTCTTTTTTCTCTATAAACTGATCATTCTTCACTTGTATTGAACTACCCTCATTGCAGTGCCTTGAGTCTTCACCAGTACTATCTGTCTCCAAGGCCAGTGGTTTGTTCCTCTGCCTCTTGGATCTGCCAGTATGAATGGATGGTGGTCTTCTGCTTTGGCTCTACAGACTGCTTTAAAGGCACACAGTTTGTGGTGATTGGGAATGGGTCTGCAGCTGAGCCTCATCCCTAATGGGCTACAACTGTGTAGGACAGGTGAGTGTTGAAGGCCAAGAAACATGGACTGCTGAGGTGTGCTGACCAATCACAGAAGGGTACAGAGGACATACAGGTATGATGTATGTAAGATGAAGGGTATAAAAGGTTGTACTGAAAAACAATAAAGTGCTGGTGCTTGGAACCTTCTTTGGCATCAGTCATGCCTTCCTTGTCCCTCATTGGCCAACTTACTCTTCAAACAGCTCTTCTTCCAAGAATTTCTCATACTTCTGTAGAAAGAGGAGTTCCTCTTATTCATTAGCTGCAGACTATGTCTCAGACTCAGCTGTGTGTTTTGAAGGGTAGAATATGCCATAAAGACTGTCCTGGCAATCTGTAAGACATTTTGGTTGTGAAGGCAACATCATCAGATTTTTAAGGTGTCAAAACCAAACTTTGTTTCAAAGTGAATGTAACAGCCAGTTCAGCTCCAAGACTGCTCTAAACAATCAGCTGAAATATATGAGAAGACAATAGAAATTATCTTTTATGAAGAGGAGAAGAAAGATAAGAATGATTGGAATTTACAGTATCTTGAGATGTTTGAAACTTGATTGTCCATTATGCATTTAGGATTTCTTATTCAAACTCAGCTTAAGAAGACAGTAATGTGTATGGAAAGGGGTGTAGACTGCCTGAGTTTCCATACCCATTCCTTTGCTCATGTGATAGCTCACTCTAGACTGAGACTACATAGCATTTTGGACGTTGAAATTGCACTGATGTCTAAGATAGACCAGATTACTGCTGAGACTGTCTGAACTTTAAGCATAAAACATGAATACTTCATCCTCCTTTGCCACTCCCTCTCTACATTACCTTAAGACAAATCTGTTTATTTCTCATCTGGAAAATAGGCAATAATAAAACTGATATACCTTACATGGCTTACATTAATCTGTTAAGATTAATTAGTTAATACTGTGGAGCTCATTTTTTCAGGGGTTTCCTACATCCAAAATAGAGGCATGTAGAAACAAAGGAAGAAATTGCATGTTTAAATCAGATATTTTCCTTGTTCAGAAAGGATAGACATAGATTTTCTGAGATTTCAGTTTCCTTTTCTTTTGCCAGTTACATCTACATTTGGAAGACTAATGCTCTAATAATACTTGCTATTCATTTGGAAATTCAGATGAGACATTTGGGTTTCTTAAGTAGTTTTGCATTAGACTTAAGCTATCTCATAAATAAATGATGACTTAAAAAAATATGTCTACATTTCATCTTATTATAGAAAGAAGGGCTATTACAGAAAGAAAAACCCCAGGGTGCTACTGTATTGGTCCTTCAATATGTATGTGATATTATCATGTGCTTTAACCACACCAGTCTTTGACAAATCAATGCATTGTACTGTTCTTTGGCTTCAGAAACACTATATTGTACATATTTTACTAATTTTCAAGTTTGAATGTCTGTGTATATAAGAATATATATATTTGATTATATATACCGGTGTAAGTGGATACATTGTATGTGCATATGTGCATGTACAATATAGCTATAAATATATATGTATAAAAAATTTATCTTCTAAATTATTACATTTCTAAAAGAAAATGTGTTGTATGAACAACTTTATATGAGCCTGCCTGAGATCCTATATTCTTCATCAGCGGCAGAGACTACAGCACTGACTTTGCACCTCCATCAGCCAGATTCCATCTTCCTCCAATCTGACCGAGTTATCAGTGTAGGCATATTGATAGCCTTGATCTCCTACCTGTAAAACAAAAGGCTAATTGAGCAGATAAACACATCAAAGACTATGACTATGGCTATGAGGAATGTGCCAAAGTACATAAGAAGACTAGGTATTTATGGAACTAAACCCAAGGGAATCATAAAGCCATGATGATTTTATCCTGTTTTCTAAAAAAATTTAATACTTATTAAACATGTTGGAGAGTCTGATTCAGGAAAGCAATTAAGCATGAACTTAACTTGAAGTCAATATACTTAACTATTTGCCTATAACTAATTATGTGCTTAAATGATTTGCTGAATTTGTAATTTAATATAAATGCATATGAAGTGTGGAGTTTTGGCTTTTTCTTTTCAAAATACAATCTAAAGAAAAGATTGTTTTACTTAATTTCTAATTTGTTTCTTCACGTTAATATTTTTCAACTGAAATCTAACAACTTAATGAAAAAGAAACGTTTTTTCTTCTTCATAAATCAGATGATTTCTATAAAATATTTTTCACATTCTTTCCTGAGACATTCTTTCATCTCATATATAGTTTACTTATATTTGTATTTTCTTAAGAGAAAAACCTTCTTGTAGTAATTTTTCTTTCCTAGATAACTCTTCTCTTGTTATCCCCCTGTAAGCTCTCTCTTAATTGCTCTGAAGAAAAAAATTCTAATAGATACAATATGCTTATTTTAGTGTTTTCCTGTTACTCCTTTAAGAACCACTCATTATTCAGAAGAAAAAACTTCAATATGGTTCCTAAAAAAAGAGTTTGTTGTGGAATTAAATGAATGTTAAAGTTATGAAAATTGCAATGTTTGTATTTTTGACAGCTGTGCAAAAGTAAATATTTAGAAAAACAGTCAATGGAAAAAAAAATCCATAAGGAATGGGATGGCTTTTCAAACTCACTGATGTCAGGAGTAGTGCAATGGGAAATCTATGGAGGTTACATTACTAAAATCAACCAATATTTTGAAAAGATAAATTCTTGCAGGCAATTGTGTTCCTCAAATGTGTGTGTGGCTTTTAATCTACACTGAAATCATCCCAAAACATTGATAAATTTACCTCTTGCTTTACAACTTTTTCCAGCTCCTGCTTTATGATTTTTTCTTTTTTTTTTTTTTTTTCCCCTCACTATTTACTGCAATCAAGTGCTTTTCCTGTAATTGCTCCCATAATTTTTCCTGGAGTTGAGTCTGCAAGATGTTGCAGTAATCATTTAATCAGTAACAACACATTTTTGTATTCCTAGTACATGATTAAATTAGTATAGTTTACATTTGTTCCATTTAGAGAAATCACTGACTTATCAAACCAAAATAAATATTGTAGTCTAATTAAATCTCCTCTGAATATATACAATATAAAAATTCTTAAAATAAGCTCAGGATTTTCCATGTTAATTATAAATAAGTGACTGTTTCTAACAATTAAATTATAGCCAAACGTAACTCACAAGGAAAAAAAAAATGAAGTTAGACAAAATATCACTAACACTATTTACAGTGATAATTTAATTTGCCTGGTTCTGGAACAATTAAGTTTGTTCTCATTGTCATACAACATGGCTCTGATCTCTTAGCAAGAGCTTACCAAGACCTAAAAACAGCCCAAGATCTTTTTCACACATCAACATAAGTTGTTTAAAAAACTGTGTAAACAGTAAATCATGAATGAAAATTTCTGAAAAATGAAAAGGTATTCACTTCATTTGCAAATACATTTATTATTTGTACATTGCTTCTATACATATTTGTTCACCGTTTGGTGACTTTTTGCCTCTTATAATCATTGATTCAGTTTCTTCCAGTAGTATTAAAAAAAATCCCAAAACGGTCTTGATGATAATGCTAGTTAATTAAGATAATACAGTTAGTTTTTAATCACAAAAAAGATTTAAATTAGGAAATCGTCAACTATAGGCTACTTGAACTTCCTTCAAAACTTTCCCTCTAACTGAAAAAAAAATCAGATTTCCTGTACTTGGGATGATTGGGGATTTTTTACCACAACTTGTGAAACAGGACATGTTTGAACACTTTTCAGACAAAACAGAGGTTCAAACAGCTGGATCAAAAACCTGTATTACTTCTGGTAGATGCTGGAGTTTTATCCAGTAAGGGGAGTCCTTACTTACAGAGTTCTAAGGAATAGTCTAATCTATTGTGCCTTCATGCCTTGGCAAAGTCGAATAAGCAAGTGGAGCTATTTCCTAAGTTAAAGATCAGCCATAATTTCTTGGATGTAGTGAAATAGCCTTTTCAGTTAGGACAACTATAACTGTTCTAAAAAATAGTCGTTACTTCCATCTTTTAAACATTTCTATTATGTAAACTATACATACCTATGACTATGATTATATAGTCACATATCATCTTATGTGTTGACTTGATCTTGGCAAGCAACCAGCTGCCCACTCTCTGCTGCTTCTCTCCCTCTCCTCAACAGGATAGGGTGAGAAAATGAAATGAAGAAAACTCTAATGGGGAAAGATAAAGGCAGGGAAATCAGTTGTCAACATTGCAGATAAAACAGATTTGAAATGAAGAAAAATAACTTAATTTGCTGTAAATTAAAATAGATTTGGACAATGAGTAACAAAAGAAAAAGGTGGAAATTAAAACTTTCCCTGCCCCTTTTTTCCAAGTTCAATTCCTCCTTCACCCCAGCATCTCTTCCTTCTCATCATCTGCCGCTGTCCACATACCCAGAGCATTAAAAGGTGTGGGAAAGGAGGTATTACAACCTGTCCATAAGAGTTTCTCTCTGCTTTTCTTTTCTCCTGCTTTTCCCCCTCTCCCCAGACTGCAGTCATGCCTGAACCACCCCAGTGTGTGTGAGTCCTCTCCATTAGGTCGGTGGATTTTTTTCCTTCAGGAAAAAATAAGCTCTACTGCAGGTTGTGCACAAGCTGCAGTGTGAATACCCAGTTTGTCCTCTCCACAAACTGCAGGGAAACGCCTTCTCCACTGTGGTCTTGTTAATGGCCCACAGTTGAATCTCTGCTCCAGCTCCTGGAGCACGTCTCTTTTGCCCTCATCCTTCTCTGACCTATGTGAACATGCTGTTTTTTCTCATAGGTTCAGGGGTGTTTTTTTGTTTGTTTGTTTTTTCTCCTCTTTTGCTTGTCCAATATATTTCCTTTTCTAAAATATGTTTTCTCAGAAGCACCACCAGCCTTTATGATGGGCTTATCTGTTCCCTGGGTTGGATTCATTGGGACTGTCTGGCACCAGCTGAACCTCGCATTGGGACAGCTCCGGCATCCCCTCACAGAGGCCTCCCTGCCAAGACTCTGCCGTGGAAACCCAATGCACCTCAAAGGTTCAAATTGCACTGCCACGACTCTTCAAAGATTTTGGTGTTGATTTTGATCCAGCTGGAAATTCCAGGCATCACTTTCACCACCTTATTCGAAAAAACTTTCAAGGCAAAATATTTATAGCATTGATTTGTCTTGATCACAATGAAGAGTTCCTAATTAGTCTTTGTACTACTAACATTTTCTGTGATTACTGTCATCAAGACATAGTTCTCACCTGGTTTGAATAGTTTCATATGAACTATATTAATTGCCCTTTAAAAAATCCATCACAGATATTTTTTGTTTGTTTGTTTGTTTTTTAACAAGACCATAATTTGTTCATAAATCTAAATGTCAGATGTTCTGAGCAATCAGTACATTGCTTAGTAGGAGTGATAAGTACCAAACTCCAGGTGGCGAGGGTCACTTGGTTTGTTCAGTCCTTGGTTTGTTCAGCCTGGAGGAGAGTGAGAGGAGACCTCCTTGTGGTCTTCAACATCCTCATGAGGAGAAGCAGAAGGATCAGCACTGATCTCTTCACTTTTGTGACCAGTGAAAGGATTCAAAGAAATGGCATGAAGCTGAGTCAGGGGAGCTTTAGGCTGGATTTCAGAAGGTTTTTCATGCAGAGAGTTGTTTGGCACTGGAATAAGCTCCCCAGGGAAGCGGTCACAGCACCAAGCCTGACAGAGCTCATGAAGGGTTTGGACAGTGCTGTCAGGCACATGGTGTGAATGTCAGTGGCTGTCCTGTGCAGGGACCAGAGTCGGACTTGATAATCCTGATAGCTCCCTTCCAACTCAGCATATTCTGTGATTCTGTGAATCTTTAAGCATTTCAACTGAGTGTTTACCTTTAAACCACCAGTTTTAAAACCTTGCTTGTTCTGAAGTATGAATGGATTTGGTTTAGCTGTACCAGTAGTCCTACTCAAGAACTTTTTCCTTGGTCTTCAGTATTTTGAAATAGTTTTGCTAGGATTTTTTTTGCTATTCCTAGCTCAGTGAGTTCCATCTTGTTTCTAGTCATGTATCAATGCCTGACTTTAACCCACATGCAGTCAACTGGTAGGCCCAATAATCTGCATGTATAAAGTCCTAAGACTTCCTTCTTCCTCCTCCTTGAGTAGTGGCAGCCTCAGAAAAAGTATTTATGAAGATAGGTAGCATCACTAATGTTCATGGTTTTATGTTAAACAGTACCTTGATTATATATATATATGTGTAAAATGTCGATTTATGACATGCACTATAGTGAGCAGAAGAGCAAAAAAACCATTATCTATTTAAATTCCTATTTGCTAATAAATAATGATAAATAAAGATGATATAAGATTCACTTTCTGAGATTAATTCCTAACTATAATCATACTCATAATATTAGACCTGCTCCTGTAATGGCTGAGACATTGTTTTACCTGCTGCACCAACACAATATGTATTTCTCTTTGCCCATTGACAAGTTTGGCGGACCTGTTAAACACTCATACCCGGGACCTGGCAATATTAAATTATTTCCATAATCTTACACACTTCCTGTGTTTAATTTAAAATGGCAAGAGGTTTCCCATGATATTCTATGACATAATATGATGTATTGTATCAGAAAACATTCATCAGTACTTCTATGTCTTTGTACAGAAAATACTTATACGAATCGTGAATCAAGTTCATTGTCTGTACTAACACCTGCAGAATTGCCAGTATGTCCATTAATTTATATTTGGTGTTATATACCGGGATCTATTAAAAAAAGTTTATAAACTCCAGCAAAAACTTGTGTTTAAGTAAGTAAGAAAAATATCTTACATAGGTCAAAATCCTATTTGAATTTTCAATCTTCTTTTGCTGGTGAGACATCTGAAATGCTGAGCACAGTCTTGATTTATGTTCACAACAGATTTGAAATTCAAAACAAATGTAGTGAAAAACTCAAATCTGTAGGGAACTGAAGATCCTTTGTTAAGAGAAAAGGAGAAGTGATGTTGTTGTCTACTGAAATCTGTAGTAGGAGAAAAGAATGATTTGGAAAGGAAATAAAGTTAAGGTCATTTTAGCTAAGGGTGTAAAAAATCTAATAGATATCGACTACACAAGAATAAGTTTATACTGAATAACACAAGTGTATTCCAGACATAGCAAAGAAATATCTGCCTGTAGCCTTTCCAAAGGCTTTATCTTTCTCTCATTAATCTCTTCAAAGCTGCTCTTCAGATTTTTGTCTACACAGCTTTTATAATTTCTGACTTATTTTGTTTTTTCCTGTCTCCCCATGGTTTGCCTCATCTTTGTGTTACATTTTTTTATAGAATGGATATGCACTGCTTAGCATTGCCTAAGATTAGGGTGAAAATTTTATACACATGCAGTGACATTCTGTAGAAAGTTATATTATTATAGTCTAATGTAAAACTTTCTTATGTATGCATGAAAATGTATATAAACTCCATGGCTGCCTCTGGGCTTACCTATGAATATATACGAATTCCTTTATCGTCTATCAAATTTTAATATAGGCCAATTTTTTCCTTTTACTTTATTTCATCTCCATAAGGTAATAATAATTCCCATCATAACTTAACATCAAGACTTCTCTCTAACTGTCCATTTTTTTTGGTGAGCACAGTGTATCTCTTAGATTTTAGTATGACAAATACAAGCTTTCCTAAATCAAATTACAGGATAATGCTGTATTTGTTTCTTGTCAAAGAACTCAAATTTTTAGTATGCCTGTGAAATTATATATTTGTTTACATCAAGATTATTCTGATAAAAAAAATGATGTGAAAGAAGAAGGGAATTTTTTTGTTTTTTTTTTTTTCTCAGATAGGGAAACTATAGGAGAACTATTGGTTTTGTTTGCTTCTGAATATGTTACAGTGGGAGCCTGTACTGGGTTCAAGGTCTCACTGATCATCTTATGGGTGCTTCCTGCTTGAGGTAGAGTTGTTATTTAAAAGAAGTGTGGACAAAGGAAAAATACTAGGCAGATTAAGAAGCTAAGAGTCTAATTTTAAATAGTTTTATTTTTAGCCCAGTTCAAACTGGTGAGCTTAATTACAATCTTAAAACAGTTGGGATTTAATATTTTCTATTTTGCTACAATTTATAATTGAAATAAAATTACTTCTGAACTTCATAATGATGAACTACTATAAGTAAATCCTTATAAACATATAATTAGATTATAAATTCTGGGCTTGGTATCTGTGCATTTGTACAACAAATACAATACTGTTGCATAGTCAAATCATAATCTTGAATGAGGAACTATTATAATATGTATTTATATTAGAAGGCTAGACTAAGTTTTCCTTTACTTATATTAATATATATTATGATTTCCCAATATATGTCTACTACTTAAATACTAACACTTCTCTGTACAACCCAACAATTTTCACAAGATTTTTATGTTGATGGATAAACCCTTATTATTGCTCAACATTTCTTTTCAGTGCAACTTGGTCTAAAATAACAAATAATTAAGGGCCAAAAAACAAAACAAA
>VZTB01003703.1:228976-272285 GCA_013397245.1 Thryothorus ludovicianus
CTAGAGTATGCAATCATTGACAGAAGAACCAAAAATTCTTAATGTATTTAATTTTGGCATGTAATTGTGAATACAATATCACTAGAAATGCATGTAAATGCATGTATGTGAACATATATAACTATGGCTGTGTACTCACTAAAGATTAAAAAATATTTTAAATAATTTTTAAATATCTATATGCATATAAAATTTGTATATGGTTGTCTTTCTGGGCTGCATATCACTGTAACACACTGTTTTAAATAACCTACAAAAAAATTTCTATACCTTTTTTTCTTCTACTTCCACCTGCTTCCCTTCCCTTACTTCAGTCAAAAAGTTCTCAAGGATAATGGAACAATATATTTAGTAACCCTGTAGATCAGCTTTGAAAACATGAGACAAGTTATTCTGCTGAAGATAATCTTATAGGCAGGTGCCTCAGAAGACAGGCTGTATCTTACTTCTTTGTATGAGAGCAGAGGTGCTAAATTATGCTTTGAAATTCAATTGCTATTTACTAAAATGTTATTTTTTCTTATAAATTATTTTATTATTTATGTTATAAGCTATTTAATACATTACTTCATCACTTTTGACTTTTCTAGTAACATTAGTAACATTTAATTAACATTAAATGTTGTTGTGATTCAATAACATTTTTAAGAAAATAATGTCCTGAGATACTGGAATCTTTATGTACATTACATGCAATTCTACTTTTTTGTACTAATTTAAAAAACAGTAATGAATCTGTATTACTCTACCACAGTAATAGCAAAAAATAGAAACTATAGTCACAAAGTTGAGTAAAAAGTAAGCCCCTTTAAGCTAGTCTTAAGGAATGCTTTTTCTACGTTTTTCATTTTAAATGTGAGCTATAAAAATGTAAAATTCTGAATAGCTAATAGACTGTATGCCAATAGCCCAATTTAAAGACATGAGAAATCATAATCAGGTAATAAATAAGTAAATAAATACTATGGTGTTTATCTTCTAAATAAAACATAGATTACAATGTGTATAATATAAATTTCAACTATTTTTTAATATTTCCTAATGCAGATAAAGTATAGAACATGAACTATAAAAAGTAAGCAAAAATTATGTAATTCTTATGCATTAAATGCAAATAAAATATGAATAAATAGGAATTTAAAAATAAGACTATATAAATTACAATGTATAGAAGACTTAGAAATAAAAGTATGAATTTGATAGTTTAAAAATAAAATATCTTGATTTATGGTAGGATGGACCTATCCAGAACTGACATCAAAAATTATAAAAAAACTTAGAATTTAAGGTGCTAATTAACATGAAAACTTAACCTAACAATTTGAGTGCAGCTCCAATTTTGCACTGGGTTAAATAAAAATTTTAATAAAAAAACGACAAAGACATAGCAGAACCAGACAGTGTTGAGTAACCTAATAATATACAGCAGAAGAATTACTTGTAAAATTGCTCCATAAGACTCCATGACTCGATAAAAACGTGGAACCTTGGAGAAAAGGTGAATCATGAAATAGTGCACAGACACAGAACGCATCGTGACTGCAAAGGTTTCTGTTTGAAAGATGAGGAAGGAAGGGATCTGCTCAATGCAAATGAAAGGCCTGTGCAGAGCAGCGGCAGAAAATAGTGAGGAATCCAATGGCATTTGCAAACTTGAGCAGTTGCAAGGGCCAAGTCTTGTCCTGCAGGCTGAAGGAATGAGCAGGAAAGAGTTCCTCTTTTTGTGTGTGTGTGTGTACACAGATATAAATATATGTTCTCTATGATTCCAGGAAGAATTCAGTATTTGAACCTTGCAATTTCATCTTACTGTATGCTAATCATAATGCAGATAACATGCAAAGATTATCAATTTCTAAGCAGAACTATAAGTGGACACCTGTGATTTATTAATAAGTAGGATTATTTGCAATGCTTACGGTTCTTTATAATTTTTTAATAACTATTTTTTTAGTTAACTCTACTCACACAAAACTATATATAGACTTGAAGATACCATGGAAGGAAATTTTTTAAAAGAATTGGGAAAAGCATAAGGAAAATATTAGACGTAGTTTACAGTAATTTAAATTTCTAATATTTGATTTTTAAATGATGAAACATCCAATAACCCAAACGACCCTACACAAACATATACATGGAATAAATTACTTCAAATGAAAGCACAAAAATTATTTGTTCAGCTGCTCTAGTGGCTGGAAGGTTAGGAACAAAAGCTATTATTGTTCAGTGTATTTTTTCACAGGAAATAGACAGTGGCAAACATACAGTAGTTCAACACATGAGATCAGAGACACAGTTTTTATAGTAAACCAAAACCAGATGTTGGAGGGACTCAAGACCTTTACAGAAATTACTACTTATGTTTGCCTTAGAAAGCAAAGAACATTTACAGAGAGTCATGTACCTGATTAAGAAAAAGACAGGTTACAAAAGCTATTCATTCAAGGAAAAATATTTGCCATACAGAGTGTTTTATATATATAGAAGTTAGTTATGTACATAGGATTTAAATTTTACTTTCGTTTGGCTTTTGAATGAATATGCTAACTTCTTCATACTACTAAACAAGTTTATAAATAAGAAAAAAGGTAAATATTTTCAAACTGAAGGCCAGAATTGTGCCATAAGCCTTTGGAGTTTAAGTTCCATCAATAGTGGATACAGAATTAGGCATTAAAGAATATTTATCTGAGGAAAAATTGAAGGTATGGTACTATATAGGTAGTATTTAGCTTTTCATGTAACATAAATTCTTTCTCTAGTCAAATATTTGATATCACTGGAGGCTAATTGGTTTAATAGGAATTTGATGGAATACTCAAAAATAAGGTCTCAGTGCTGCATTCCTGAAGTTTTCTTGCAAATAGACACTTAAGTAGAAAAAAAAAGGGCAAGACTTGCATGTTAGACAGCAAGGTTTATCTGCCATAGGGCACAGACCTATGGAAAATGAAACACTACTTCTAGTACCTCCCAAACTCTTTGTTTTCTTGGCTTTTTCAGACCATCTTATGCAGACATTGGGCTAACTTTTCCTAGCAAATGTTTTATTTCTTAGCAAGGATTTTGGTTTTATTTCTCTAATCTTTTAGAGGTTGGATTTAAATGGGTTTAAAAACTTAGGAACTCATCTTAATTTTAGTCCTTTTTCCATCCATTACCTCTAGAGTCTTGAAATTCTGGAGCTGCTATTTTGGAGACATGTCTGCATAATATGTAATAAGTAATAGGAAGCATTGCAAAAGCTCTAATATCAGAGAAATTGTTGAAGGATGTAGTAACTGTCAAAGAGAAGTTGGTGCCATTTTATTTTAACTCATAATTTGAAATCCATTAGTCTTTTTCAAAGCTTCACAGACATTAAATATATAAATTAAATGCATTACAAGTAAAATGACAATAATCTTCATACAATATCAATAATTAAATGAAATAATATGAATTATGATTCATATGAATATACAAAGAGTACTTGTAAGCAATCAGAAAAAAATAATCTGAACCTCAAGTTTCTTGAAGGTTACTTATTATAACTTCATGCTGTTAAATACTGTTAAGTTCAAAGTGAAACTTCCTTGAACAGAATTTGTGGAATTTGCATTACCCAATACCTACTTGCAGGTGCAATCTGGTGCAAGCTCTAATAGAGAAAATGTCTCTACATCTTTCCAACAAAGTTTAAGTTATGCAGCTTGAATTTAAATTGAAAGTAAATATATAAGCTCATGTAAAATTCAGATCTTAACAACAACAGGAAAACATGGACTGGACTCTACATAGTGGATCAAACAGAATGCCCTTAGTCTTTTGTGGTTATGCTTAGACAGTAAGTACTGTTGGTAACATTTTATCTTGTCTGTTTGACTAAATACTTATGATTGTGTAAATATTCAAACACTATTGGCTTTCTAATGATATTAAATGCTTAAACATCTGATAGTAACAAATTCACATTATATGCTAGTTTTTTATTCTAGTGTTAAAAATTCTTACTAAATTTCCATATGAAAAATAATCTGTCATGAATTTTTATTCAGTCAAAGTTTATTTATGGCAGTTTGCAGTTTGATCTACACTCTACTGCTCATAATAAGGCAATAATACTGTAATGTACCTTATCTTATTAGATAATTTCAACTTATTTTTCTGAACTGGCTTCTTGAAAATTTTCTTGCAGTGGTGATCTACTTAAACATAGAGATTGAAACTGGGGACATAGATTTACATTGATCTGGTAGGATACTGCTTGCATACAAAGGTGTGTATGATGGCACCTATTGCAAAATGTTCTTGGATTACACATTTTCCTTCTTCTTACATTGTTACACTGTATATCAAAGAAATATATAATGTTAGAATTCATGGAAAGAGCTAATAGTTTAATATTCCATTGAGATTTAATGGAAACATTACAGTGCTGTCTTTAAATGCTTTTGCACACATTTATGAAGGATTCAGTGCAGGCTGATACTGGAGGAAATGTTCTGAGCCAGATGAACTGAGCACCTATCCAAATCTTTTGATCTTCTTGTAGATACAAATAAGCAATTGTAAGAAAAGAGAAATTTTTTCTGTCTGGCTTCTACTAGGAAGGTGTAAACATCACAAGTTAAACTACAATGATAAACAGTGTTTCTAATTGGAATCCTTGCTGATCATTTCAAAGAGATAAATGATCAAAGAAACTGGGCTACCCTCCTGTACCTAGACATGACTCTTCCAGCTCAGGATTAATGTAGTTTCATAGTGATTGTTTTCCAACATAGCTATACAGAATTTACAAATGATGCTTACTGTTTCATCTTGTAATTTATTAGGGAAATAAATATGTAATGGCCAACATTAAAGTAAAGAAACTAAAAATTCTGCCATCACTGTTAGTGGAGTGGAGCAACAATTAATTTTATGGCTAGTATGTTAAGTATGGGAAGTCTGCAAATGAGGTAATAAGGATGTGTTACATCAGGAATCCTTATAAAACATCCATAAAGTTTAGGAGTGATTTTCAAGACACTTTGAAAACTAAATTTAGCAACAGTGAAATTCTCAAGATACTGCAATGTAAAAAAATATGTATTCTTAACTAGTAAAATAAGGTATATTATCTGCATTAGAAGATAAAATACCAGCAGGTGTAGTTCACAAGCTCATATATACTTTTGTCTATTTAAGGATATACCAAGATTAAGGGTAGTTTTGCAGAAGAAACTGTTCTCTTGAAAATAGATTGATTTGGTATATATTACTTATTTTGCCTCTACCAGACAAAAGGATTGTGGGTGAGCATGAGGCAAACATTTTGGACATTTTCTTATCCTTATATTTTACTGGTGATTAAAAGGTATTCCACTCACTTTTTCTTTCTTTTTTTNTTCTGTAAGACTGGAAAAAATATTGCCCTTGTGCTTAGAACAATAAAAGTTTGCATAGCAAAATAACCTTGAGTTTACCTAGATCAACACTTTGTAAATTCAGGTAAGAGGTAGGTGCAGATAAGGGTTAACAGAGTTGTACAGGAATGAGGACAACATCTGATGAACAGTGGATGCAGAAGCAGAGGATTTCTGCCTCCATTTCTTTCTTCTGCTTGACAATACCACTAATGGAGTCTCTTCCCCACCCCTCTACTATTTTCTTTGTTTCACAGGAATGATCCACATTCTCACCCTTCTCCCCCATCCTTTTGATAATAAAAGTCAGTCTTAACTACTCTTCTGGGGAACCCAAGCCAACTCTTTTCATGAGTACTAAACAAAATCAAAAGAAAATTACTTCTGTAATAGTTAATAGGGTTACTTCATTTAGCACTGAAGGTATTAAAAATAAATATAATTTTTTTAAATTATGAGAAATAGTAGATAAAGTTAAAAACTGCTAATTGTTTATCATGTTACTGTGACTGTTTATATTTTTAGTGTATTACGAGGCATAGTAGTGCATAAACATCAATTTAATTTTACATTTTCTAGTATTGTAGCATAAAATAGAAAAGTCATTATCTCACACTAACTCGTGTTATTCTGCTCCATGGAATTGAAGGATTCAGTGATATTGAGTTCTGCTGTAAAAGTACATCTCACCTCTAGATATCCATGATCTATCTAAAAATAAAAATTAAAAATGCAAAACATTTGAGTTGGTCATAAAAGCCAAAAGAAATTATCATAAATTTGTATTTACAAGTCCTCTGCATATACTCTCATCTACACATGTTATCCAGTAAATATTTTTCCAATAGACACTGCACAAAACTCTCCAAGGCCTCTTTTGACTTTAATACGTTTTAGATCAGTTCTGATAATGTTGTATGTCCTTAAAATCTTGCAGTAGTGGCAGTCTCTACAAACAATTTTCTTGCATTACAGAAGCATATTTTTCTGCATATGCTGTATAAAGTCATCTTCTATCATTTATATTTGTATTTAAAAAAATATTAAATTCTACCAGCTCTCAGACACTACCTAGCTTTTTTAATAAATACCTATGCCGAGAAAGATCTGCACTTCAATAATCTATGTAAACATATTGCATATTATTAGACCTTAAAATTACATGTTTGACAGATAGCACACAGGTTCTCAAGGGTATTATTGCAATCTCTGAAACTTATTAACTGTGATTTCATAGCCAATGACAAAAGACAATAAAAAAAATCATCTGTTCTTTAAGTCAAAGCATTTGTCCACAGATAATAAAAAGTCATAATTTCCATACACGTCTGAGAAAAAAAAAAATAAGATTTGTCACCTTTATCTGGTTCCATTCATCTGATCAAAAACATATAGTAAAAGAAAATTCTTTATGTTTCAAATGTTTATCAATTGAAGATTCTGTATAGCAATCCTTTTGGACTTGACTAAAAGCCAGTTAAAATCCTGGAAGTGCAAAATATGTCTGTAAAAAAAAGATGGAGAAGAAAACCTGCAGGCATTTTCAGTCAGAAACACAGGGGCTGGGGAAAATGTACAGCAATACCAGATGCTCTTGGTTTAGTCTCCTGGATGTTGTGGATCCAAATAATTTTCCTAGACCATACATATATGAATAAATGCTGCTTTTCCTGCTAATGTGAGCATAATTTATGCTCTTGTAGAAACTGCTGCTGTTTAGATTTTTCTTCCTCTCCTTCTCTCCCTCTTCCCAGTCATTTTAATGATTTCTTCTTCTTCATTAATGTGGGGATTCTAGATGATTTTTCTTTCACTGACTGAAATAGTCCAGCAGCTTCTTATGCCTATTCATTTTTAGTGACCCAGCAGCTGAGCTGTAATGGAAAAGTTAATCAGAGTCCATCCTGAACAGTTCATAGTCCTGGGTCTTCCTGAAATAAACCAGTATTTGCTTGTAGAAGTTCTTTTGATTTTTTAGCATTTTGAGATTTATATGAAAGATCTGAGTAAGAATAGAATTTAGTAACCATTCAGAATTACACTCTCACAAATCAGAATATAAGCTTTTTACCATTCTGTCCTCCTCAAGAGCTTATTGGTTCAAAGCCAAGGATGAGAGACTGGAGAAGCTGGTTTGAGTTTCTTGACTGAAAACAAGGAATTAAATCTGTTTCTTGCCATGTAGAAGAATGATCTAAAAATTGGATAGTAATTTGTTCAAAATAAAACAAAATGAACAAATTAGTGAAAAAAACCCCACGAATGTTAGAATGGCTTTTCATGAAATCATGGTTTGTGGTGTTGTAGCCATGTGCAAGAAAATGAAATCTACATTATAATGAGTTTGGGAGATTTTCTTCAAACAGGTGTCTGAACATGACATATCTTTTTATGACAGTGTCAAGAAAGTATTTTGGCATGGAAAAAATAGAAGGATTTAGCATTTGAAAAATTGGTAAACAATAATCGATTAGCCTGATTCTGGTTTCCCATCTGGTGAATCCCAAAGTACTTTTGCAGACAAGCAACAGTGTGGTAGTTTACATTATGTTCCAAGAATAAGTAACATACCAAATAAAATTTAAATCTTTGACTTCACTTTGACAAGTGAAGTCAGCTTGAGTTCTCCAAAAAGTATTTATTATTTTTTTCTTTTAGACAGCATACTATATTCATGTTAATGCCTCTATGAATGAAAAAATAATTATCAAAGGAACAATAGTCACTCTCAGTTTTTCTTTTTTCCCTCTCATTATCTATTTTATCACATTGTATCCCCATCATCTTCAGGAAATACACTTTTATTTTTTGCTTCTTGCATGTTTCTTCTCATGTCACTCTTTTGCTTCCCAGCACTCTCAAGCTTTCTACAGGGAAGTTGGGGGAGTGACACTTTATGCTGAAGCTTGATAAATGAATTCTTTGCCTTCTTGTTTCTTGGTAAGTGGACCATTAAGCTATATGTCCTTGACTTTCTCTGTTGGTAGGATGAAAAAATATAAGAACAAAAGGATTTAACATTGAATAAATTTTATTTTACTTCCTGCACATGGTTAATAGTATATTTTATAGAGGATTTCCCTAATATACAACAGGATTGAAAATGTACTAGAATTACTAAAATCTGATATACTTCATGTTTTTTTGAAGTTTGTTGTTTAAACATCTTAAGTTAAGCTTTCCTTCTAACTTGCATTATGTGAAGATTAGAATACGAAGGAAAAAAAACTCCGCTGAACCAGTTTTTACAATGTGCATCCTTAACTGACAATAAGTAATTGGAAAAGAATTTTTGTATTTGTAAGGATTGACCTTGACATTGTTTGTGTAGGCCTCCAAAGCAATTATTGTAGAAACTGAGATGGGAAACAATGGCAAAAAGCAGACAGAAGTGCTTGAATTAGTGCAAATCACAAACATAGCTGAATGGTATTAGATGACAGTTTGCTTTTAATGAGGGAAGACATGAAGTAATTAAATCTTGACATACAATTATGAAAAATATCAGGTAACAAGCCTGCTATGCAATATAAAATAAGAAAAGACATTTTCTGAAAACTTGCCTGATGCTCTGTCATCTGAGACTGTTCTTTATGAGTGCAGGGTGAAGGTCAAGGAGGTATCTCAACTCCATCAATCCTTTGGACAGTTACAAATGACCTTTCACTTTTCATAAGACATTCAATATTCTGAATGGGGGGGATACATTTTTCTGTGTTTAGAAAATAGCAAAATTGAAACCTTTTATAGTGCACAGGCTGCATTTGTGTTTGCATCTCCCGAACATCTTATTCTTTTTTAAATGTGCATTGACACCAATATCTCATTTACATGAAGTAAACTATTTTAAAATGCTGAATCTATTTCAACATGTATTTTAACTTATCATATTTTTATTGCATTAATTTTTATAATTTTTTTTAATGTGTATTCTATTTTTTGTTCAAAAAATTTTAGAAAATGCTGTGGTGCTTACAGATGTACAGCTCTGAATGGCCGCTGTTTTGATTTGATATTGATGCAAATCCAAATGTTCTGCCATATTTTCATTTCATATTTATTTTGCAAGGATTAAATCTCAAAGTCTGTTTTCATTTTGATCTCTCAAGGTGTGTATGAAAATTGTGTTGTTAGAACATGTGCCACTGGCTGCATATGTCTTTGTGACTTACAGGATTCATCTTTAATCCGCAGGAGTGTCTGTGTGTAAACAGATCTTGTTCTTTGGTCACATAAACTTTGATTCCAGTGGTACTTGTGTGAAATAAGAATTTCACTGTTATTATTTTTGTACTGAGTGAAAATAATGGTGTCAAGCTACTCTTTCACCTATATTTTGGAGAATCCTAAACATTTTTTCCTTTTCCACATAAATGAATTTATTCCTCCTATTTGTTAAGCAAAACAAAGGAACTTGAAATTCTAGATAAGAGCTGTTGCTGGACCTGTCCAATACTCTGCTTTATGAGCAGGTAATCCTCTTGCTAAATTCAGTGGTACTTTAGTATATAAATATAGAAAAAATAAAGAGAAAAAAAACAAAACAAAATATTTGCAAACATTACAAAAGAATGGCATATCATTAAAGAAATTTAAAAATATCCCCCTTGAAACAGCACATGGTAACAGACTGAGACAGCTTTTGGAACAGAAATGTAAACTTACATAAGGAGAACACAGGTGCATATTTTATAGTATCTTAGCCCACTTGCTATATTTAATCAAAGATGTTAGAACATTTGTACGTTCTATCAGTTTAAAAGAATCTATTACTACTTTTAGTGCTGAAAGACAGGTTTGCTTTCAACTGAACATAATTATTTATTTAAATCATACATAATATCTCATTCATTTCCTTTAGAAATATTATTTCTACAATAAGGTCTGCCATGGGCAACAATCTGAAATAAAGCATAGGTAATTTTATTGGATTTGAAAAGCTGTTCAGAACAGAATTATTAAAACAATTATCAGAATCTCAAATTGGTTAAACCAATGTGACATTCATAATAGCTCAGTAATTTGTTTTCAAAACTATGCCATGTTACCATCTTCAAAACCTTGTGATTTAGTTTACCTGTATCTTACTTGTTTATTCATTACTTGCTTATTAATTACTTGCATATTACACTGAGGTACTTTATATACTCAGACTAGTATAAATAACAAGTTAGCACAGTTTGAGAGACATTTTTCTCTCTCTTTCTTCATAAGTAAGCTCTGAAATAGAAAAATAGGAAGAAGCATCTCTGAACATTTTAGAGAAGCACTCCAGGGCAGATATTGTCCAGTATGTGCTCTTCTATGTGTAAAACACCATTAACAGGAGCTTGCCTTTCAGGAATTTCAACAAAATGAAATCACACAAGATTATAGTCCACATGAGCAGATGTTTGGAAACATTTCCTGATACTACTTAATTACATTGAGATATAACAGGCATATATATGGCAAAATTATGGAAATCGGCTATTTAAAAAGTTCAGAAAACTTCGCTTTATTCTGGTGAGATACTTTCAGTTTCGAAGCAGTTGCTGAGCCAGCTTCCCCTTACAAGGAAATTGCAGACTGCACTGAGGTCTCCCCTCTGTCTCCTCCAGGATGATCAGGCCAAGTGACCTCAGCCCCTCCTCACATGGCTTCTCCTCAAGGCCCTTCACCATCCTTGTGGCCCTCCTTTGGGCACTTGCCAACAGCTTTATATATTTCTCAAAACAGGACTTGAGCTGAGGCAGCCCCAGAGCAGAGCAGGACAATCCCCTCCCTTGCCCGGCTGTGATGCTGTGCCTGATGCCCCCAGGACAGGGTTGGCCCTCCTGGCTGCCAGGGCACTGCTGACTCTGATACAACTTGCCATCAACCAGCACCACCAGATTCTCTTTCCACAGCACTGCTCTCCAGCATCTCATTCCCCAGCCTGTCCATGCATCCAACCTGCCCCCATCCCAGGTGCTTTCCCTCGTTGAACTTCTTATTGTTGGTGATTGCCCAGCTGCTAATAAACCCTTTTCCCCACACATCTTTTAAAGCACTATGCATGTGTCTTTCCTGGAATTAAAAAAATTATTCATATTGGTTCTTTCTTAAAAGGGTAAAAATTCTTATTTTAACAGGGTTTCTGAATGTACCCCTGCTTAATACTTCTCATCTGTTTTCCTGATAAGTCATATCACTCTAATGTCATATCAAGTACCAAATTTAATGTATGATATGGTTAGTGTTTCTCTTGGATCAATCTATGTATAATCTATATCTTAAAGCAAATTGGGAAAAATAATATTGATCCATATGAGACATTCCTTTTTTTCTCTTAAGCTGTTATTAATTTGAGTTTGTGATTGCTAATTAGGCACTCAGTCCAAAATTGCACCTTAACGAACCTGTTAAATTTAAATTGTTGTCACAGCCTCAGCAGCTAATAATTGAGTTCCTGATGATCTTTCCATACATGTAGGTTAACATGCTGGAAATATAGATGCACATGTTTTTTTTCCTGTTAAGGCCTCTGTCTTCTTGGTTTGAAACTAAAGCTCAAGCTATTGGGAAGGAAAAGGCCAAATGTGAAAAAATAAATCAAACTGACTAACATCCAGTGAAATAAAATTTATTTAAGTATATTTATGGCTTGGAGTATAGCTCAAAAACATACCTGCAAAAACAATGACATCTAGCTAGGCCATATACACTATCTTCTTTAAAAAAACCCAAACAAACAAACCAGCGTAACCAAAAGAAATTAAACATTAAAAAAAATGGCAACATTATTGTGGAGGTTTTACATTAAGAAAAATAGAAACTCAGTTTGTGTTCCCAGAACAATCATTACTCAGTCATAGTGCAAATATACGAAAATACAGTGAAGTTAATACTGCACAGTATATGGCACAGAAATACAATGTAATATGTACAGAAAGTGCAAAGCAGCAGAATTACAGTTGCTGTGGGAACCATACTTGGAATTTAATGACATTTGTTTGTGTCATATCTCAATCATAATGTTGCATTAACGTAGTCATTTGCATTTAATTCTATATTACATTCCCAGTTTAGAAGAACACATTTGCAGTTGCTCATGTCTCTGCTTCCAACAATGAGTCAAAATTATATACTTTCTAAGATTATTTTGACAGAATTATATATAACTTCATGATGGAGCATCTCATTACCCTGGCAAGAGACCTTGAAGCAGGAAGTAGTTTGTGAAAGAATTTGGTATTGGCAACTAAAAGTCTTGTTTCTAAAGATGGTTTATGAACGGCACTATTATACTGTATATTATGTTATACCTGTACCTTCATGGATGAATATTTTTGTTATGAGACACGGAACACTTAATTATTTCTCAGTGACCACAACTTTGATGTAAGTGATCTGAACTTGCAAGAAAATAGCATGCATTATCTGGTTAAGTTTCATTTAGGTTTTTTTTTGTTTGTTTGTTTGTTTAGGTTTTTTTTTTGGTTTATTTTTTGGTGTTTTTTGAGAACAAGGCATCAGGCTGGGAAGAAGATACAGTCACTTAGGATAGAGGTCTGTAAGCTTCTGTCATCTCTTCTACAGCAGAAAAGCAGTGATGAGAAGTGAGTAGAACAGCTACTAATCAGGATAAGGAGAACTGTGCATAGAAGTAATGAAATAGGGCACAGAATCAACATTTTGTTTGAAAACAATCTAATAGGCAAAATGACCAAAAGAAAGTGAGATATATATACTAAGTATAAAAAATTCAATAATATTGTGAAGTGATTATGAATTTATTTGTATATGGTACTGTTATTTGAATGGAGATGTCCCTTAGGTAATTAGGGCTTGGACCAAGACTTTTCAAGGAAAGCAGGTGCACTGTTAATGCCAATCTTATGAAGAACCATCGCTGACATGAGGATGCTTATTGTGGAAATAAAGGTAAAACAGTGACTCCTGAAAGAAGCGAAAGAAATTCTAATCAGTTTCACCACGAGAAAGACTTCACCTTGAAAATTCCACCTTTCTTTTAAACCAAATTCCAGAATTTTTAGAGTATACAGAAGACAGATGAGATCTCAGCATACCCATTTATTTTAAAAGTTTGCATAGATTAGAGCATATTTCTAGGGTAAAAGACAGCAGAGAGAGTGAGACCAAAGGAAATACAGATTACTCTTGGGCGCAAAGGCATGGCAGTATCATGAAAATCTCCTAAATTCTTTTCAAAGTTGTGATGATATTGTGTTATGAAAACTCAACCAAAACTCAAACACAGGTTTTGAGACCTGTTGAGATAATTGCAGCCCTTGCATGAAGTTACTGACTTCAAATTCAAGCCATTTTCAAGGTTAATTGTGAAAAAAATCCTCTTTTCTACCGCTTGCCTGAATATGGTTGCAGAAGAAATTTGGAATTTAACTTCCCCACTACCTGCCCTCCACATTTATTTACCTTGGGTATCATTTCACAACATAATAGTCTTCATTTATTTATGGTTATCTATTTTGAGAGTGTCAGGAACAATAAGCTTTTCTACTTTATCAAGGAATTAATTTGTTTCTGAGTCATATCTTCTTTTCTTTGAAGGATTTCAATTATTTATTAATTAATAAGAAACCTTATACAATTTCCTCCTGTCCTCCTAATACAATTCAAGTTACTATATTTTTGCTCTTGTTGAGTTGTAGGGTTTACTCCATTGGAAGGCTTATCTCTAAGAAATCTCTATTTCTCTTATCAGTGCAACCAATCAAATCAGCATGTGATTGTAAAATCTGTAGGAGCAAAGCAAAGTATTCTCATTAACCAATCTTGTTAAGTGGTCATGAGTAGCTGTAAATTGTTTATCAATAGGCAGTTGGTGAAATACTTAGTGATGACAAAAGTATTCATCAGCAAGCAAGTGCTTGCTCTGAAGTATTTCAAGGTCAAGAATTTTTGATTCAAAATCTGGAAAACAGAATTGTATAAAGCTATATAACAGATGTGAAATGTCCAGCAGTGCAGTAAGGAATACAGTGTGAAGAAGGTAAGTTTCCCACAAACCTATGCAGAATTAGACTCCCAAACCATCTTCCTGCCAGCAGATTTCTCTTGAATGAATATAACCATAGGAAAAAACAAGGCCTGAGAGCTATTTGTTTTCTCCAAGTCCTTTGGCATGGGTATATTGGCTTGACATATCCACAAAGAAAATGTTGAACAGCAAAATTAAGGAAAGGGATGTTATTTGTCATGAGACTGTAAAACCTCAGTGTTTATTCATGGCTTTGTAAATATGGTGTATCCTGTTGAATGAGGTACGCCACATCTTTTTTTCCTATCATTTCTCCTTCTCAGGCCACAGAGTATACTTATCATTGAATTCCAAGCCTAGTGAATTTTAATGGAACACCAGGTTTAAAGTGAGCTCTCTGGGAAAAGTGTTCCAAGAAATTTGAATAACTGTTAAATCTTTTCCTGGGTTTTCAAAGACCAACTGACATGAATAATGTCATTACAAATGTGATTTGTTGCTATTGAATTTTTCCTATCATGACCCATGATAACTTTATTTAGAAAATCAAAAAACTCTTAAACTCTTACCTGAGCAAGTGCAAAATATCTACAGAATAAACTGAAATTAGCTGATGGTCAGGTACGCAAAAGATCTACCCATTTTTAATTGTCCTTTGTTTTCCATTGGGTATTTGAAAAGGAACAAGTCGAGTGTGTCTGAAATGTGGATAACAGGACTGGAGACACTGTCCCAGCAGTTAAGACCTTTCAAGCCACTGGAACACTGTTGATGCTTCCAGGTTTTGATTGCCTGTTGTAAAGCATCTCCATTTTTTCCATTTGTTGGCAAGGGTCTATGCTGGAGAAATTTTCCAGTAAGGATAAATTGGTGGGCAAGAATCTGTTTACATTCTAAGACTTGTGTCTGCAGGGGTAGATGCCTTCTTTGCTTTTTTCAGTGAGATTTTGTTTATCTGTGTGATAGGCTTGCATGAGTGGATGGGCTCTGTGGAGGTTTCCTTTTCCTGGCTTTGAGAAAGCTGAAACATTGGAACACATTATGTGTAATTGCAAGAACAGTTAGTAAGCCAAACTTGGAGAGCCTTGGGGCACTTTGGTTTGTGGGTTAAATCAAGCATGAAGTCATGGGAGCAAGAATCTTCTCTTTGCCCATAGTTGGCAGCACGGGAAGGAATCAGGCTGGTGCAGAAACTGGAAAAAGAAAATCAGCTGAGTTCCCCTAAGGCGCTGTTCTCATTATCAGCCAGTGAGTAGCTCTGGCTAGAAATAATGCTGCTCATCTACTGTGCATCCTGCTCCTGGCTATAATGAATCACAGTTTGCCAGGGTGATGCATACACCTTGACTTTGGCAGTAATCCAGTGTCATAGCTACCTATTCCCTTGTAAGACTACAGGAGGAGGGAACATTTAACTGAGGTAGGAGTCTGCATGAAGGCTGTTCCTTGCTGTCCTGGCAGTGTGCCTCTGATTTCACACAGCTCCAGGCATACGAGCTCTCACTGGGTGAATAATGCTTGAAACAAGCTGGTGGTTGATTCAGGCAACTGACTGGTATTCTCACCTCTCAGTTTGTGGCAGTTCTCATTTCTGTGCCTCTTCCTAGCCTTTATTTCTTCTGGTTGCTTCTTTTTCCCAGTCTTGTTTCCTTAGTTTTCACATGAAGCTAGCATGTTTTTCACTTTACTCTCCTCTCTAATAAGGATCTTACTGCTGTCTTTCCTCCATGGTTTATGTATCTCAGCTGCTCAGGGTAGAAGTGACGGTGAGGATTAGGTTATGAACCAGAACTCAACTCTTTGCTGCCAATGTCAGTGTTTCAGGGTTACTATGATTTGAATATAAGCAGAACAGTGTTGAAAAAATAACATGGTTGTAAGCACTGTGAAACTTAACAATTTTCCTTTTATGTCTCTATGGAAAAAAAAATCAGTACCACTGAAGTGAGAACATTTAACTATTTTCTTCTTCATTTCTCGTCTTCACTTTACTGTTTTGTTAATCAAGAGAACAAAACAGCAAGTGCTTAGATAGGACAAAGGAGAAAGTTAATGGAACAGCAGAGCAGACATTGGGGCCCCTGTTTGCTTTAATTGCCAAGGAAAAATGAAGGACACTCTTGACAATGCTCATCACTTTTTCTTGCACTGGAGGTGACTGACATGAATCTTTATGATACCTGCCTGTCAAGCTCCTGACATTCAGGCTAAGCCAGTGCTATCCTGTTGAGATATAACCACGTCACTTTCAAGTATCATTAGCCTACAATGCAGCTCAAAATTTCATTACACTCTATTTCCGGTTCTGCTATGCTTGGCAAATTCTCCTTACTAAAAATAATTCAAATCCCCAAACCAAGAGTCACCAATTCCCACTGGTGATTCAAGAAGTAAAAATAAATTTTCAGCCTTTTCTAAAGATGTTTATGGATTCCTTTAAGGATGCTTGTTATAATTTAACTATTTTTGTTTCTTTTATGTCAGTAACATTTAAAAAAATCAGATTTGTGAAACAATAATGGTAATAATATGGCCTGTGGTCAAGTTAGGTAATTTTCAGATAGAAACTTCTGCAAAAAATTGACTTAAGGAAGGAAACTCCAGTTGTGTTTCACAAGCAAACTCAGTAAAAAGTAGAAGTAATTAGAAATGAAATTTACAATAATTTCAAAGGAAGGGAGGAAACGTGTATAGAGCACATTTGCAATTTCTTGTAACACATTCTTTTGTTTTCTTAAAGGTGTATAACTTTTATGAAGGTTCATCTCACCAAGTGAATATCTACACCGGAGTTAGTTGTCTAACTCAAAGACAATGAGAAAAAAAGAGACAATGGAGAGATACCACAGGATACGTTTCTGGATTTGGTTGCTTCTTTTAGAATAACAATTTGTCTTTCAGAGCAATTTACTTTTCTTCACAGGCCATACAGAGAATTTATATGATTGATTCAGATTTAGGTAAATACCTGTGTATGATGCTTCCAGAAGAATAGCTAGAAGTAATATTCACATTGTTAAATTTTAATGCAAACACACATAACATAATTTTCAAGTTAAGTAATGCATATTTTAAAGTTATAGGCCTCATAGCTGGCAATCTCTGGGAATTATGCCCTCAACAGTTAGTTGTTTGCTATTATAAATATTCACCTTATACAGAAAATTGTGAGATGCAATCCTATTGAAGACATATCTGAAAGGTAAAGGCACTCAAGAAAGCATCATCCTCAGGTGCAAGAACAGCCCTGATACTTAAACAGAGGTGTAGATGCATCAGGAGATCTCTTTGGCTAAGCAGAATTTTCCTGATAGAGCTCCAACCTCTAAAAGCAGAACATAGGGGAAATAAAAGGGGGAAGAATACAATAGTGGAGTCTAAAAACATTTTCCAAGGAGTGTAGCAATAGTGTCAGGAAATGCGAAATTCAAATGTAGTTCAGCCTTGTGACAGACATTGAAAGCAACAAGAAGAACTTCTAATGCTATGTTGTAAAAATTGGACAAGGAGCATGTGTGTCCAATGCTATATGGAGTGGGTGATTTAGAAACAGAAGACACACAAGGCTTGGGTACTCAGTACTTCCCTTGTCTCAGTCTCCCAGGTCTCTCTGATAAATGAAAAAATTCAAGAACTATCATCAGTGGGTGAGTTAGTGATAGCTTGAGAGAACATAACCCGTAGAAGTCCATTGGGACTGATAGGCTGCATATGAGCACACTGAGAGAACTCATTGATGTCCTTGCAAAATCATCCTCTGTCATCTTGAAAGTCATAAAATTTAGGGCAAATATTCAAAAATTAGAAGAAAGAGTATGTTCCACTAATCTGCAAACAAGAGCATAAAAAATATCCAGAGAACTAGGCTATTTTAATTTAACTTCAGTCCTTAGAAAAATCACGGAGCAAGTCCTCTTGCAACACACTCCTGGGTACACAAAAGAGGGGAACAATATTAGGGAAAGTTGACACGGTTTAAGGAAGGTTATTCATGCCTGATTAGTCTGATTATTTCCCAAGTTAAAGTGTCTAGGTATGTAGGTAAGGGAAGAGTAGTAGATGTAATTTACCCTGAATTTGGGAAGGCTAGCAACACTGTCTCCCAGAATATTCTCATGTTCAATTTATGACATTGCAGTCCAGATGTGTGGCAAGTAAATAGATTAAAAACTGGCAGGTAGTGGGGATCAAGAACTGAAGAATTATGAAGTTTTGTATTGAGGTCTTGTTTGTTTAACTTCTTTATCAATGACCTAGAGGAAGCAATAGCTTGTTCACCATGTCTGCACCAAACTGGGTGGACAAATCCATGCACTCGGGAAGGGTTGCTATTCAGAGGGACTTGGACAGGCCAAAAGGAGATGGACAAAGACATTCCTTATGATATTTAGCAAGGACAAAGACAAGTTCTGTACCTAGGAAGGAAGAACTTCTTGCACTGCGACAGGCTGGGGATAGACTGCTTGAGGAGTGGCTCTGCTGGGAAAGATCTGTGACTCTTGACAGTCAGCTGGATATGAGCCAGCATTGGGCTCCAGCAGTGAAGGTGACCAACAGCATCCTGGGCTGCACTGGCAGGAGCACAGCCAGCAGATGAGGGGAGTGACTGTGCCCAGTTGCTCTGTATTTGTGAGATGTAGTCTGGAATTGTGCAGTTTGTACAGCTCCCACCTCCTCACCCTCATCCCCCCAGCTATGAGACAGCTTCTGCTCATGCAGTGAGTTCAGTGGGAGGCCTTCAAACTGGTCAGAGACTGGATCTGCCCTGGGCTTGTTCAGCCTGGAGAAGAGACAGCTTTGGAGGCACTTAATAGAAATTCTGTATGATGGCAGTTATGGGACACTGGAACTGACTGTCCAGGGAAGCCATAGGTGCCCCAGTTTCTGGAAGTGTTTAAGGTCGGGTTGGAGGGTGATTTGATCAACCTGGTCTTGTGAAAGATGATCCTGCCTATGGCTGGGGGCTGGAACTAGGTGACTTTAATGTCCCTTCCAATAGAAATTGTTCTATGATTATGGTTCTATGATAGTCCATCAGGAAAGCATCTTGTCCAGAAAAATTGTGCAATCTCTATTCCTCAATGTTTATAAATTATTAAAGTAAGTCTTCTCTTTTGTTAATTTGTTTTAAAGATTAAGAGGTTAAGTTTTCAGTAGAGTTTTTGCCAATGTGGGAAAAGGATTTCTCAGATGTTCCTAGTGCTCCTCAGTAAGCTTTTGACTTACAAATTTTGGGGATTTTTGTTTGTTTTGTTGGGAGTGGTGGTTTAGGTGTGTTTTTGTTTTTGGTTTTTTTTTGTAAGGAGAAAACATGAAAAAGTAATATGTTATGAAAAAAGTTTTCATTTGCATTGTGGACTACTGATGATAGTATGTCTCCTGAAAATAAGATGTAATGAGGGCTTATAATTAGACTGATCAAAGAAAAAGAATGATAAACATAACATATGTTAAGAGTTTCAACAAGAAGCTTGCATGCTGGAGAGTTAGATAAAAAAATGGAACTTTTTTCGTAGTCCACATTGTTCCCAGATTGACTAAAAACATTCTTTCTTCATTCCTTATAACAGCTGAGAACTGTCAGAACTTTGATATTTGTAATAGCAAATGAAAATGTTTTATTTCTTTATATTTTCTGTATTTCCTCAGTAGTCAATCTGTAGGTTAAGAAAACAATGTAATTCAAAATTAATTAATTTGTTTTAGTATCAAAACAGAGCAGATAAGTCACACTTGGAATGGCAGCCTTAATGAATATGGAAATATAGAAATTGTGCAATAATTTTAATCGGTTAGGTTTAATAGTTCAGCATATAAACAATTTAAAAATTCCAATTAGCATTACTCACCAGGAAAGTTTTGCATTTTGTGTTTCTCTTTCTGCCTTGCAGTCAGGACACCAATATGAAAACAATGATGGGTTCAGCAATAAGGAGTAACAGCTTTTTTATTAACAATATTTTATGGCTCTACATATACATGTATGTGAAATCAGAGTTGAGATCACACCCTATTTAAAGTAATTCGTGAAAAGATGTCTTCAAAGTTGGCAAATTAACTCATTTCTGAAAACTTTTGAGAGGCACACCAGATAGGAGACATTCAGAGTGCAAAAGCTTTGGTAATGCCAATGAGATCTTTGCTTAAAATGAGCTGGCTACATGATGCTGAGTAAGGAGACACTGACACTGTCAGAAGGGTTGGCTAGATATTAAAGTGCCAAGTAGAAAGAATGTTAGAGAGCAAAATGCTGAGAGCTAAGTAGATCCTACCTCTCTGACTTTTCTTGCTGTGTAACAAAATGCAAAGATCTCCCTTTTCTGTGAGTCAATTTTTCAAGTGGTGGAAAAGCAGCTCAAGGTCCCTTTTTGTCCAGGACTGGAGGTGTTGTTTGTAGTTTTTCAATCCAGGAAAGCATTATCCCATCTTTTTCCATTTTAATTCAGTCATCAATTAATTAGAACTATTATATGTCAATGTGTGTTCTTATTGTATGTACCACAAACATTTGTATCCTCCTAGCTTGAATTTTCTTATTGACCCTGCTTCACAGGCACTTATAATTACTCCACGTAGTAGGCAGTTGAATCATCTACAGAATTTTTATTTAGGTAAAAATTTCCTGAAAGTTATTTATTTTTAACATAGCCAGTTTGTAATTTATATAGTCAAAAATACATATAAAGTAAGTTCTCTTAAAAAAAATCAGACTGCTATGTTTGACTAATGTTTTGCCTGTTATAATTCTGAAAATTAAAAGCCCTCTATTTTATGCTCCAAACTGAAGGAAATTCTTCCTCCCACATCTATTATCACTGAATGATAACTCTTTCAACTTTTCTAAAAGTTATTTAACATCACTATTTGCATTTTTAGCTTGGCAGCTGCTCACAAAGTAACCCAAAATGCAGGGATATGGGTAATATTGATTTGCTTTTTTTTCCAAGGGAGTTACCCAGTTGTAATGCTCTGTCATGTCTTTGACATATTCCAAAATAAAATCTTTGAGTCACAACTCTGTGCATCTTGCTTCTCTATATTAAAGTAGCTTGTCCCCAACAACTATCAGATTACAGCAGCCCAGTTTTCAGTACCCATTTCTATCAATTTTGTGAACAAGGATTTATTCCACAGTGCCTTGATGCTACAAACCTACCATACTTTGTTATCTTTAAGTTCTTGCAGAATGAGAACCTGCTTGAAAATTTCTCTGCATAGTTTGCTATCCCTTTTGAATGACCACAGCTCCTTCATCTCAAGCACTGTCTTCTATTTCATTGCAGACCCACATACTCTGGGCGTGGTGACCTCTTTAAATATCTCACCTATAAACCTTTCATTTTAGTGAATGCTGCATACTGTGGCAATTTGTCTGTTGGGATCATCAGTCTTGCTCTTGAGGTTCACATATGCTCTCTTCAGATGTCTTCATCCAGGAAACACCACATCTCATTCTGCTCAGAGATCATAAGATTCCTCTTTGGTTTAGGTCCCTAATCCCTCAGACTCAGGGTCTCTTTTAACTTGTAAGAATAATACTGAAAGGGTAAAAAAAGACAATAAAACTGGATGTAACGACAGCCAATCAGTCAGTAACACCACCACCTCCCCCTCTGCCTTGTATCTCCCTTTCCCACTTACAATCAGCAGCAGCTGTAGTGCAATTAAACTCAGCAGGTGTTCGGAGGAATTACATTTTATCACCACCATCCCCTCTCCTCCTCTGCTCCCCCTTTTCTGCCCCCACTCCCACAAGACTCAACTGCCTTTCTTTATGGGTCTATAAAAAATAGAGCAAGTCAGATATATAACAGCACTAAAGTATCCAAAGAATTAGTAACAAAAGATGATGATATATGGAAGAAAATGTGTTCACAGACATTCAGGGGGATTTTTTGGAATAAAAACATTAATATTCCTTAAACTGATAGTTATAAACTCTTCAGTGTGTCTTCATTGTCTTTTCACTTCATGTAAAGCCCTTAACTTGATTGTACAAGGTTCTGAACATTCTTGTCTGGATTCAATAATGTGATTCATCATATGATTATGAAAGCCATGATAATGCTTTCATGTGGGCTACTTGCCTGCTTAAAATTACCTAAGAATGCAAGTGCACTGATGATCATAGTGCTTAGCACCTTGCAGAATCAAATGTTAAATAAGTAATATTATTATCAACTCTTGAAAATACTAAATCTGAAAGAGTTGAAGACCCAATTTTCTTGTTACTAGCCACTACCATTAATCAATGAAAAACTAATTCAAAAGATATTTTATACTGCATATTGCCCATTAAATTGGAAAAAATCCTTCTTTGTATTTCTTTTTTCTGATTCTTGTTCAGTGTTTCCTCATTTCCTTAGATTTCTTTAGTCTTTCTCTATGATCAATCTTCATGTTTTCTAGAAGATATTTCTATTTGTATTCATCCATCTTTACCAGTATACTGAATCACTGTAGGACAATAGTCAGGCAGATGACAGTGAAAGTGACAGAATATTCTAATGATAAAATGTCAAAATAAAGATCTCTTTTATATTAAAGTCCACTCTTTTTTATTCTAAAATATGTGAGTTTTTCAGATCTCACTGCACTTAAATTGAAAATCACAAGGGCAAATTATAATTTTTAAACATTCTAGTTGATACTAATATTATAGAAACAATTATTTATTTTGAATTGATTATTTTAAACACTTTCATAATTTAACATTCTACTTTACACAGCTTACATTTCTGTGTGCTCTTATTAATGCAGTAGTTTTCTGTTACAGTTTTGCCTAAGAGCTTATTTAAAACTGGATATTATGCTCTTCTTTTGATAAAATTTACTGGGGTGAAAAATAAAAGAGTTTTAATTAGTAGGACCACATATTTCAGCATCACAGGGTACATTTGTATCACTACAAATAAACTCTGTAGCCTATTTGTAGACTGGAGCTGTGTATGCCTCTGAATTAGGTATTTTAGTAGCAGCTAGCAACAATTTTAATATTTTGCCCCAAAAATACATGAATACAATCTTCTAAAAGTTTATAATTTTTCTTTAAAATCTTTAAAACACTCAGAAATGGGATAATTTTTTTCTCTAATGAGAAATAAATACAGATCAGAATTCTTTTCTAGTTTGCAATTTAATTTCACATAAGATGCTGAAAGGAAACGTACATTCATATGGACCATGTCAGTGCAAAGGTTCTGTACGGTTTATGGAATAAGCATGAAAAGTGTGAGGAAGGTGATCATGTACTCATAGTTTGTTTGGTTTTTTTTCAGTATTAAAGCAGCAAACATATGAAAAAGGAAGGCTTGAGCCTTACTGAGTCCTCCTTTAGCAGGACTGGAATCTTTAGAGTTAATAAGTCTTTTCAACAAGTGAAGCTTTGGAATATTATAAATACTGAATTTTGACACATTATATGGATTGACCAATATAGTGGTACTTGGCCTCATGGTCTAGGGGTATATAACTGCTTGACCCCTGATTCAGAAACGCTGTTGAGTGCAGTAAGAAATCCTGGGCTGTAGTTCAGGTTTTACAAGGCAGTGTGCTAAAGATATTTTTGTTCTCTCCATCCCAGCTTTCTTTTTAATTTTTTTTCTCATTCCTTTTACGTCAGTCTGTCTCTCACTCTAAGCAGCCAAGAAATCAATTGCTCTGGCATTCCTTTCCCCCTGCATATATTTGGAACATTTCTAAACCTTAGTTAATTGTAAAATTTTTGGTTTGGCTTGGAAGTTATCAAAAGATAGACATTTCACCACATTTCTCATAGCAGTTTAACCTTCTAGAAGGAACTCATTAGAACTGAGTGAGGCATTAAGACACAATTCAATTGCCAAAAAATGTCTTGCAGCTAGTATTGTATTTAGTTTGAATTCACTAAATATTTTCCATTCTTCAGTGTTAGATATATGTTTCTGTAGGTGTGGTTTCTTCTTTTACCCTTTAGTCCAGTGGCTGAACAGCCTTCAGGGTAATGAAATCCGAGTTTGATGTAATGGATCTGAACTGCTATCTCTCTTCTTTGTCTCAGTGGTACATTACATAATGTGGAGTATGGAAATGGCCCCAACAGAATAATTATTTTGTCTAAATTAACTGGCAGCATTTTTACTGGGACATCGTAATGAAAGCTCATTAACAAAGATGAGTATTAAATCTTTATCTTAGCATTTCAGGAGTGATGTTTGAAGAAAGAGAAATGAATGTCATCCTCCTTTATTTTATTTATTTATTTTTTTTAATCTTATAAACATCACATCAGGCATTCTGGAATGGGATGTGTTAATTCCAGTATAGTAAATAGATGCTGCAAGTCAAAGATGTTAACATGATCCCATCTTTCCATAATAAGCAATTAAACAAGGGCTGAGATTTTGAGTACAAAGACACTTTGGTCTGCCTCACAGAAATTCCTGTGTAAGTGATCACAATTGAGTAACGCCTTTTTGAATAATTTCTAAAGATGGAGAGAAAAATGACAGTAAAGCATTTTTAAAAGGAAGTACTGAGAAATGCTTTTATTTTTAACAATTTTTTTTTTATTTTGGCTTCTTTGCTGAAACAATCTTTATAAAAGAAAACCTTTTAGAGCTCTAGGTTAGAAAGCACTATGTACAGTTCTGGTCTCAGTAAGAAAATATTGTGGAATTAGAGAAAGTACACATAAGGGCAACTAAAATGGTTAGGGGGATGGAGAATGTACTTTGTGAAGAGAGACTAAAAATGGCTTGGCTCTTCAGTTTGGAGAGGAGATAACTTAGGAGTGATGGTTTATAACTGAGTTTTACACAACTGTAAACAGTGCATAAACTGAATGCAGAACTGTTACTTATTAAATCCTGCAACACAAGTAGAAACTGCTCAGTACAAAGAGCATGTTCAGTTTAAAACAGTTAAAAGGAAATAGTGAATTTATGGGATTTGCTGCCATGAGATTGTGTAGAAGCAGAGAATATCAGTTAATTTATAAAAACAGATTAAGACTAATACATGGACAATAGTTCCATAAATAGATACTAAAAGCACTCAGCATAGATCTGCCTCTTACACCTCTAGCAGAATAATTGTAGGTGTTGGTGAAGGAGATGGACTGTAGAAAGTGTCCAGTCTATAGAAAGTGTCCAGTCTCGTACATTCTCCCTGTATAGCTTCTCCTATTATCACTGTTGGAGACAGAAAGCTGGACTTGATGGTCTGACCCTGAAGAGCATTTTTTTTATATATCTGTCAGTGTCTTATGTGTGATTGCAAAAGCTGGAAGAGCAGGAAGCTGTATCATCTTGAGTGAAAAGTGGTATCTATGAAAAGACATGGTTTCCATCTTCTGATGCTATCTTAATTCAGAATTGTACCAAAAGGGAGTTTCTGTTTGTCATAGCTGCACTATACAAGCAGAACATCATCATTTGTTGCCTTTTTGGAATGCAGTTTTCTAGTCTGCTAAATATTTATCAACATGTAAGCATCTTTTTATGAATGAAGAATACAATACTCCACACCATATTTGATTGTTATTCTGATTTGAAGTCATTAACCATAGTACTAAATGTTTTTTTTTTAACACAGTAAAGGCACAAAATTAGTTCATTGATATTAGCTACTTAGCACTGTTTGTAATTTCACTTTGTTGTTAGACCATTCTGGATGTATTGGATTGAATAAACGATAAGAAAGATGTAATTACATAGTAGGCTCCAGTTTGATTTACATCACACATAGGATACACCAAAAATTACCTCTATGCACACTGTTACATAAATATAACACATTTTGTCTAAGAGTAAGGGAATGTCATTAACTTCTGTTTTATTTTAGCCCTATTTGAGCAAAGCATTAGGACACTACACACCTGCCTGCAAAAGTATTTGCTTCCTTTCATAGAGCTACATAAATATAAGTTCCAATATTGCCAGAGTCCTATGAAGTATCTAACCAGACTATGGGCCATTATTATTGCTCACTGAGGTAGGATGAACAGCGAATCATAGATTTCCCTAGTGTATTTTTTGTGTGTGTGAAAATTTTAGTTTTGTCACGATAACAAGCTTGGTGGATTTGGTAGTGTTAGGTTAATGGTTGTACTCAATGATCTTAAAGTCCTTTTCCAACTTAAATGGTTCTATGCTTCTGTAATAGTTCCTAGCTCACACCCTGGCAAGCCTCCTAGTGACCTGTTATTCCTATATTCTTTTGTGCATTTTCTTCACCTGCTACTATTAAAACTTATTGCTTACATCTGTTTGTCTTCTAATTCTTTCACAGAAGCTTTGAAAACCTATAGTCTTCCAAGCTGTATTGTATTTCATATTTTCTGCTTCCTGGAGGCTGTTCTGGGGAAAGGCTTATAGATGTTGATTTGGAGTTAGGCTCCGTTCCGTTTTCCTGCCTGTATTGTAGTTTCTCTCCTACCACTTCTGACCTGCCAGTGGCTCAGCATCTATTAGGGACTTCATTGATCTTTTTCACCACTTCACTCTCATACAGACTGTCTGCTCATCATCCTAGACAGCATTGCATAAATTTACATAATGTCCAAAAATATTTACTCTTGTTAAAAAACATAGCTAAGTCTCCTACAGTGAAGGAGCAACCTCCTACAGTGCTTTCTGAGCCACTCTCATTCTCTGATCTCCCTGAGAGGGGTCTAGGTCTTCATTTTCTTTGTCACTTGAGAAGGAAGAATCATTTTACTCCTCTCTCACAAGAAATCTCTCCTAGTCATCTCACCTGCAGTCAGGTTTCACACATTTCTAGGGACAGAGATCTATGTACCAGTCCTGCTCTTGAGTCAGATGAGCATTTGCTGCTGAATTTTCTAGTTATGGGGGCCAAGCAAGCTAGTCACCAGGGAACATATAAAGTATAAATGTTTTATCTGTTTTCCATCTTATCCTGTCAATCTTTACCTGAGGCTTCTGGTATTGGGAATGGCACTGTTGGCTAGCCTCAAGGACTAGCTAGATATTATATTTCTTACACTGTAAATCACCTTACAAGGCAGTACATCACGATTTTTGCTGTTTTTTTAATTGTGGACTTCTAAGTAATTTCTGTGTGTGTGTGCTTAATTCCGTGCTTTTCCACCCCAGTTTTTCCTTCCTCAGTTTCAAATAATTGTAATTATCCATTAGGTTGTGGAGGTGCCTCTCTTTGAAGTATGAATTATATTAATTACTCTTTATGATTCTCTTTTTTCTTTGACCATATTGAAAATTAGTGCTTAATAATCACAAATTTTTAGGTAACCATCAGTTTCCAGCTCAAAAATTAAGGTCTTTATCTCTTATGATGATGGTCAAAACAACCTTAATTACAATAGCATTATGTAATAGCTGTATTTCTTAAAAAAAACACTAATGATGTGTTATTGGTAGATACTGTAACACTAATTTCTAATCATTTCTTTTCTTCTCCTTGTTTCTTTGTGCACAATTCTGACAGTTTCCATTCTGATTTTTGTCCAAGTGCCAGAAGCAGTTTTTATTCAGTCCTTATTTTTCAGTTCTGCTGTCTGTTACCATTACAGCCTCGATGTGTAAATAGCAATCACAGCAAATTCTTTCAACTTCAGCTGAAAACGGATCTGTTTCAGGTGGGCTGTTCAAGAAATTTGCCATCTGGAGGACACATCATGTTACTGGGTTTGCCTGCATGGCCCAGTCTTGGCAAAATGCTGGGATAACAACAACTGAAAAAGGCAGGAAAGTAAGAGAAACAGGATGGATGAGTGGGACGATCAGACTGTTCACCACAGATTGATAATTCCAAAGAGAAGATTGTCGCCCTGATTTTTCAAGTTTTCTGAGACACTTTCTAACTTGATATTTTCACAGTTCTTAGTTCTTTCTCACACACACAGGTGTTGTTATCAAAAGTCTTTTTTGATAAGACGAAGTTATTTATATACTTTGTCCTGGTATGAAAAACAACTGATGGACAGTTGTCTTGACCAACGGGATGGGAGAGGTGGCAGCCTTCTTCTCCAATCCCTAGTCTGTGTAAAAATACTATAAATACAGTCAAATGTTTTAATAAATAGTTTTTAGCCTTCTCAAGAGATAGTGACCGTGTGTGTCCTTGCGTGTCCCACAGCAACAGAAGATGGCCATCAGCTCAATTAAATGTTAACCAAAGGGACTACAGAGACCTTTGAAACAGAACAGACAGCTTGAAATGAAATAAGGACTATAGGAGAAGAGAAGCTCTGAGACCTGTAATGTGGGGAAAAAAGGGAGCACAACAAGCAACAGACACGACATGACCTTGGCAGATGTGACCCAGTGGCTCTTGGAGCTCTGACTGGCCCTGGCCACATCCCTGTGGATGCCCCCAGGCCAGCATGCAGGCACCCAGCTTGCAATTCATGGAAGGGTGTTTGGACCTGTGTGATAACATTTTATAGTATTATAGTTTATAGTGTTGCTGATACATATCCAATTGTATAGATTATTGCTTGACTGTTAAATCTTTAATGAATCAGTAAGCAAGTTTGAATCTGATTTGATTGAAATAAAATGAATATTTTTTCCTTCTATATTTTTTCCAGTGTCATATAGTAAACACACACAGAGTGCTCAGCCAGTGTATATACAAAATCGAACTAAAACAAGAATGTGCAAGTAGATTGTTTTTGGAATTAAATTAAACCACACTGGGTAATACAAATGCAACATAATGAATTTTTGGATCTCAACAGACAATCAGAAGTTATTGAATTACCACCTATCAGCTGGCCAACTGCGCATTGGCAATGTCATCTGCTTCATCACTCAATAGCAATTTAAAATCAAGTTTGAAAGCAAAAAGCAACATATAATTTAACTGTGTATTCGATCACAGCAAATTTCCCATTTTTACACTAAAAAAAGGGATTTTACTGATTCAGGCTGATATAAAATTTTCATCACTAACTAATTTTCTGAATTTTTTTGCTCTTTAGGATGTTTTCTCTTAGACATTGCTGAGGGAACATTTCAGTGTTCGAAATGAGCTCTACTTTTAATAAGGTTGAAAAGAAGAATTTAAAAGGATTATAATTAGGTAAACTCCCAGATGAATGTCTCCTCAAAAATAATTAATTGTAAGGACTTAGAAGGAAATAACCTTGTAATTTCTGATTTCTTGGCTTGTAAAATTCTGCTATTTACATTGTATTAGCTGAGAGTCAAAAGGTATAAAATTTCTTTGTTTCAATTAAGTGATGTTTGAGGTCAGACTTCTGTCAGAACGAATAGTGAAAATTAAATCTGTCAGGCATCTTAAGTATTGTCCATTTTGTTCAGTTTTTTGGCACAAGAACTTTTAGGCCAGGAGTTGAAAGCTATTGTGTTTTTTCCAATACTGTACTAGAAGTGAGAAAATTTTTGCTTTATGTTAGCTAAAATCTATCTAGATTTCTTTGAAAGGGCCATATAAATATTCTATTAAATTTAGAATGTCAAGAAATTGAAATCTGGAATTTATTTTGGCTGTGTTCTGGTTTTTTTGGCTTTTTTTTTCAGGAAGTTTTAAATTTATAAAAAGACATGAATTATCAAGACTACCATTATGGTGATAGTATGGTGAAATAGTACTAAAAATTCTTTCAGAATTCTTTCTGTGTATTAATAACCAACAAAATCTTTAAAATACAACAATGCAATGACTTTTAAGAGTTGAACTTTGGAGGTGTTAAACTAAGAATGCAAATATTTTGATTTTATAGCAGGAGAACAAACACAGAGTAAGACTAAAGCAAACAATTCATTAACCTTACAAAAAAAAAACAGGTTTGGAAATGTATTTGTTATTTATGTTTGTTAGAAGTTATTGAAGTTATTTTTTTGAAATTCAGAAATATTCATAGAAACGTCAATTCGTAAATTTAATCATTTGGCAGTGAATATTGGAAAACTGCTTTCCCTTGAGACCCACCCAAGGGTGTTGAGGGAGCTGGCAGAAGCCTCTTTCAATCATTTACCAACAGTCCTGGTTATCCAAGGAAGTCCCAGTGGTCAGGAACACTAGGAAATGTGATGCCCATCTATGTGAAAGGATGAATGGAAAGTTGTGAGAACTGCTGTCATTTTAAGTTATGGATGGGATTGTCTTGAGCACCATCACACAGTACATACAGGACAACCAGGTCATCAGGCTTGGTCGACATGGGCAGGTCTGCTTGACAAACCTGACCTCCTTCTATGACAAGATGACCCACTCAGTGGGTGAAGGAAACACCACGCATGTTGTGTATCCGGGTCTTGGTAAAGCCTTTGACACCATTCCCCACAGCATTCTCCTGGAGAAGCTGTCTGCTCATGGTGTGCACGGGTTTGCTGAGTACAGAACTGGATGGATGGCCGAGCCCAGAGTGGTGGTGACTGGAATGACACCTGCTGGGTGGTGGTCATGAGTGGTGCTCCCCAGAGCTGCCTTGGGGACCGTTCTGTCACCTTTGTCAGTGATCTGCGTGAGGCTATCAGGTGCAGGCAGCACCAAGTTGAGCCTAAATGATGAAATACTAGATTTAGCAATGACTATCTCTGTTACTTCATGGAAATACCTGGGAAAAGCTAGATTTTTGTAGTCCCTAGTGAATTCCTTCAGGTTTTACAGTTTTGATGAACATGGAATATATAGAGAGAATTTTCATCAGGCAGTGAAAATTCTTTCAAAACTGTTTGTTTGCCATATAGTTTAAAAACCTCATAATCAATGTCTTGTTTACTTTTGTGCTAATTATGTTATCTTATTTTGCTTTCTATAAGTATTACTTTTTTTGTTTTGTATACTTTTCTAGATATTTGTGTTAACTCATTATCGTCTTTTTTCCATAAGCTTGTACTTTTTTGCAAGAGAAAGCAAACAAACATTTGTTTTTCTATGCTTTTGTCTGTTTTTCTGTTTTTAATATTCAAGCACACAGTGTCAAGATTCAGTGTTACTTATTTATTCTTCGAGGAGCTATGTAAAGAAAGCAAAAAGAGGATTTACCTTTGCAGGGAAATCATTTGTGCTTTTCAAGCATTATCTTCTGACTTTGCGTGCAGCACTGTCATTATTTGGATGAACATTTGATTTCTCTGGAATGTACTTACATTTTTAGTTTCTATATTGCTGTATACCAGTACGTCAGTCTCTGAAAGTGTTTCATTCCTCAGTAGGGTATGCCAAGACTATTATGAATGTTGATGACATGCTTCAATCATGTCCATTTTTACAGAACAGAATTATGCCAGCTAAGTATTAAAATATTCTTCCTTCCAACCACTGTAACTTCCTTTTACAATTAATTATTTACTACCAGCTAATATTCTTTAAGGGAGTAGAGAGAAGGAACTCCTTTGCTACTAATGTACTGGGCACTAGGCTAATTAATTTTAGTTTTCATCTCTTTGTCAGAGGAAAATTCTTGTCCAGTATATTTAAAGGTAAGCAAAAACCACACAACTGGTGGCTTTTTTTCCAGTTAGCTGTAGTAATCTGCCTCCCAGATTTCCAGTTAGCTGTAGTAATCTGCCTCCTTGCTCAGATTTTGGTCATCAAAGAGGAAATCAATTCCTTCCCTCTATTTTTCTTTTGAGTTAGTGTGTTATACCTATAGAGATATTACAATAGTGCAAAAAAGTCTCTCTCAATCCAGTTGGTTTGCTAAAAGCACCTGAAGTTAGAAGTATTATTTAGTTAGCGATGGGGACAATATAACTTTCTTGTGAGAAAATCAATCTGGTTGTGTATCTCTCTGTATTGACTGTCTTGCAATGGTTGTGAACATGTAGTGAAGTAGAAATGCCATTTCAAAATTGGCAACATTTGTATTTCACTACCAGTAAATTTTGTAGGAGAAGGCTGTGCTTAATATCTATAACTATCTTCCAAGCAGTGGAAGAGTGAAGTTAAATACATACTGCAAAATTCAAGAACAGAAGATAATTTGTCTTAGACTCTATAACCCAATTTTCTTAATTTATTTTTTGTGTTTTCAGATTTTTCCAGATGTCTTGCTAATCTCTTAAACATCATTGTATTTACCTTCTTATGGTAATGTTTCCAAGGCTGTCAGTTGAACAATTCAGTACTATTAGACTTGAAATTTTAATCTGAGAGTAAAATTAAAGAAAAATATGGTTTGAGCTGTCATTTGCTTTAGGGTAGCTGCTTTCCTTTTCCCCTGTCTTTCCTGTCTGACCATTGTATACTTTAATTATTCATGTAAAATCCTTAGCTTATATCAGTTAGAATTTGGCTATCAAGATCAACGTAAAACTGCTTGACACTCAGATTGTCTGTTGATGCAACAAGTAAAAGATGTAACTACTTTTGGTGAATTTGATCAATGAAGTATGTTAATTCATTTTCTATTTAATAGAATATTATTTAGTTTCTATTTTCATTTATTATCTTTCTTTTAATTAAAATTCATGCATTTCAATTAAAATACAATCATTTAAACATTAATTTCACTGTAATTTCTAAAATATCTCAGTGTGTTCTAGGAAAAAGATTTTAAGCAAATGGAAGCCACAGAAATGTTCTTAATATCAATGTTTCTTTTTGTAAGAAACTTTCCAACATTAAGATATGGATGAAAAATTTAAATGTTTTCAAATAGAAACATTTTGCAGGTTACAGATATTTATTTTATCATAAAAAATGCTTGAGTCATAGTGAATAGATATTAAACAGTAAGGAAAAATTTTGAAAGCATGGACCCATTTCTCCAGTGAACCTCAGCAATTAAATATCTTCATTCTTATTATCTGAATATTTTAAAGTCTGTTGTCAGTAAACTGGACCAAAAGGGGAAAAATCTAGTTAGATACATAGGCAGCATGTTAAATGCAATGAACAGGAAGATCAACTAAATCAAGCTGAGCAAGTGAACTAGCAACTGTAGCATGAGCAGATTCATACATAACTGGTATTATATTCTTCATTTTGTCTTTATGTGTGACATATGTTCACTTAGAAGAGAGCTGGAGAGGTACATTTTACAAGAGCGTTTACTGATGCAACAAAGTGAAAAAAACCCAAAACTAAACACTGAAAGAGGCTTGTTTAGATTATATTTTTTATGAAGATTAGAATGATAAGATTAGATATTAGGAAGAAATTCATTACTGTGAGGGTGGTGAGATACTGGAACAGTTTTCTCAGGGAAGTTGTGGGTGTCCCATCGCTGGAAGTGTTCAAAGCCCATTTGAATGGGAGTTTGAGCACCCTGGTGTAGTGGAAGATGTCTCTGCCCATGGCAGGAGGTTTGGAACTGGATGATCTTTGAGGTCTCTTCCAACTCAAACATTCTATAGCTCTATGATTCTGTGTTTTTATTCATAAAAAGATGTTACGATAGGTTCATATAAAATTATATTTATCATAGAAAGGGCTCAGAGATTCAGGGCTATGAATGTATTCCCCATTTTGGGTGGAACTTCCTTCTAAATTGTTATGTATTTTCCAATGCGTTTCAATTTCAAGTATACAAATATGCAGCATAATGACATTTGAAGCAAAAGTTGGTCTGAAACCAATGCTGCTAAATGTTAAAGTGAAGATAAAAAAAAATAAAATTTAATGATTACACTGTCCTTGGAAATGGCTGCTGGCAGATTATTGTTCTTTACACATTGTTTTGGCGCCTTCTGTAATGTCTTAAAAGCAGGGAAATAGCTTAGGGGGAGATACGGTTTGCTTACTGTTTATTCAACTGTTCAAACCAGATGTCCGGCCAATGAATTTGGAAAATATACTGAGGTGTAGCTGGCATGTCTACTGATGTGCATCTGTTGCATATTTTATCTGAAAAAATTATGTCTCATTCTAATAACTACCCAAATAGAGAGTACTAAAAACCTATGGCAGATTCAAAGTTGTAGCAAGAGCTTTTAGAGCACAAATAGTTGACATAGATTTTTTTGTTAAGACTCCCATACATTTTCATTTAAAAAATAAAGAAATCATAATACACAGCAAAAAAAGCTGTCTGTGTAAGCTAGAAATAAACAATATGTAGCAAATCATAAGTACACAGGAGAGTATAATATCATAGATGGAAATATCTTCAAACAAAGAAAATATTGTTAATGAAGTCTCCTACAGTTTTGTACTTCAAAACCACGGATATAAGGGTATCTGAAAAAAGAATTCTAAAATCAATTCATGAACTTGCAGTATTTTTATACTCAAAATGTAAAACTCAAAAGCCCAAAATAACTAGTTGTTGAAGACACATTAAGTTAATGAAGGCACACACAGATACACATACACACACAAGTATAAAAAACATCTGCAGTGAGTTGGAAAACTGGACTACTGAACAGGCAACAGAGGCATAGTGTTCACTTAAAAGTGCTACAGTTCTTTCACAATTTATATTACAGATGTGTAATTGCAATAGCATTTCTTTGAAATTCCAAATAGAATTAGTTGGAAGAATTAGCACTTGTACATTTTGAAGAAGAATTTTATTTTGTACTGTAAAATAGCATATCAAATAAAATATGAAAATTGTAATTATATTTTATATATTGTTTTGAATATAATTATTTTCAAAATATAGCCCTAAACAGAGAGATATAAAATAGATCATAAGCAAAAATAAAGTATATTAAATTCACAATAAATGTACAATATAAATACATATTTTTTAAATTTATACTCAAGATAGATCAATATAAAGAATTCTCTAATTTTTTGGAATATTTCTGTGTTTCTGAATTTATTTGCTTCTAACAATTATAAGCTTTCCAGTTGTAATTTTGAAAAAAATGTTGATATTATAAAAATCTCAATGAGTGAATAAATCTTTTACAAACTTTAGTACTTTTGAACACGAGGAGCTAAAGATATTTATTAAAGTGAACCAGATCTTCAGAGTTTCACAGCTCAGTATCTGCCGTACAGCAAATGAGCTGGAGACTTGCCCCTAGACACAGTACACCTCCTGCTGTTTTTCAGAACATGTTGTGGTACTGTTAACGTGTTCTGCTAATCAAAAATATTTCATGTAAGATAAGCTTAACAGTTTTCTAGGAAATTCTGATTAACTTTTTTGAGAAAGGGAAGTCACCTCTTCATGAAGCATGACACCAAAGTTATATTTTAACCATCTAAAGTATCATCATTCTAACAATTTACCATGGGTTAAAAGCATTTTCATATCCTTCTCAGTTTTTAATAAAAATGCTTCTGCATATTGTTTTGTAACAACATCTATGCCTTAGTGTTGAACACTTTGTAGAGTAAATAACTATGGATTGTGACTTATGGTCTTGATAGATTTCTGAATTCCCCCAAAATGGCACTAAATTGCCACCAGAATCTTCTGTATAAACTCTGCAGTAATAACTGCTAGTTTAAAACTGTAGGATTGCCATATAGAGCTTTTCTGTATTTTCCCCACATACTATCTTCCAAAGCATTTTGAACAACTCTTTTCTGTTCCCTGGGTTTTTTTATTTGTTTAATTTGGTTTTCTTTTTGCTGATGATGCCCAGTATCTGATCTGATGAGATCAGATTGATCATGGGTAAATGTCATTGATAAGATGGGTCCTTTAGTCTCACTGGTGCTATTCCAAATCCTTCATCTTCTTTAGATGGGGCTTTTTTGACAGTGCATGTGCTTATATGTGATTTTCCAAGATGTTCATTGGCCTTTAAAAATGCCCTTTCTTGGTTTTTTACAGGCTTTCTGATTAAAAGAAATTTTGGACCTGCTTTCAGAAGTTCCTGTTGCTTGAATACAAACCAAATTTTTTTTAAGGGTACCTGCTTTACTGAGAGTAAACAGCATTCGATGTGTGTGCACGGAAATATGAACAAATCATCTTGACACACCTGTCAGTATAACAGTTCCAGAAGTACACTTCTTAAAAGGCATTTTTCTTTTTTCCACCATAACTGATAGATTCATGCAACCCGCCTCTTGCACTTTGCAAACTTTTTCAATGTCATTGAAAATATCTCTTCTCCAACCTTATGCTGAGCCACCATGTCTGGCCATCACTGCCAAAGCTGCTGGGGTGAGCACCCCTTGAGCACTGAGCCTCTCTCAGCTAGTGCACAGAAATGCTCTTGTAGCAATCTTTTCGTATTTATCTGCTGAATTTACACTAGGCAGAGCAGACACTTGGAAAACAGTGCTAACTTCTGGACCTTACTATCATTAATGATATTTCTCAGTTCTGTGGTTTGTACACAATACTTCCGGACAATCACTTAGAGTGAGTGGAACTTACACTGACACACTTGAAAAAGGTTGAATGTCTTCTTATTCTTAAATTGAAATCCTCGTAGATGCTGTCAATAGAGCTTATTTTGCAAGTGCATTGATCTTGCCTTGAGAGCTTCGATTTGCTAGGGTGCTGAGGCAGGGGCATGGTGTTTTTTTTTTTTAAATTAACTGACATGGGAGTGTAATTGGGCACAGTGATTAGAGAAATACAGCTATTATAGCGTAAGGATCAAATTTTTGCTGAGAAATGGGTCCTAAATGAGCTGTTGTTTTAACAGAGCACCTATCTCCTCATGGTAGTAAACTGCTTAAATGTCAGTAAGATCTTCCTCTGCCCCTCCAAACTAGCTTATGAAAACACCACTGAGATTATTGTTTGGTACATGCTCTCTTCCCTTGTAGTTCTGCTGATAAACTCCTATCAATGTGGATATTTTCCCACATATTGAACAATATGAGGAAACTTGGCTATAACATATTTTAAAAAGCTGTTGGGTATTCTTGAAAAAAAGAAGTTTAAGGATGGATGATTATTGTACCAAAGATTCTACCTGCAATACTGCTACCCTCTAAAAAAATGCCATGTCATCATAAGTGTAATTCAAGAACAAGATAATTATACAACCTATAAAAAGATGAGAAATCAAGAAATATTTTAGTGAAATGTTTTCTTAGGTAAGATAATATCTATGATTACATAAATATATTAATACATAACTCTCAGAAAAAAACAAGAGGAGTTTAGACTAAACCATTATTTCTTTTGGGGATAGATGCATATTTTTGGGGAGAATCCTGAGCACATATTTGATATAGTAGAACTTAAAATTTATTTTATTCCAAATAATGTACAATGAAACACTGAGATATAAAGGAATCTTTCCCTTAAATTTCTAAACAGGGAGATTTTTTGGTCATCTCAAAAAATATTTAGTTTTAGAAAAACATATTAATAAAAAATGCTACATAGTTTGGTCATAAAGACACTTTAATGGTATGTGTCTTTAATGTGATTTGATCTCCACTCATTCATGTGTGAGTTTTCTGTGCAAAGTGAACAGGAAGTCACTGCAGAGGCATACAAGTGAAAGATGTTAGTAAACTACATGCATCTAACTCTGTATGAGTGCTGTCCTCACCAGCTGGATTCTCAGTTAATGTGATTAAATAATGAGCTCTTTTAAATTGATTTCAACCTGAGTCATGACATTAAGTCCTCATTTCCTGATAAGTTAGAGCTTGTTCTCGGTTTAAAGATAACTACCTTCCTTGTGCCATACTTGTTTTTGGTGGGAAGCAATGAGGAAGTTTTCCCTCTCCTGAGACCTAGAACAGAAAATTTTAGCTCTGCAATAAAAAAGTGTGTCAAAATGTGTTTATTACTTTCAAGTCTAGTATTTGATGGCTCTACAGGGCAAGAAACTGGAATTCACTGCTATCCAGGGCAATCTTCTGAGGACACCATGAAGAATGGAAAACTTCAAACATGTAAGAGCTCTACATAACTCACATATGGGAAGAAGAGATACAAAAGCAGAATGGTTGATGTTGGAAGAGACCTCAGAAGTTCATCTGGTCCAACCCCCCTCCTCGGGTAAGGTTGCCTAGAGCCAGTTGCCCGGGACCATGTCCAGACAACTGTTGAATATCTCCAAGGAAGCAGACTCCACAACATCCCTTGGCAACCTGTGCCAGTGCTTAGAGTAAAAGAAACATCCTGGTGCTCTGAGGGAGCCTCTTGTGTTTCACTCTGTGTCCCTTGTCTCTGGTCCTGTCACTGAATGTGACTGAGAACTCTTCTTTACACTCCTAGGTATTCACAGGTATTGATAAGACCCTCCTGAGCCTTCTCTTCTCTGGAATGAACAGTCCCTGATCATAGGAGAGATGCTTTGGTTCCTAAATCATATTTGTTGCCCTTTGTTAGACTCGCTCCAGTATGTCCATGGCTCTTTTTGAGCAGGGAGTCCAGAACTGGATGGAGCTCTCCAGGTGTGGGCTCACCAGCCCTGATTAAAAAGGAAGGATCCCCTACATCAACCTGTTGGTAATCCTTTGCCTAATCCAGATGAGGACAATATTCCCCTTTCTTGCAGAAAGGACACATTTCTGGCTCATGTTTGACTGGTGTTTACCAGGAACCCCAGGGCATTTTCCCCAAAATTGGTTTCTAGACATTCACCCTGTAGTACAAATTGGTAAATGAGGTTATTTTTCCATCATTGCAGGACTTTGCATTTTCTCTGGTTGAACGTCATGGTGTCCTTGTTAGGCCATTTCTCCAAACTGTAAGATGCCTCCAAAAGGCAGCATGACCCTCTAGTGTATCAGACACATCCTGCTGTTTTGAGTTATCAGCAAAATTGCAGGGAGTAATTCTGATCCATTATCCATATTGTTTTTGAATGTTTAACAAGACCTTCGTAAAAGTCCTTCAAAGCATATACCTAACAGAAGCCCCTATGCCAAATGTATGCTAAATCCTGTTTGATGGAAGCTTCTCATTAAATAATTTGAAAAAATATATTTTCAGAATTTCTTAGAAAACTTTTGCATCAAGCTAGTATTATCGCCTGGAGAACAGTTTTGCAATGCAACCATTATTTTTTTGTATTAATTCCAAAACATTAGGCTCCTACAAGTACTATGTTTCAGATAAACCATTTACATGGTACAGCCTCAGATTAGCCATTAGATAGATTGTGAAAGCCCTTCCAAAAAAACCCCACCTAACTGAAGTCTCACATATACAAAGTTCATACCTAATCGTTCTTATTAATTTATAAATTACTGGATGATTATTTGAATAAATAGCATAGTTCTAGTTCAATATGCATCAGTTAAAAATGAATCTGAGTTTTTTACTTTGATACTATCTTATTTTTTCTTGTTTTTTTTAATGCTTAGTAGATTGCTTGGAAAACTAAGGCTTTACCACACTTGCATCTTGCATAGCAAGCATGGCTGGACTGACAAAATAGACATTAGCAAGCAAGATAATCATCTTGACTTTGCCTGCAGAAGTTACCTGAAAAAAGCATTTAGCTTTTTGTTTTATGTTTTCTTTCCTTTTTTAATCTATGGCATCTCAAACTGAAATGCTGCAAATCCTCTTTACCTTTAGTTTTGTTTGTGTGTAAAGCATAAACCACATTTAACACATAATTATTTATTATGTATTTGTTGTAGTAATTTTAGAAACCAAAATTACTTCCTTCCCTGCTGTTTTCAATCTAGTGACTGGATTCACCAGGGACTGATACTGACCAGTACAGTAAAGAGTAAGATAGAATTTTTTCATCAAACTTTACTGTGTGTACCTCTAAAATGAAAATGGCATATTTATCTTTTTTGAAGGCACCTTAGTTAGAGATGAAAAGCATTGAAATTAGTGATAAGAGAAAGGAGACTACAAAGAGCTGATAAATAAGGTTAAATATATAGAAAGAAAAAAAAATATGATTCTGAAAATATGATTAACTTAAGGGGGAAAAGCCTAAACTCTGATATTATTTTGTTAATTGAGGAAGAGGGTAAAAGACATCATTATGGAGATAGCTGCAAGTATTAAAATATATTTGGTTTGTTTCTGAAAAGAAGTTGAATAGGGCTGTAGTTTTCTGAGTAGCCAGGTGGTGATTATGTCCTAGGCAAGGCTGCTTCATCTCTCTTGCAGATATTCAACTTGAGTTTCTTCCATGTTCAGACACAGCTGTTTCTTCAACCACAGGATAAACGAGGTCAAGGAGATTACTTGGAGCTATCAGAAGCAGAAAAAAAAAAACGCAGAGGGATTTTTCAGCTGAGTCGTCTTCCATATACAATCCAAACTTGATTTTGTGTTTTCTGTCAAAATCAAGTTTACTGAAATACCATCTAGATAAGGGCGTTTGGTTCAGGAAGGGTGTTTGACATCTTGTCAAACATCTGACACCTTGTCAGATCATAACTCAAAAGCTATCAGAAATATATTCATGGATCATCAGCATTAATTGTGTTACAACTAGTTGTCCATCCACTGGGACAATGTTTTTCATACTTCTGATAAGTATGAAGGAAGCATCTGTGCGAGGAAACTATGAAATGGACAAAAATATCTGTTTCATAAAAATCTCCTGGCAGATTGGTGAGGAGGTGGGGGTTCATCACCATACATTTAAAAGGACTTCAAGTGAGAGAGACCAAGAAAATTCTTTTCAGCCATTCAATACAGCCTTAATTTTGACTATGCACAGTCACAGTAGAATGCATAAAATAGAGTAACAGTGACTTGAGAAATCAAAGATTATAAACTTGAAAATATAATCTAATGGAGCATTAGTGAATTTTCAGAAGGACCTCTTTTTGTATATTGTCAATGATCTGGAAGAAAACAAGATTAGTGCTGATATAATGTGTAGATGAAATATAAATGCCCAAGTGCTAAATGACAATTTCTAGAATTTTTTTCTTGACCCATTTTTTAAGTTTTTGTTGAGGTCTCAAAAATATCATCCTTGTAGAGTTGTGAATTTTAGAAAATTAGAGTAGAAAGAATGTATGATGGATTTGATGTAATTTATTATTTACTTTTGTTGAGATACAGTACTGGAAAGATTTTTAATCTATAACAATGGAAAATTTTAATACAGTTACAGAGAGTCTACCAGGTTTTGAATGAAGACAGAGGATGCTGTTACTTCAATATTGTTTACTTATTGATTGTCTGATACTTTGAAGAATAGTACAGAAAATGTTCATGGTTTCAGAAGAGTTATTGGAAATATCTGAAACCTGAGAACTGACTTATTGAGAGACGCAAGAAAAATCTGGTGACATTAATCTTTGCAGAAATATAAAAAGAGTTTATTTTTGCATAATCTCTAGCAATTATAGAAGTAGACAATTTGTACTAGAGGCCCTCTTAATGTAGCAGAAGGCAATGAGTTTCAAGAATGTTGAAGAAAGTTAGAAAAATTAGTTTCAGAAATGAGGCTTTTTTTTTTCTCGTTGAACAAACCTACCAGATGCTAGATTTTTCATGAACCTGAATTGCATAATTCTAAATTACATGTGTTTCTACATAAGAAACAGCATCTAGAAGAAAAGCTATAGGGCAAAATAAATACTTGATGAAATTCATTGCTCTTTATAGAACAGATACAATTGCCATTCATTGCTCTTTATAGAACAGATACAATTGCCATTCTTAGCTTAAAAATATTAGTTTATGATCTTGAGTATGAAGAATCTTATTTTATACCTTTTAGAAATAGCTGGGGTTTTTTTGAATACTCATGAACAGGTTTTGATTTTTTTTAAGCCTACTGAAAACAAGTTCAAACTACCTTAAGGGCTAAATGAATACCACATGCTGTCTTAGATCCTAACACGTTTTCGCTTCTAAAGAATAAACAATAAATGGGAATTAACCTTAAAATTTATTTTTTTAAGCTCCCTGTCACATAACTCTCTATGTTCTTTGAACAAAGGGAATTCAGTGAGTTAGATTTCAAAAGAACTCTTAGAAATGACATCTCAAAAATATGGCCAAATAACTTGAAACTTCTCTCTCTCTGCCTCTGTGTCTGTCTGTCTCTCGCCATCTCAAAAATACACGATGAGGAAATTTTGTGACACAGGTTTTTGAATAAATAGCCAAACTGTTACCTAGAAAAAAACTGAGGTAATTCTGAACTTCTAGAAACTCTGTAGTGTTGAGGTCCCAGGCTGAAAGACAAAATCAATGGAAGTCATAAAAATGATGTCCATCCTTTGCCCAAAAAATAAATTGCTGAACTTAGCAAAACAGTCTTAGAGTAATTTATGGTTGTCTTTAAACTTGTTTTCTTCTCTAAATTGTGTAAAAATCAGCCCTCTGCGATAGCTAATTTGATGGCTAGTTGAGTTTCTTTTAATGTTGCCCTTTTTAGCAAGAACTCAGTCTTAACTATGCAGCTGTGAAATGGCAAAACTTTTAGCAAAGATGTATCATTTACATATTTGGTTAATATTTTCCCTGTTATATTCCCTATGAAATAATGAAACAAAATACACATTTTAGAGAAAAGTAATATCCAGGATAATAAACAACTTCTAAATATTTAATCACTGAAGACTTAGAAAAATAATTATTCTTGCTTATCTAAGAAGCCTTCAACTAGGACATTCAAAGTCTTTTTTATGTTCCTAGTAACTGGAGTTTGATTAGGAGCAAGGTTAAATGTGAGAATGAGATACCCACAACTGTACTTATATGTTTTACTGTTATCTGACTGGACATGTTTTTAACTACCAAACCAGTAAAATTGAACAACCTGACATCCTGATAATTCATCTAGAATCACCAGGCATTTGAAAGTGATTGACCAGCTGACTGAAGATCTGTCTTTATCATTGAAGGATCATAAAGAAGCCCTTAAGAAATAGGCGTTCCCAAAGAATACTACAAACAATATGCCAAAAAATTAAAAAGTTCAAGGACTGTCTTCAAAAGGCAATTTATTTAGTTTCATTTTTTTAACCCAGAAGTCAGCATTGTGATTTTAACCATATTTAATTAATTTTATCTTATGTATTGTACATATCAGAATATATTCTGTACTTTTAAAAGATTTCTGAGAAAGACAATCTTGCATTTCAACTCTGTCTGATTTGGCAGATACCAATCCAACAGTGGATATCTCAAGTAAAATTTATGCACTTGAATTTTTAAAGAAAGATAAGTAAATAC
>VZTB01003704.1:8318-29993 GCA_013397245.1 Thryothorus ludovicianus
TATATATATATATATATACTGCTAGAGCTGCACATATATAAATATATACTAAAAGACATCCATATGGAACATACCTACAACTACAATCCATGGTCCAAATATTTGGTTCAGTAGTACCCACATCCATTTCCTTTGCCCTGTTCAGTGGACCAAAGTTTCTTGCTGAGACATAAATCTCAAATCTCTTGCCTGGGGGAGCTGATCTCCCACACAGAGTGACAGCATCTGGGATGAACTCCCTTCAAGAAACCCAGATAAACAGACAGAGAAGGTGGTGCAGGGAATTCCTGGAGCTACCCCAGTAGAAGCAGCTGGGTCAAGACCATGCTCTTATTTTACAGCTTAAAAAGCTTGCAAAAAGCAACAAGGGGTGCCTTCTCTTTTTCCAGTTGCTTCCTTCAGGAGAGCTGAGGACAAGAGCTCTACTGACAGTTTTTTACCTTTAGTGGTCTTTCCATTCTCACTAGGATATAGACAGAGAGGTATAGGCTGAAACACGGATTGCTCAAATTTTAATCAGAGACTTGATCACCTGCCAAAGCATCCCAGAATTGGTAAGGAATCAAAAGGTCTTAAATCATGTTTTAGACACTGGCTATAAATCATTTGGACTTTACATTTATAATAAACTAGATGCTTTATATTTTCATATATAAAACTCCATCAGTAACAACTCAAGCCAACTTCTTGCTAAAACCAAATTATTCCCATGACTAGAAGCGCAGATTCTTTAAATGTAGTTGAACAGAATTTGAACAAAAGAAGTCATAACAATATTCCAAAACTGTAACTGGAAATTTTATAAGAAAAAAAACAGCTTGGTATTCTCAGGTATCTGCTCTGAGACTCCTAATTCCATATTTATACTACTAAAATACAGTGTTCTTACTTTCAGAAGCAACAAGACTGCAAGTTCCTCTGCAGATAGAAATCTAAAGATCTTGAATAATCATCATTTAGGATAATCTCAGCTTGAGAGCTCTTGCTATTTTCCATTGTAAGGATATAAAGTGCTAACTGTTATGTCTGATGCATCTTGTTGGGAATTTGGGACCCACATGACATATGTTAAATAATATTTGTCTATTCCATGTTTTTGTTGGACTGCCCAACACATCTGCCTTGTGCCAGAATGGGGAGAAATTAATAAAAAAAATTAATAAAATATTTAAAGGGATCCCAGTTCTCAAGCCACTTAATTTACAATCCCAAATATTTTCTCATCACTTGACTCCAGCAAAAGAAGGCCAACATGGCACATGGAGGCTTGGAAATAGGTACTATATTTGATTTTAGAAAGAATAAGCAGCACCACAACCACAGAAAAGTGATTCTTTTGCATTGTGACATGAGCAGCAGAGATTACAGTCTGTGACATAGGCTAAGAGGGCAGGACACATGTTTTTGCCTGGGTGCTCACCCAGACCCTCTGGCTCAGCCTCTTCAGTATTTTAGGACCAGACCTTACAACAGGATCTGCCTGTGTGGCACCTCACAAGTTTCACTGGAAGTGTGCATTGTTCCAGTACCTGGAAACACTATTCCAGGGTCTAGAGTTTTTTATCTCCAAACAGTATCTAATCAAGGTGTACATATTTGTCTCGGATCAGATTGCACAAAAAAAGTCACTTAAATATTTACTGAAGAACAAAGCAAGCTTGATTTTGTATTTTTCTACAGATTTCTTTCTTGTGTCTTGTAAATCAGTGGCAAAATAGAGATAAATAAAATGGAAGGATTTTCCTTATGATTGATTTTCTTCTTCAAGACAGCTTCAAGCTGCTTAATCATCCAAGATCCCATTAGAAAAGAAGGCAACACAGATCCCAAACTCTGAGTAGAAATATTCTCAAAAAAATTCTCAAAATTGAAACTAGAGCTCTCTAAAACCAACTATTCCTAAGGACAAACACATACAACCAAAATAAAGACTTCTCAAGGTAAAGATTTGCTGTTGAGGACCCAAAGTCCACACACTAAGCTCCTGCGGGGTAGGACCATGAGTCTCATGGACTTTTTTGTTTGACTGGTTATTTGTTAAACTTTGGGCCAGTCAGGTTCCATGGCCTGAAAGCCCTTCTTTAGCACCTGGACTACACTAGCTGCAGTGCTGGAGTTTCATTGGAAAGGAATCTCTTTCACCTTCTCCAAGACCTTTTGTAAATGCATATCAAAAGAAGATATGGGTGGACAACTGGTAGATTCTCTTCAAAAGTCCTGAGCTGGACTAAAACGTGCAGGTAGAGGTTCCCTGAGCTTTGCAGTGTGGAGACTGGCAGAGGTCACTGACCCACAGTGTTTCACAGGGACAATGCCATCACTGATACAGTCTTCCTACTTAAAAAGCAAACAAACAAATAAATAAAACACAAGAATAGAAAAGTAAGATAACACCATACCTTCCCTACAGCGCAGTTTTTTCCAAATATCAATTTGTCTGGCTTCATCAAGTCTGCTGTGTAAATATATATGGAAACTAGAGATGGTCAAGCAGCTATGAAACAAACTGATCAGTTACATAATCCTTCTGTTAAGATATGATCAGATTATGGAAAAGTCTGAGAAATCTTACTCTGAGTGTTTCCTCTACTGTTTCCTTTCTATCTTCCTTGCAAACAACACATATTGGCTCTGGTGTCATGGCAGGGGACAACTCATTTACCTCGATTTACTTAGTCTGTTCAGAAAAAAAAAAAAAAAAGAAGAAATCTTCATATTCAAGGAATCTGACATGATGAAGCAGATTGTCTCCCTGTAGGTGTTAGTATGTAAACCCAAAGGTAACAATGAACCTTTTTAAAATTAAAGAAAAGCTGAAAATGTCTCCATACACCCTTCTCTGTAAAATCTAAACTTCTGCTCAAGATCCTGCTGCAGTAACACAATATGTCTGCAGCTTTCGTAGTTATGAATAAATGCATCTTAAAACACAATACTGCAAAACCCATTCCTCCTCCGTGTGCCTGCCAAATTCAGAGTTCAAAAATCTCTGACCTGGGTCCTCTAATCAGTTTCTGGCTCTCTGGCTTTTATTTGGTAAGTGAAAATCACAGGCAGTAACAATGTCAAAATCACCTTATTGAAACAACGCCCTCCACCTGGGCTTGCTGTGGTCAAAGGTATCCCCTAAGCACAACACCAAGGGCTCAACAGGTATGGAAGCCTGAACGTTATTTTCAGCATACTTCATTACATCAAAAAGAAAAATTACAGCAAATAGAGCCTTGAATCCTTGAAATGCGAAAAAAGAATAAAATTACAAGTTGGATTTTTATTTATTTGTGGGCTAGTCCCAGATGAAAAGCAATTTAACTCACTGTTCTTACAAAGAGACAAGGGCTGCGGTCTTTGTTGCCTGGGGCTGTCATGCAAGTTCGTGGAACTCTCTTGAAGCTCTTCTTTAGTTATGTCATGATTGCTTAATTCAGATTTGGCTTAGTCAGTGACATTTCTGTGCATTACTTCATGGATCATAGCTGTGTATCAAGGTAAATGTATGGCAAGATTCTTTTTATTTGATGTTTAATATCAACACACCTTGTGACTATCACAGCATTAAAGCAGCTGCTCTAACAAGAAACACCTTTACATTTGGAAGGCTTTTTAGCTGAGGCCAATTTGTTTATGCTTGATAAATTATTTCTGATTTGTTACTTAGTTTGGGTTATATAGTTATCAGCTCTTCATGAAAGGGCTAAACCCCCAAACCTGCTATTTTTCAAGGGGGCGGGGATATTTCCTTATTGTATTCCACTTCATTCCCTTTTGTTTCATTTTCCTCCTGGTAGAAGGCTCTGCCAAATATTTCAAAGCCCTTCTTGGCAAGTAATAAAATAATTTGGACAGAGTGAACTGTAATTAGAATTTCTTGGCAGGTTTCATGTTTTGGATGTTGATGAGAAGGGTATCAGTTTTAGTGTACTTGACCAGTTCATTATTTCAGATAATTTCCTGCCACACAGCACCATTGCTACAGATTGTGTTTGGTTGAAAAACCAGCAAGGAAACACATCGCAATTTCTGGTTTTTTTGAGAGCAGATAATGTTAAATAAACTGTTTTTTCTCCCCCATCTGTCATTCACTCTAACTTAACCCATAAAATCTTATTTCTCTCCTTAATACTGTGTATCCAAAAACTGTTTTTTACACTCCAGAATGTAATATCATGTCACTTATTATACAAGAAAAGGTTGTAAAACACACAGAGGAACACATTTGCATTGCTGTTATTAGGGGCCAAATTCAATTATTCCCTCTTTAGCTGGGCTTTGGCACCACAAAAATCTATGTACATTCCAATAAGACAAATTATTTGTTTGTTTTCTGGAGGTTAAGGGCTTTAGACAAGGGCTGTGACTTTCTGCACTTTTCTGCACACCAGAAGTCATAGGTTTTTATTGGATCCTATTCTAAATTTGTGTCAGCACTTCCTTTATAAATCCTTATTTTGATACGGGTTATAACCTGTTCATAAAAAAAAAAAAAATCCCAGACTAAAAGTCTGTTCTGTTGGCATGGAGAGTGTTAAGTACAAGACTTGATGATTTGGTATTTCTATACCCTCAGTCTACAAACAAAACACACCTTGTGAGAGTTCAGAAACACTTTTTACCAGAGATTTGTTCACTGTATGCTTTACAGTTAAAGCGTCAGGCAAGAAGCTTGCTGGACTTTTTATTCCCCCTGCACATCTTTTCCAATAAAAACTGCCAATGAAACCACCAGCTACAGACTACAGTGCAGGACATGTCATTATGCCCTTTTCTCTCCCTGCCAGGTGGTTTCTATTGCTTATTCCTCACAGTTATCACCTTTGGAGAAAAAGACTCAGTAATATTAAATTAGTGTCAGAGAGCATTGAGGGGAAAAGGGGGTTAACATCCATGTCCTCATTGTCAGGGAGAGCTTTTTTTCTCGAACTTTCTGTCCACATTGTGGTATTTCACAATAAAAGAGAGCTGCATTTTTTACCTTTCGCTATAGACAACGTTGCTCAAGGATCAGCTTGACAGTATTGTCAGTTCCTCTGCTCCATCTCCTGCCCATGCCATGCCTCTTTCTGCAAGTGGAGATGTATTGAACAGACTTTATACTGTGATTAAGGAATATGTGAGACAGTTCTAAAAGTGTAGCTTCTTTGTTCTCCTGCCCTCAGAAAACCTGCATCTTCTTTAGGCAGGCAAAACCTGATCTGTTAACACCATAACCAGCAAATTCTTCAAAATTACTTTATTGCCAATGATCTCACATTGCAGGGCAGCCTAAGGAAGCAAGAGGGACTTTCACAGAGCACTTCTCAACCACAGAGTAACTTTGCTGTTTGCCTTTCTGTCCTCCACACACTTTTAAGCACTACGCTCATGCAAAATGCACACAACCCTCATTGTGATCTGTGTTTTCCCTACCTGGCAAAATGTGTTTGACTGACAGCACAGCAGTACACAGAAGTCATGTGCAACACCTCCAGGAATGATCAGTTCCCTCTGAGAGGCCTCAAAGAGAAGGACAACAAGCAGATCTTAACCATTTGACAAGTCCACAGCTAATTATAAATTTAAGGACAAAAGTTCCTTATGGAAAATGTATGGAGAGCTGACACTGATCAGTACACACATTTTTGTAGGAAACAAGAAGGGAAACCCACAAGAATTCATAGTGCTGTTCACAGGGCTGCACTGAGCTTTGTAGAAGCAGCACACTGGAGCCCCATGCTGCAGGGAGAGGCATTCGTGTGGTCCCTGCTGGTGGTGCTCTCACAACTCTGGTAATTAATTTGATATGAACATTCCTGGCAGTGATGGTGGCTGAGTACTGCAGAAGCTGGATAACACTTCATTGATGATTTGCAGAAACCCCTGTATGTTTATATCTTCAGCAGACCATCAAATCCAAAAAACGCTTTGGTCAGTTTAATGATTATCCTGGGAAGCAAAGTAGGGCTGCCATTATAAAGATGCTAGCTTCTGCCTAATGATTTAAACCAGCTTTCATTCTTTGGGGTGACAGATGTGCTTGAACATTATGCAGAATGCATCACTTCCATAATGGGATTGTGACTTGTTATTGATCTCCATTGCTTTCATCCCCACATTCACATCAGCTATTTATGTCAATCTCAATAACAAGTCACATGCATGTCTATCTGCCTGGCTACATGAAGACTTTAAAAAAAACTTGTGAATCTTGCTCATTTGATTCTGCCTTCTGTTTTGTTAACTCTGTTTTACATTGTTTCCTTCTTAAAGTAAAGCAAACAAATTTATTTTTCTTTTTTTCTGTTGTTGAGTATTAACACTTTCAATGAAACTCCCATAATTGTTGACCCCCTGTAAGTAAGTGTTTTCCCTTAACAGCATTCAGAACTTAGGGAATTGGTGGAATCTTAGATTTCAAATTAATGTCATCACATACAATCAGTAGGGGAAGAAAATTTGTGTATTTACAGTAGCTATGTTCAAAGGAATCAAAACAAATTTTAAATATGCATGGACATAATTGCCACATTTCCCACTGAAAATACCAGCCCTAGTTAGACTCTATGGAATGCAGAGAACAGAAAAAAGCAACACAAGAGAATGTCAAATGAATTGTATAACATCCATCCATGTCTTCAACTTTCTTGTTTAAACGAGGATAAGCCAGGCTCTTAACAAAATCCATGAGATTTACCTCTCCCATACCTGCAAGGCCCTTGGCCTCTCTTCTTTGCATAGTTTCCACTCCTGATGTTTCACTTTCTCCTGCTTGCACTACACTGATAGAAAGAACAATAGAAATAAAGCTAGAAACCATACAATTTTTCCAAGTTTTTCCCTTTTTCTTCAGTTTTCCTTAGATCCAAGGCCAAATGAGTGATTGAAATAAAATAATTATACAAATCTTTCTGTATTTTACTAAAGAAAAGGCAACACTCATGCATAATAATGACAACTGGAAATATAAATCACAAACATTCCTCAAAAAGACAAATTCTCCAGAAGACTGGAGATGGAGTCAAAACTGCAGCTTCCTGTCCTAAATGAAGGGAAAACTTGCTTTTCCTTTGTATTATTTCATAAGCATGTAAATGAACAGAGGTAATTTCTACTTCTCGTTTCATGCTTCAAGGAAAAGAATTTTCTCTGCACAGAGTACTGCACACTTAGCATACTGAATCCAGCAAAACCTCATGATCTTAATAAAGACAATTATATATAATTGTATAAAATAAAAAAAAAAAGAGAGAATGTCAAAACTATCATGGCCTGCTACACCAAACACACAAGGTGTGCCATTTTTTAGTTTCTTTCAGACAACTGCATCATGATATTACTGCTAAATTATATTGAAGTCACACTGTGAGATGTACAAAGAAACAAGCTAAATGCTGGTTCACTGAACTTGGAGACATCAGGAAAATCTGGCATTGTACCCATGCTGGCTCAAAAGCAAACTTCCAAATTGAAAAGGGAGGATCCACGATTAGTCATCCCCTGTAATTAGGAGGATGATGATGCAGTCTACTGTAGATGACCTTCACTAAGTCACTGTTGTTGTGAAACTTTGTGTCTTTAGCTAAAAAAGCACATAACTCTTGCCGTAAAACTGTCTTTCCCAGGAATAACTTTTGTTTCTGCCCCAGATAAGTATTTTTGGCTGGAATTTGTTTCAGTTTTCAAGTCTAGAAGGAGTTAGTTCAACCTGGTCCTTATTCAACCTAGTGGATAATACCATTCTGCATTTTTAGGGCTAGATTGAGGCACTTTAGTGAAGGTATACCACAACATACCATGTTTCTTCCTGTCTCAAATCATGATCTCCCTCTCCTGCACTTCAAAGCAGAAGGCTCCTACCTTAAACCTTCAAGTATTAACACAGATAAAATTTCCCTCCACTGGGGTCATTTTACTTCAATTTTCTAGCTATGTTGTCCCCCATGGTCTCTCCCTAGACCCTCTAGAACATCCAGAGGGAGAAGCATGATGCAGAAGGCTGAAGGAACGCTCATGGTACCCACAGTGTGCTGGGATTTGCAATCTCCTTCACTCCTGAGGGAGTCTAGCTAAGGCCAGCCTTGCATGCAAGTAATTTTTATGCATTTATGCAGTACCAGACTCCTGTGGCAAAGGGCCAAGCAGAGCTGTGATCATTGCAGGCTCATATAGATTATGGTATCGAACCCATTGACACTGTTCAAGAGGGTACATGTTAAAAGGTCCAAAGAGAAATGTAAAGTAAAACCTGTGGCCTCCATATGCAACTCCATTCCCCAAACAGGCAAGGATCTAAATCTCTGGTTTCTCAGCAGTTGAAAGGAAAAGCCTGGGATCAGAAACCTGAAGTCCACTACATCCCAATGCCTGCTATTTTCCACTGGCTGGCTGTAAGTCTTCAAAAAACACCTCACACTTGACAGGGATTAATTGGAGATTAGTCTTTCTGACCTGAAACAGAACTTCAGAGAAATACTGACTAATATCCCCTGTAGCTGCAACAGACTAACATGAAACTGCAGACTCTGGGAAAAAAAAATGCTCAGCTGAGGAGAAGAAAAACTACAGAACGTTCTTCAGTAGATCCTGTGTCAGATAGAGTTTATATCTAGCCAGGCTCTTCAATAAACCTACTTGATTCTTTCTGTAACCAGTTGATCCAGTTCACAGAGCTGCCATCCCACTGGTGAAGAAAGTAAAATTTGTCACATACACTCAAGACTGCTTCACCATAAAAGGATGTACCCTATCTGTTAATTCAAGTAACCTACAAAATTCTTTTTCCAAAACACTGGACATACTGGCTTCCACTGAACAGAAAATAAGAGAGCACTTTTCTCTGTGTACATGTGGGCAGAAGAAGGCTGAAGCAGTTTGGGTATTTCTAGGTAGAAGCAAAAGGGAAAAGGAAATCAGTATATTTATGCCCCTCTGTGTCCTCAGCCTAATCTACCTACTGCATTAATAACACAAGCACCCTACAGACACTTTTCGGCACTGATAGAGAGAACCTTTCAGCACAGAGATGCCTGGGCCAGTTAGCAACCCCTGGAGTCACCCCATTTTCAGGGTGTTTATGGGTTCTGGAGGGCAGGCTGGCATCAGCTATAGCCAGTTGAAGTAAACTGAGCTAAGCATTTCCTCCAGAAGAATTAAAAGTGAGTAATCTCATGGCACTGAGCTCGGGGGCCCAAAGCACTCTCCTCCTGCAGGGTCTCTGCTCCACTTTGGCCCCAGAGTGACCGGAGCTCGTGTTTAACTGAGGAGCTGAGAACGCCTATTATTCTATAATTGTGAGTCTGAGCAGCAGATGAGTTTATTTGACTTACACCATATGATGAAAAGACACTGAGCCAGATTAGCTAGCTTAGTTTACAAACAATAAATGAGGTCATTCAGCCCAGAAATCTTTGCTTAAATGTTTGCCTAAGTAGAACATATGGAATACGCACATAAATGTATAAAACACAAAAAAACCCCTCTGCTTTCCTGTGGGTTCCCAAAGGTATTTCACAAATATGCCCTTTTTTCCACACAAATGCCATATTCATCTGAGCTCACACAGAGAAAATTGGTAACATTATTTGAAAGGTACCTGAAGATGTCTGTGAGGGTTGTTGGTACTTTTGTAGTTTCTACAGGTGTAGTTTAAGCAGAACTGTTTGCAAATCTGTTTAGCCTGGATGTAATTGTACTCAAACAGAAAAACTTTGGAGCAATGCAGATAATAGAAGCTCCTTCCACATTTGGAGGGAATTATGGAGGTTTTTACCTTATAAGAAAACAGTCTATGTAATGTTTCTTTCAGGAGTTTGTGTTTGTCTTCCAATATTCCTCCCTGAGAGAACATCCAGAACTAGAGAACAGCTCTGTATTATGTTTATGAATTATCTGAGAGCACTCTGCAAGTTATTACAATTTTTGCTATCTGAAATGATTTAATGGTCACCCACAAATTGTGCAACTGGTTACCTAATATACATCATTTGATTTTCTCTTCCTTGATTAGATTAAGCAAATCTGAGCCAGGGGCTCAAAATGTGCTTTTCATGAGTGTTCTTACGAACAAAAAGGTACTTTCACTAATATTCACAGAAGGAAAATAAAAGCCTCAGGTCAGGAAATCACTAAAGCATGTGTTTAATTCCTCCCCTCCTTAAGAGAGGAGTTATGCTCAAACTTAAGTTGCACTGTTTAACTGCTGTCTGAATGCTTTTCTGAACCAGAACCAACAAAGAGACAGCCACAGTTCAGTCATCTTAAAAAGCTAAAAATGGTTTAAAGAGTACGAAGTCTTCTAATTTAGTGCAGCAATCATGCCCTTTTAAAAGTTACTAATTTCACATTTTTCTAACCACTAATATTCAGTTAATATTGGTTTCAGCCCCTTGTCCTTAAATTCTTGTGCCCTCATGTGACAGAAACGCTTAATAAGATAGCCTCCATATGTCCTATCAGACAAAATTTGTGTTTTAAACCTAGATCCAAGAGTAATTGAAGTTAATGGAAAGACTTAATTGTTTTCAATGAGAGTTGGATGAAGAACTGATAGTTTAACTCTGGACACTCTCTTTTGAACACACTCACCAAGGTGATGATCCAACTCTCAGTGAAGTCAATAGAGGGATTTGTGTTGGGATTTGGATGATATCTCTGTTCTTCTTGGAGTCAAATCTCCTTTGTCAATATGCACACGCACAAATACAGAGATATAAATGAAAACAAATGTTTGGCAACTTGTGACAGAAAGTCCAAATCTGTATCTGCGTATTTGGGCCAAACCAAAATTGTTACGCTTGACAAAAACATCATTATGCTGATCTGGTTTTGGTTTTTGCTTACTAGTAATTGTTTGGTGAGTATAAATCTAACTTCTCATATTTTATTTTTTTGCATAAATATATTCTACTGTCACTGTAGACAGTAAAATGAGAGGGATTTCTATGTAAAACTCTCTGTTCAGACTTGTCATAACTTTGACAAAACATAATCCTTTCAGACCAGAATTTTCCATGCTTGGTCTCCATCAAGAGCAATTCTGTTTTTGCCAAGTATGAAGAAGTTTGCTTCAGCTCCTTCTTAGTTTCCAAAATACAAAAGGTTTCTCATTTAGGATCGATCCTACACTCAAAACAAAAGGGATGTGGGCTGGATTCCCAGAGGTGCAGCACTCTCGCAGCTCTCATTGGCTTTAGTGTTTCTAAAATCAGCTTCTGTGTTTTTAAAACAAGAATTCCAGGCGGATGAGGGAATTCTAACTTGGACACAACGAGCCAAGTGGAACCTTGGCTAGCAGAGTTGCAGGGAGTAGAGATGCTGCTGATTGCTTCATCTGCTGAGGGTGTGCATTACGTGCCACACGTTTGTCGTGCTCTGGGCTAACAGGGCAGTGCTCCTGGTCACACACGAGGACAAGAATGAGGTGGACATTGAGGGGAAGACAAAGGGATGGGAAACCTTCCAAACCTTTGCAGCCCTCTGTGTTCAGCACAACCGAGATAGCTTTTTCTGCTTCAGAGATAAACAATTTCACATTTTACGCTGGTAAAAACTCAGGCCATTCCATACCCCTAAACAGATCCAATGACAAAATAACTGGTTCAGCCCCTGGCATCTTTTCCAGAATGGTGCTCTGCCATTTTAGGCTAAGATGATCCTTTCTGGGTTGTGCTACCTCTCCAAACACCAGCTCAGGCTACTCATTAAACATTGAGGCCATTCTGCAGTTACTTAGCTTGTGTTCTCCAAGACACTGCATTGCTATCATTTTTACTGCACAAAGCAAATATAATCAGATTATTCATCTCACATATTAGACGGCCACCTTTAAAGTACATTCATATCCCCCCATGGTGATAAAGACACGACAAATATATAGATACTGAAAAGTAGACCCTAAACTCTAAAGATCAGTGAACAAGCACCCAAAAATTCAAGAGAGACTGGCACAGTAAGAATCCAATCCCTACAGTTTGAAAATAATTTAAATAATTCATCAGTAACTTAACACAGAAAAGTTTCTGACTGTTCATTCTCTGGCTGACATAGGCATAAAATACTGCTCTCAACAAGTCTATTTGTTGTAGCAAGAGGGCTTGGGTTATTTTTTTGTGAGTTTTGCCATGTCTGTTTTTAAACAAAGCCTGCAGAGCTTGGAAAATCTGTGAAATAATAATTATAAAATATAAAGTTGCAATGAGAATTTGGAATTATGTCAAAAGGTATTCTGTAAATGGATACTAAAAGGGACTAAAGTGACTGACAATCAAATCCATGACTTGAGAGTAGAGAAGTCAGAGTCAAGAGAAGGAATTCCAATCCCATGGGGACAGAAGATAGAATAGAATAGCTCAGTAGGAAAGGACCTATCAACTGCATATGCAATAGGTCCAGCTGCAAAGGTGATAGTGATTTGAAGCCATGGGCAGCTGGAGAGAGAAAATAATATATACCATACCAAAATCCTGTAGATGGAGTAGCTACTAATAATTTATGGATGAAAACTGGGTGCCTAAAAGAGTTCACCAGCCTGCTTTGGTGTTTATCTAAGCTTTTGCTTGTTTTATAGACCTCACTACTGCTTTTAATGACATAAAGAAAACAAATTAAAATAAATGAAAAGAAAAACGTCTCCTAGCAATAAATAGGCTGTGAATTACAGAACAGCAGTAGCTGCTTTTGAAGGCTAGAATGGCAAATGCACACATGCTGTAACAGCCCCAGGGGTTGACAGATGCCAAAATGCCTGGGTGATCCATTCACTCATCTCCAGGCAGGTACTGACAACAGCTCCTCTCCAAAGGGGAGGCTGCATATTGTGCTGACATCCACATCAGGATTGAAATCCCACCAGGATTTCTGTGCCACACATTTTTTAGCCTGAAGATCAGAGAATGATTTTAAGTCATTTCTCCAATACGTGATTTACAAAAGGCAGCAAAAATGGAGAAGAAAGAGGGGATGGCCTTTCATATGCATCTCTAAATTCAGTTACCAAAGTCGTGCTCAGTTTTGTAGCTTTTCCAGACTGATCACTTATTTTGAAAAGCCAAAAATATACTACTGAGGGGAAAAACAAAAGGAAAGTATTTTTCAAGAAACAGTTTCTCTAGAAAGAACATGTTATCATGGTAAAGGGAATTTACATATTATGTTTCTCAAATCTTGATTAACTTGAAATTCCTTCTATGACATTCTCTAACATCTACTGAATCAGGAGGGTAACTTTAGATCAACTCCTAATTTAAGCCTGAAAACTCTTTTCTGTACCCCTTGCTCATTTCAAGTGAACTCAAAACCAGATATTAGAACTCAATATATTTCCTAGGGAACCACCAGTGTTCTTTGTATTTAACCCTGCGACCTGTGCCTCTGTACAGGCTAAATTACACCAGCCTCTGTGGGAGGAAGATTTAAGCCCTGAGCCACAATCTCACAGGACTGGAGGAGCCTGTCTTTAGAAGAATGAAGTTAAGCACACGATGTTTGAGAAAGTTCAGACTGGTAAACTTGGCAGGACAAAAGGACAAGCCTTCAAACTTGCTTCACTTAGCAAGATTTGGGAGAAAAGCGCCGACTTTACATTCCCTACCCTCGTTATATTCTTGGAGTTTTGACTTCCTCTGTTGCTCCCTGGCCACAGATAGGTATCTAAACACGGGGCAGGCAGAGTGTTTTCACAGCTGCTGGAACCGTGTCGTACCTATGGGCTGCAGGCCACACAGGGGGAGCGCCGCCGCCTGACTCTTGAAATAATGAGATGTTGCTTCAATCAATAGGCTTGAATTGTGTTGCTGTACAGCCAGTTCTCTACCTAGACACAAAAAAAAGTGTTGCTAGCAAAAGGAGAGTGGTTAGATTTCTTTGGGGGAGTCAGAGCAGGGAAAACGACAATCTTCTGAAACCACCAACAAACACTTTGCAGCTCTTTGTACTTGACAGGGTACATATGGCTCTGCATTTCAGATTTCTCAAAAATCTAAGCACCTGGTAGGGCAAAATGGAACATCAGGAATTATTTCTTTTTTTCTCTTCTGAAATATCACAAGGAAGATGAAGAAGAAAGAGAGGAGTCCAAGCTCTGAGACTTCACTTTTTTCCAAATGGAAGACAACATCCCCTTCACAACTGAATACTGCACTTAAAATGTCTGAATTTCAGTTTAAAAACAAATTACCCGCATTTGATATAGGGCTCAGTGTATTTCTAGCACAATCAGAGTCTCACTTCACTATCCTGTGTTGGCTCATATTGTCCAATGCCATTTGTCCAGTGGCCTAAAAGAGCACTTACTGCCCTTTATCTATGGAGGGGAAGATCAGCATCACACAAATGATCTTGTAATTGGTACTGTTGGCACTGTCAAATGAAGGACAATGGTTCTGAAACACTTAAGAAGCTATTGCCCAGATCTACAACTTCTGGAAGGGCCTTTACAATGAGCAGAGTTTTGCCAATAGGCAGATTGATGACCTGCCTGTTAAAACAAAAGAAACTCAGCCTTGATCATTCTTTTATTTTTCTGATTCCTTTGCAGATTTAGAAAATGTAACACAACTGCTTAAAATAACCCCACCATTTATTATTCCAGAAGCAATGTTTTCTTAATAATACAGTCAAAGTGTGTCTGGAATTTTGAAACACAATTTATTTTCCCAGAACACGCCAGGCAATCAAAAAAGTTACATTCCATATCCAGAACAAAAAAATTGTGGCTGTTACAAAACAAGAAAAAGTAAGTCATTAAAAAAAAAACCAACTCACATTGCTAAGGCTAAAAATCTATAAAATAATACTGACCTTTTTATATACCTCATAAACAGCACAGAGAAATTCCTGCTTCTGCCAAACACTCCAGTTTGCAACAGTGTTCCAAATTTTCATTAGCAGAGCAACCATGCTGCCTGATATCCAGTGGCTCAAACCATTTTCTCACTCTTCCTTCTGAAAAAAAGAAAAAAAACGAGAGAGAAAAAAGTAAGTAAAAACCAACCAGACAGGTTTATTTAATATTAATAGAACACCTCTAAATAGTGAAACATCCACAAGCAAAACAGTTAGAGCTAAAATGCATCCAGCCCAGAAGCCCTGGATATAACTCAGATTTTGGAAAAGATTGTCTTAGGCATAAGCACTTTTCTTTAAGGTTCTTCAGGACTGGTACCTGTTGTTAGAGCAGCACATGCACAGACGGGTAAACAAGGACAGTATATTTAAGACCATTTTGAGAATAACTTGAAGAATAAATATGTCTGTAAATATGTATTTTGATTATTTTAAGAAGACTGAAGGGAAATATTTTGAGGTTAAACTGTTATAACTGTTATGTTAATTATGCTCCCTTTTTTTTTTTATACTCAGTACAAACACATTTTAAAAATTCCCGATTTCTCTACCATGACATGAAAACAAAATGCCATAGAAAGCATCTTAGTTTCTTACTATAAAGAGAAATTTATGGGGGAGCATAAGGAAGAGATAAAAATACTGACTGCATAAGATTCAAATTAGGATTCTGATTTTACCAATCCCAAAATTCCAGATAATTTGATCTAGGATTTTCAACTGATAAGCAGATATCCCTTCCAAATATCTACACTCCCAGTTTTGAAGGTCATGATAATTATCTGTTTATCTCATGAGATATTTTGATATGTGACATGTTCCAGAACAAGAAAAGTAGTTGGTGGCTGTTCATGTTTTTCATGCTGTTCATATTGAAGTAGAAGAGTGTGCTAGAATGATTATTATTAAAACAAAATAGGAATGAGATATAATTCCCTAATTCTTTCTCTGATGCAAAAAAAAAAAAAATGAAAATCAAATCAAACCAACAAAAACAAAACCAAAAAAACCCCAACAAAACAATAAAAAATAAAACCAAAAAAACACCAAGACAAAAAACCCCAAACAACAAATTGAAAACTACCCAAAAGATGGGAAACAGGAATAGAGAAGAAGAGGAAAAAAAAAACAAAAACCCCATTGGTTCAACGTTTTTGCAGTTCTCTTCCCTGTAATATAGAGATGGAAAATAAAACTAATAAAGGGGGCTTTGGGTTGGTGTATGACATTTAGGTGTCACAAAAATGTCTATTAAATCCTCACCAAATATTGTTTCAGCTGCTCCAGAGTGCACGCTGCAGTCACATAATGTTGAAGGTACCTGATTCCTCATCAGAAATGTTCAACACCTCTTGGGCCTGGGTCCTGTTACAAGAGAAACAGTTTAAAGGAACTGGAAGTGAAAATAATCTTTGTAGCAGATGATGTGGACAACATAAGCTCATTGTCAGAAAATACTGGAAATTAACAAAAGGGAAAAAGGGAAGCAAAACTGCTCCTTTGTATAAAGCACGTTAAGGATTATATCAGTAGACAAAGAATGCCAAACAATGAAAAGAAAAAGGAATAATTAATGCCAAACAATGAAAAGAAAAAGGAATAATCAAATTGAATTGAAAGGCGCAGTTTTAAAGGAAAGAATTTAATCTATTAGACTAGTAAGAAAAAAGTATGAAATCCATAATAACATACAAATTTATTCTAGTCAGAAACATATTTAAGAATGTCATGTAAGTGAGTAGTGGGATAATTGCAAAGATGTGGCTAAATAGGCAAAATTTTATTATTTTAATATTATTTTAATATTAACTACAATTATGATTTCTTGTTTTCTTAGTTCTTTCTTTCACAAGGGCAGTCATAATCCATCAAGTCTCAAATTTGGCATGTGTCTCTATGTGACTTTATGATTAAATTCCACACTCAAAATTCACAAAGAATAAACCTGATGAAGTGCACATGCATCTTAATAAGTTAAAGGGACAAATGAATTCATTGTCTATTGAAGCAGTTTTATAGTATCTAAACATATGCTGAACAAAGCTGCAAGCTATTAACACAAATCATATGGGCTTTAATTACAATCTAAATCTGCATTATTAAAGTAATAAAATGACCCTAAAATAAATGTTATAGGAGTCATGTTGTCCCTACAAATGAACACAGCATGAGAGTGATACAATAAAACACCCTAACATTAACATGTTGTATGTACCACTGTGGCTTCCCACAGAGCTCAATCAACAGCCTAACTCTTCTCTTCCATGGCTGTGGGCAAAATTCTCCCCTCCCTTAATTTGCCTTTGCTGGCCACATTCATCAGAGTTTCAGGAGCCCCTGTGAGGCAACATGACCCTGATGGGCCCAGTCTCCTCCCCAGGGTCCCTGGGGATCTCCAGTTCTGGGGGATGTCAAGGCACAAATCCTATCAGGAGGAGGATGGGGCAAGGCAGAGCTAGGGAATAACTCAGCCTAACTGCAAAAAGAGTCTCAGTTTAAATAATAAATTTTGGCATTACTGTGTGGCAGCCAATTACAATGGAGGAGTCATTCTTGAGATTATCCATGTGAAGAACATTATTCATATGACATTTACATATGAGAATTTGGAGGGTCAGCCATAACTGTGGGGTTTTTTCTTCTGGGCAAGCAGTGATCTCCAAATGCATGATCTGATATAACTTCCTAAAATAATCTGCTATTTTAGAGGACTTGATATGCGATCATGACATTTATGATCTGCTGCAGAGCCTATGCTGAAGTCTAGAAGCATTTTAACCAGAGTATTTGCTGCCTTTTCCTAAATCATCACATCCCACATTAATTCTGACAACAGAAGAAAGGATGACAAGGGCACTGAAATAGTTGAATGGGAACAGAAGGCCACAGTTCTTACTTAACTCAGTGTTTGTCATGGGATAAAACAAATAAAGGGCTCCTTTCCCCTCCTCTGTAACCCAGGCTGGGAAATGTCCAAATCCTTCAGTCCAATTTAAGCACATTAGGACAACTATTCAGAGAGGTCCCTTTACAAATCAATACTCATTGGTCTCTGCACCTTCTGCCAAACCCCACAAGATCCTTTCTGGATCCCTTCTGGGCATTCATCCTTCCACATGACACATGGCAAACAAGACCAAGCCTCACCTGGCTACCTCTGCCTTTGAGGGAGAGAGCCATAAGGTCTCCCCAAGGTCGCTTCTCTCCAGGTTAGCACTCACAGCTCCCTCAGCCACTCACCAGATGTGGTTTCTAGATCCTTCATGATGTTCACTGCCCTTCTTGGGACAGGCTCCAGCATCTCAGTGTCCTCTTTGAAGCGAGGGACCCAAACCTGAACGCAGCCCTCGAGATGCTGCTGCACCAGTGACTGCAATATTGGTTCAAAGCAAGGGACTTCTGACTTCTCCACAGTTATCCCTCCCCTCCAGGGGCAAACACTTGGAAAACAGAGGAGAAAAGGAGCACATATCCTCTCTATCATAAAGCATGAGATTTAAACACGTTAGACCACTTAACCTCGGGGAATACACAGCAGAGACCAGCGGGGTTTTCTGCCAGGTCATAGCAGACCAAATGTGTTCAGGGCTGAGTAAAACAGGAAGGTGCTCCTAGTTCCTGCATTAAGTACATCAGCCTCAACTGCTAAATCCTTGGATTATGCTGGGCTCCCACTGAGACAGGTGGGACACTGTGCATTCATTACTCTTCAGATGCATTTATAACAAAAATATGAATGTATGAGAAAAGAAGGAGAGGAAAGGTAAGAGACTGTAAAGCTGTGACAGGCTTATATAATAAGTATATAAGAATAACAGGTGAGCAAAGTAAAATTAAAAACTGCTAAATGGTAATGGTCCCAAAACTGCACACCATGATACAATTATATTCTATATCATTATAATTTCAGGATATTGCTTAAGGTTATTAATTATACCTGAGTGAGAGTGTAGACTGGTACCTACCTGTTCTAAAATATGTTTAAATTATTAGCAGCTTCTCTGGAGGCACAATGATGAGGCATAATTAAAATACTGTAATTTCTCACAGCAGCATCTAAATCTTTAAAGTTAAAATATATTAGAAGGCTGAAAGCTTAATAGATGAATTTTATTGCTACATTATAAATTAATTACTTGCAAAATAACCAAGCCTTAGATTTTACACAATATGATCAGAAGAGTTGGTTTTTTTTCCTATTGAAATTGCTGTATTTTCTACATCATGCTAAAATGTTGATTTTTCCAGTTTCACTCAGGGAAAACAAGACCATTCCACAAGATTCAAATATTATGTTTTAATGTGCTCAGACTATCCTACTTGACCATGCAATGAAAGAGGGTGGAAGAGCTCACACACTCCATCCCCACTGTATAGTTCTGCCTTTGGAAAATGTCTCTCAGCAAACTCTCAGTCTTTTTCTGTGCAAAGTCAAAGTGGTCTGCTTGAACCACAGGTGATCACTTCAAAGCAAAAGGCAGCTTTACAAACCAGTATCTCTCTTCTTCTTAATTAACAACTTCCACACCTGTGTTTCTGCACATTTATAATTTTTCCATAACCTGAAGGACAGAAGAATCACAAGTTCTAGGCAGCTAGCTGGCTTTCTTCTCGCTCCAGGGGCGATGTCAGGGGAGGTGGAGTTTAATATTCTGGTCAGTAAATTACAGCTCAAGATCAGATGCCAGCAGAGGCTCTGTGTAACAGGAGTGGGCAATGCAAGAGCCTCTGTAAAAGGCACCTTCCTGAAAACGAAATGTGTACATTAATTCCCGTGTGGGGAGCTGGCTCAGAGTAGCAGGGATACTGCAAATTCACGCTGCTGTTCACTGCACACTCATTTTTTTAGCTAGAGGACTCTAATTGAGTGCAATCTTAGAACACACATACTGTAATGATTATAGCACCCTCCCAGAAGGGGAGAGATCAGATTTCAGCTGAGAGCTGTAACAGGGGTCTCCTCCTTCCATGCAACTGTTCCAAAATGCCAAAATACAAACTTTTAGTGCAATTCAGTCATGCCCTGTGTGTGCCTGCCAGGTGAAGGTGTGTGGAATACCAAAGCTGCACACTGAGACTCAGGCAGGAATTAGAGGCAGCTGCATTCAGCCCAGGTGGCTGAGAGCGTGTCTAGGAACAGAAACAGGGGTGCTGCTGGGACTTTCCTAGAAAACTTTGGCACCTAAAAGCATTACACACTTCTGAGGGCAGGTAGAATTGAATTTTTTACAGACAAAAGTGCATGGAAGCATTGAACCTGCCACCCTACGTAGTTTCCTTGAGCGACAGCCCATCTATTAAGGCATGTATAAAACGTCTGACACCTCATTTCATACCTGAGGCCTTTCTCACCAAGGTTAAGTTACAAAATCCTGCTCATGTTAGCCCTGCAAGTGCAGATTTTGGAAAGAACAGATGACAGTGTCTAATTAATGCTTGTTACCTAATCTTTTATGGACACAGTGGTAGGAAGAATTCATCTTTCCTTATATTTTAACTTGTTAAAGAGAAAACAATCATATAAAAATAAATGTCTGTCATACTTCAAAAGACACTCAAAAAGATACTTTAAAGCCACTTTTAAAGATGGCTCTGATTAACTTAGTCTTTGCCACATTTTTATTTTTCAAGATGTTTACACAGCTTAGGCATTTAGAAATTTTTTTTTTCATTTTAATCTCTAAGAAATACTTTGCAACATTTTAAATACAAAAAAGCATTCAGATTTCTCTTTTCTTTCATTTCACTTAAGATTTTGGCAGAAGTTCTTCTTAACTACAATGTATCTATACAGTCTGTCATTTTAATCTTTGGAGAAACCATTTCAATAAAGTCTCAGCAGCTATAAAAAATGGTCTTTTATCATTTCAGGGTATCAGTGGGATTAATCACCCTTAACCAGCTATTTTATAGCTGTGGTGTGAGAATGTCTAAGGTTTGGAGTATTGCATTTTTTCCAGGATAAAGCACAGTAGACCATGTCAGCCACAGAAAAATATTACTCACTTCCTTCTTGTCACTCTTAATTGGGATCAAGTGGTTTTAGGTCAATCACTTTGGTCAAGAAAATTTATGAAAAATACAGATCTATTTATAAATGATAGAGGTAATTAATGCTTTTTATAGGCAGTGATTATAACAAAAGCCTTTCATTCCTGATCCCTTACTGTGAGAAATTCTATGGAGGAGATGAATGGCTGGACTGTAATATTGATTTCCCTGGGTTTTCTGGCATATGCTCAGGGTAGCACACAGCTCAGTATCACTCGCTTGTAAATCATCAAACACACACATACAACACAAAGCTTGTTTCAATCTCTAAATTTGTGTGATTTGACCAGATGGTAATCTCAGCCTGACAGGTGTGTCCTGAAAACTCATTTAAATATTTGTAAATAGTGGCACCATTCCTGCTCTAGGTGATTAATAACTGCTGATCCTGTCACTCTCTTTAACATCATTTCTGCCTTAACAAATGTTGAACTTCATAACTCAAAGGAAACTTTAACAAATACTTTTTCAACCTTACTTACTTGTCTTCATTAGTTATCCAGCAACTTCTTTCCCACAGTGAACAGCATATATTTGGTTGTGAAAATTCCAGCTCTTACTCCCACAACTACAGAGAGTCAGGTCTTGCTTATCAGTTTAGCAAATATGAGTCACTGGGCTGAAAGTTTTGGATATCTATCCACCTCGTGGTGAAATATCATACACAGTTCATTATTTAAATAAAAATAAAATCTATTACCCTGGAAAAATCTGTGAGTTATTTTATTTTAGACCTCTCCATTTCAGACCTCTTATTTGAGTTCCTATAGAAGAAGGGAAGGGAAGGGAAGGGAAGGGAAGGGAAGG
>VZTB01003704.1:30016-68244 GCA_013397245.1 Thryothorus ludovicianus
GAAGGGAAGGGAAGGGAAGGGTGGAGAACCAGGCTTTGATGGGCAGAAATGGAAAGGAACAAAACTGACACAAAAGGAAGAGTATCACAGAAGATGCAGGAGGACAGTTGGTGGGAAAGAGCAATAGAACAATGGGAGAGGCTTTGGGACAGAAATGGAGACCAAAGTTGGGGAGAATAAATGGGCTGGAAGGAGAAGAACAGACAGAACGGTGAGAGAAAAGGCACTTACAGACCCAAGGCTGTAATCAAGACATTTCTAGGGGCAAAATATGTGCTTTCATTCCCCTCTAGTGGCAGGTACACTTAAAAAAATCACCCATCAGTTAGCATGTTACTCCTGTGGAGTTCAAGGTGACACTGCCACCTAAACTTCAAAACCTGCCAGTGACTTATATAGGGTGATCATACTGCTTCCTTTATCTCCTCATCCTTCCTTATGTTGCAACCTTTTAAAAACCTTTGAAATGACAATGAAAAAATTATATAGATATTAAATATGCAAAATCAAACAAGAGGAGTCAGGAAATTAAGCCTGTCTTTCAGTACCTACCAAAGGGTATAGCTATGGTAATGCACTTTTGAGTAATGCACATACATTTCCCACAGAGTTACAAATCTGTGTGGTTCCCACTGAACTATTACTGCTATCCCATAACATATATTGGGAAATTGCCATTTGGCATTCTGGCACTATCCCTTCTGTGCAATGATATCTTTAATTTGCATATTAATAAATGTCAAAGTATGCTTTGTGCTCTGATTTGATTTCCACTTTTTTCTGTGATCAAATTCATATTTTTCCATATACGTATTTCCTGCATGACACCAACCAAAGTATTCATTTGGAAAAGTCATTAAAAAAATAATTAATTTTACTCAATTTGGATATTTTAGAGGAATAGGTATTCCACTATACACAGGGATTCGCATTATGGTAGGAATCAAACACTGATCACATCACATACAAGGTTTTTATATATTCTGCACATTCCAGAGGACCACACCACTTCAATAAGTACTTTTATTTTCTTCTTATTCCAGATCCTATTTTCAGAAATATAATTGTTTAAATGAAAAGTGCAGTTAAAGGGGAACTATGCTGCTTACTAGTTCTATGCATTATATTGATATCTTTACTGGGATTAAATGGAGCACTTCAAAGCAAATTAATTTTTGCCTTGCAGCTTTGTGTGAAATTAAAGTGAAAGTAATTATTTATAATTGCTAAAAATTAGTAACTGTTGGCATTTTACAAATGACCTGATTTGAAAGTTAATCAAAAGCACACATTATTTGTAGAGTTTATCAAGTGACCCAAAACACAAGCTCAGCCTAATAGCTCCTATAGCAACCCTTACTTTTTTTTCTTTTCATATTGTTTAAAGAAACTCGCCAGGGGACATATTCTAAGAGTTACCAAACCATATTAATTCCATTCACTGTAATTGTTCTTATCTTGAGTTTCATTACAGACTTCTAGAAACCTTGTCTTCACAAATCTGAGTGATCTGAGTGCCTGGATCCCAGAAACCTTTTTGAAGCTGTACTTTATACTTCAGAACACTGAGTTTTCATTTTTGAAACCCTTATTTTCACTAAGCACACCAAATCACCGACAAAGGTTGCACCTGAAGTTGCAGCACAGTCAGAAGCTCTAGCTTAGCAGTCTGATTTGCTAAATTCAGGTTGCTAAGTCAACCAGAAGAGAGAGCTTCAAAGACAAATGTGGTAAACGGTTTGGAAAGCCTGAAACCACCAAGTGTCAGGGTTTTAAGGAACGTAAGTAGAAAGGAAGTTCATTTTTGCCAAGACTACTATGGCTTATTTTCAGTTGTAAGGCAGGGAAAATGCTCTCTTCTCTTTAATTGCATGCTCATAAAGTTTTAATTAGCAAAGTTTCAAAACATGGCAATCGTACTGCTGAAAATCAGCCACAGTTTTGATTTACAAGTCTGCAAAGGATTACTTGGTAGCAATCAGGATGGATTGCAGTGCTTAAGCCCAGAAAGCTCTAATATGTTATAAACACAAGCAAATGATGCAGTAATTGCCCTTGATTGCACTACTTAGAAGATTTTTAGAGGCAAGCCAAAGAGAAGTTGACAGTACCTATGTGCCTATGGCAAACAGTATGTGACAAGATCAAATCCAAGCAGGAAATTCTGAAGCATTGTTTTCTTTTTCCCACATGCAGGTGATACTTAGGAGGCCTTAGAAATCCAGCTCTGGGAAAGAACAGGAGAGAACATCATCAGGTGAAACCATCACAACCCAAAAGGGGCTGTGGAAGGAGAGTGTGGGTTTCCACTGCGTCTGAAAAAATCAGCAGAACCATTAATGCAGATACCACAGCCACAGAGGAGTGGTTTTCTTCCCCACCTTGTCTGTCTGACGGGAGCAAGCTTTCCCTTTATTATATCCATAAACCATGTCATTAGTCAGTAAGAGAAAGGGAATGGGTGAAAACTGGGAGTGACTTGTGAAATCTGTCAGGGTATGACATTGCATTGCGAGGCAACTTCTGTGTAAGCACTAAATAAAAGAGCTCACATACCCATTATTTATTTCATTTATTTATTGGTCAATGTGCAACTCTTCCTTTCTCCTTTTGAAAACTTACTAAAACACGAAGGACTTACACAGTGTGGCCATTTCAAACTTACAAATGTAAACTTTCACAAGCTTAAACTCTATGAGGATGATTCCTAATTCACCTCTGTGTAATGACCTTTATGATTTATTTCCTAAATGAATTTCTAAGAGTAAAAGTTTCCTGAAGCCTGGGGCTGGAGGGGACTCTGCTCAGGAACCTGAGGTAGCTCCTCCTCCTTCTCCCCTCTCTGAATTTATTTCAGAGCACCAAACTTTGAGAAATCACAGCAGTTTTGGAAGCACTGCAGGAGATCTAATATACACAACTGTTAAACTTAGTAAATAATTGCACACAAACTTGACATTCCTTGAACTGCTGGTATTTCAGGTGGTTATGTTTTCAAACATTTTACAAGTCATTACAAATATTGGATTTGACACACAACTGCCAGTATTAACTTCAGAGGCAACAACACTGTTTAATTTGTTATCTGCATATTAAATCTCTGGGCATGAAAATTAAAGTTGATAAGGCAATTCAGTCTGGAGGAATTCCTAATGACATTGTAAGAAATTCTGATAGTTGCTAAAAAATTTGTACATTGGAGCCACACGCTTCCACAGTCAGATAAAACGACTGTTCAATTTTACTGTCAGATTTGAGAATACTATTTCTTGAATTGATATTGGAATCCTTATTGTTTCCAAAGAATTATTTGAAAACAAGGAACAGTTATATTCCAGCAAATTCCCAAGGAAGAGCTCCCTGTGGAGCTACAAAGATTTCCCTGCTACAAGAATTTCAAAATCTCATTAGAAAGCATTTCCACAGCTCCTTGAGCTCTAATCCCAAATAGAAAGAGCTAGATAAAAGGAATGTGGCTTTAATAATTTTTGTGTCAATCATATTCTTTTTTTTTATAGGTAGTTTACATTCATCCAAAAAAAGATAAAGGTGGCCAGTGAGCTCCTCAGTTCTAAAGCAGCAGCATTTCTCAGATGGCTTAGCTCTTGGCTAAGCTTGCAGAAATCTACAGATTTATATTTTTTGAGGACAAATGACAAAGAAAGAGTCAATTATATATTCCTTTGTTTATTGTTCTGTTCAAAGCCTTAAGCAAAGCTTATATGCATATCTTTAAATCATATGCAAAAGTAAATATTTCAAAATATAAAAAGACATTGCTTTTTAAAGAAGGACAATTATTTTCCTTCAGTCAGTGTCTGTAGCAATAAAATAACTAAGATCAAACATGCTTCAAGACCTGAAAATCTTGTTTAATATTTAATATAAAATACTTGAGAAATGTACCACCTTTACTGTCTCCTGATTTTTTTTTCCTCCTTTTGGTCACCAGAAATAAGTTATCATTTCAAGATCACAAATATAGCACTCCAGCTTCCATATGATTCAGGTGTATACATAAAGCAGGCCGGTTTCTGAGTAGCTTTATTTAAGAATAACTGGATACAGTCCCAGAAGGGAAATGAGTGAGTCAAATCACACCTGAAGTCTTATGATCTTGTTTATGATGACTATGATCTTGGACAAGAGGCCTGCTGGTGTTGAACAAAAATTACATCAGTGGGCATAGTTATTCACTTCTGCATTTATCTGGAAATGCCATAATCCTTTTAAAAATATATAGTCACTTTTATCCTTAAACCCTGTTTGATCTATATTATTGTACATGAATACAAAGGGGAAAAAAAGAGAGAAGTTTTATGTTCTATAAATGTTATATGTTCTTATAGCACTATATTCCACTGAAGTTAAAAAAAATGATTGCAAATGTTCCTTTGAAAAATTTAAAGAACTCAGTCTTCAAAATAAATGGGTACATGTTTATTTGCTCTTAAACACAGAAATTTGTTTATGCCGTATACATATTTATATATATAAAAAGAGTGATTCCCATTTGATTTAAACACAACTAAGACTTACTCTCAGTCTGAGGGAGTTCAAAGGACTCACTAGTTACCTCAAACACAGCCAAAAATGTTCTTTGGACAGATTTGTACATTTGGAGGCCAGAAGTACAATTTTGATTCTCTGGTCTGATTTCCTGCATAATAATGAACAGATAGCTTTCTGTATAGACCCTCACCAAGTGATTTGTTCGTCAAATCTTTATTTCTGATTTAGCTAGACCACATAGTTTATAAAAGAACCACCTTTATTTCATTCAATATTGATTGACTTTTAAAGTTATCACATGTAGGAAAGTTATCACCACCTGTATCACCAGCTGGCTTCTGTGAGTACCAGACTTGAAAAGAGATGGTCAGCACGAAATACACCTTAGAGCTTTGCATTTTCCTGTTTCTGAAACTGCCAATTCATAGCAGTCCACCTTCTTCTCCTAAATCCTAAATCTTTAAAGTCTCATTAGGATTCAGTCCTTTGATACTGCTGACAGGATTCAGAACCTTCTCAGAATATTAAGACTCCTAGTTCAAACTGGCTGAAGAAGACTTGAACAAATAATTTTCATTGACAAGTTGAAGATACATTTTCATTGAACCTTGCAAATGCAAAATGTCACCCTGTGGACTTACAGCTGATTTCCTTTCTTTTTTCTGCCTGAAATGAGCATTATTAGAAAGAGAGCACTTACATTGAATCTACTCTCTTTCAGCTCACAAGAACAGTGTGTTCCAACACGGCTGAAGATATTTTGCCTCTGAAATCAGTACAAGAGAATTTCCTTAGCTGTAAGTCCATAAGAAGTGCTGCTGATGGTAATGCCAGACCCCAGTTTGCCTTTTTCTCCATTTCAAAGGCACCTGAACAACTCAGGGCACTCAACCAATCCTGATGCTCAGCTTTTATGAGGAAAAACACAACTAAGAGGAAAAACACAACTAAGAGGAAAACTGGTAGAGATTTTCTTTCTGTCCAAAATTAGAGAGTTTATTAAAATTCCCAGTGCCTAGCCCTTCAGCAGACCTGAGTTATTATACTGCTACACAAAACCAGACTGATACACCAAGTCCTACAGCTGACCTCTGGTACAGAAACGTCTGGTCCAGTGACATGAGAAAGTTCACTACATCTGTACACAGTAAATCAATTAGCCATAATGGGATTTGGCAGCCAGTAATGTGGAAGTATGGCACACAGATGATGGCTCTTACTAAGTTAAAAGATACTTTAAGACACACATGATTCAAGGGTCTTCTTTCCTAAGGTGCCACCATCTACATAACATTAATGATGAAGGCAGGTCCCAGGTCTTGCTTCCACAAGCAGAGTATATTTTACCTTTTTTTTTTTTAAGTTTTACTTTAGGGATCAGGTCCTTATACTTTGTTTATACCATCTCCTTTTTGGCACTCCAACAGCAGCAGGAGAAAATCCTTCTACAACTACAAACAACTCTCATGTTAACAGTTGGCATCTTATAAACCAAAGGCTATAGAGCCAATTCCTTCTTTAATCCCTTGGATAACCCATTTATTTTTTCCATCCCAACTGAGGAGGTACCTTACCCCATGGCTGCACGGGAAGAGAGCCCACTCCTTCAATTGTTCTATCTTCAGGAGGACAATTCAAGACTTAGAGAAGCCCAAACAGAAACTTATACACCTAAATTTTCCAGGTTGAAAACACCTGAGGTGTTTTTAAAAGTGTTTACTGATTAGAGCCTTTTAGAGACCTGAGCTGCAGGAGCAGCCCATTTGCAGGCTCAGGGTCACACACAGAGTTTTTCTGTGGATAAGCTTTCACTCGCTGATGCCTGGATGAACTACTCCTGATTTTTCCCCTCAAGAGAGGCATTAGTAGAATATCTTTGCTGTATTTAGTCCCAGCTATCTTTTGTCCAGTTTAATAATATCTCTAGATCCCTAATTTTCTGCCAAGAGTGGTTAATTGGTTTAAAAGTCTAAGAGGGAGAGCATTCTTTGTTTTTGTGGGAGACCTACAAATAGCAAGTAAGTAAACAAAAAAACCAAAACAAAACCCTAACGAAAGCGAGCAAAACCTTATCTTCTTAAGATATTAGGTCAGAAATCAAAGTATTAAAATTAAATATTTATTTCTTAAATATATTATTAAAATTAAAGCAGCTCTCCTGAATAAGGTGCTAGGCAAGCAGGTGTTTGCCAGGAGACAGGTTTTAATCTCAATTCCTGCCTTTCCCTGCAGAGTCATCAGCTGCACATTGACACATCTACTTGTTATTAGTGCTGACCATGAGCAAACATTCAAAATACAGCTGGGTAACACCACAGTGTTGTAACCAAGCTTTGCACTCCCCAAATGCTTTTCCTCTGCCCTGGCACCTCTCCTCTATCATTTTTATTTACTGGCTGCAATTGGTTTCACTTATTTTTATCTCCCATTGCATCACTCCAATTTCTTGGTCAATAGAGTGTTTTTTGTTTCTCATTCTCTCCACATTTGGAGATAATTCTTCTATCTCTCTCCCTTATCTCTTACCCAAGCAGCTTTGCTAAATGCTTGTTTAGGGACAGCAGGGGCTCAACTGTTGCTCAAGTTATTATTTTAAAAGCTTGTTCAGTGTCTTCCCTGCATGAGCCCACCAGCAATAAATAGCACTATCTAACCACACCAAACTCTCTGTTGCATTTGCTTTTACTGTTGGAGCCTAGAATTGAAAATAGGAGCTTTAAAGTCCCTCCTTGACGGTAGCTGATGTATATTTTGTTGAGCTAATGCAGTGTTCTTTCCTTTATGGTTCAGTTACATTGTCATAAGATCAGAGGAAGGATCTAATTAATGTACCAAATATCAGTTCCAGCTGCAATATGCTTTTTTATTATGACTTAGCACTTTCTAGCGCTGTGGTATATTTATGGTTGGAAAAATAAATCAGTATTTTAAAGGATGAGTATTTTAAAAAACTATGATTTCTAAAGCAAAAGAGCCCACTACATTTAGTAAGTTGATCAGGAGGAAAAGAAAAAAAAAGAAAGGCAGCTCGGGAGCATTAGGCCGAGAAGAGGCGTATTAGCTCTGCAACATGAAAATAAGTAGATTTTTGAGAATGGAATTCAAAACAAGGGGAGTACTGCAAGATTCCCCAACACCTATGGAAAATACACAGTCCTTGTGTGAGCAGGATTTGTATTTAATTTTGAGCTGTAGAAATTGAAAAACTGCTCCAGGTGACCAAACCACAATATCTGCAGAGTTTCATGCTGTAGGCCTTAGGAGGTGAAGCTCGCCATGGCATCAGCTCCTCTTTGATGCAATCCTACTGAAGTCACAATAAATGTGCACAAAGCCCTCTCCTCCCTCAGCCCTGCACAGACCCCTGAGGAAAAGACAGGGAGTGTTTGCTTATACTTCCAAGACTCTTTCCACCAGATCTTCTACCCCAAATGCTGCTCCTGCACGCCCTCAGTCTCTGAGCATCTCTCTCACATGTAGTTGTTCTCCTCTGAAGGAAGAATCAATTCTAAGAATTTCTTTGGCTTGGTTTCAGCTGCAGCATGGGCTCCTCTGTGCACTGCCCAGCAGCTCTCTTCTTGTGTTCACTTTCTGACTCTTCCTTGTGCACACACACTCATCCACTAAAAATATTCCCCGAATGTACTCAGACCCCAGGGAAAACTTCAGAATCCAGCGCTCATGTGGCCTGGTGCTCTGGGCATTTGCAGGCTGGGGGGAGGCTGCCTAAGTAATAGCAAGATAAAGTGCTTCTGACATTTGGCTAACTGACCTCTCATGCTTATCAGTTCCAATGAGATCTCCAGCTCCCAACATCATAACAGGCAGATTCACTCAAAGGTAAGAGTAATATTTAAAAATCATAATTTTAGAATTTTTAACCTATATTTTGTCTATCCCATTCCAAAGCTTATGAAATTATAAAAAAGTGTTAATAAAAGCATTATGCTTTACTTTTGCTGAGTAAATAATACTGAATGATTATGAAATATACTTAAATACTGCAATAAAACAAAACAAATACATAAATTAAAATAATACATAAATATGTCCATCAACGAGTTAAACAATGGTCTTGAGGCAGATATTCTAGTTTCCCAGAGTGAAAAAGGGATATCTTTCCTTGAAGACTACAGTTCTGTCACTGAATTACAAGGAAAGGTAAAACTTTGGTTAGAACATGATCTTCACCACAGAACACTGATAACAGTCAGAGGGAAGGCAATAGCTGAGATTTGTTTCATTCTGAGATTTGCTGGTCTTTCTAGCCAGCAATGGGAACACCACTGCACCACTAGAAACCAGGAGAAAACAAAATACACCCAATCATGGGCACTATGAGAGTGAATCTCCAGTCACAACATTTTTCTGAAGTGAATTTAACTGAGTTTCAGCCATTCTTTGCGTAGCTTTATATTTTTCTGACTAGTAAAAATATTTTTTTCTTTGCCCACAGGTGCTGCACAAGTTTCATAGGTGACCCTCGATCTCACTTGCTTCCTAGAAGATAATTCAGAGCTCAGTGAGGCGGGTCACAATGACTTCTATCACTGCACTGTATTATTCCCAACATTTCAGACCTTCCAGCACTCTCCAAGTATTCCCAGCTCCTTCACTATCCAAGAACATCTTGCCCAAACAAAACACAGAATATCCTGAGTTGGGAGGATATAAGGATCACTGACTCTGAGCCCTGGCTTTGCACAGGATAACCACAAAATCCAGTTTGGGCTGTCTGCTAATGGCCTGACCTTCCATCAGACACCCAGCTTCTTTCACTACCATTTGTGACCCAACCCAACCAAAACTCACCTGGCACTTTCTCAGAACAATTTTGCAAACATTTCTCATTCCTGCTTTCAGTTCCTACCGTCTGTGCTCAGGCTGGCTTTAAAGCAGATCTCCTGATTTAAAATCTCTTCCTTCTCTCTGCTCATCTTGTGTCTCCTCAGTCATTTACAAGCCTTGCTAAGCTCTCATATTAACTTCAGGCCTTGGCTGTCAACTTATATCAGCACCAACAACAGCCCCTTCCACAGCTTTTAAAAGATTTTTGTTCACTTGTGCTGTAGGTTTACTATAGGTATCTTCAAGTTACACTTTGATAGTGTTTTCATTAACAGCATTAAAGGCTCTTGTTCTGGTTAGCAACCCAAGTAAAATTTCAGCTTCATGTTGCCATTGTTCAGTTCTCAGCAATTTTTCTCACCCTTTTACACTTCAAAAACAGAGATAGTGAGCAGGAAAATATTTCAGAGGCTAGATGTTTGAAAGGTCAGCTGGAGAGTAGATTACTAGGAAAATCAAAGACAGAAGAACCATTAGAATTCATATCAGTAAAGCATCAGTGTCAACTTTTATAAATTTTGATATTCAAAGCTCCCACCCCAAAACCCCAAAATCTTATTTATTTTCTTTGATACTCCATCTTAAAAAGGGTTTTTTGTATTTTTCACAAATGAGGACTCCCCAGAACCCCAGTCCTGGGGGATTTTCTGGGACTGGGGACTCTCCTGGGCAGACAAGCACTTTTCCATCACCTAGAAATCTTTGGTAGCAAACTCTGCCAGAGCTTTACATCAAAAGATCTGGGGACCTGGACTGGGGGCAGTCAAATCCAGAATTAGAGTTCTTTGGTGCTATTTCAAGAATACCATTGGGATGGCACCTGCCTACCTTAGCTTAGTCTATTTTTAACTTAATTCAGCTGGATAGCAAACTTTGCTGCACACAGATCTGTCTCCAGAAAAACTAACATAGCATTTACAAAAACAAGGTAATTTGAAATACTTCTCTGTCTGGTTATTTGCTGACTTAAAGTAATTTCCAAGGAGACGGCCTGAAAGCTGTCCAATAGCTTCTGGCATTTAGGAGGGAGGCCACACTTACTTTATATGGGTCAGCTCTGCCCTCAGATATGTGATTTTAATTTCAGTGAGATTCCTATCCCATACACCATCATCCAAGAACAAAATTAATTAAGCCCTTTGTGCCCAATTATTGATTCTCTTAAGCTGTGCTGAATTATCTTCCTTCTTCACAAAAATATCTATACAGAAAATTAGGACCAAATTCACTGTCAGATACTTCTCCGGGAAAAACTAACAAACACAGGAACAAAATAAATGAACACAAACAGTCAGGAAAAAAAAATCCCAACATCCCCCCCCTCCAAAAAAAAAAAATCCAAAAAAAAACAAACAAAAAACCCCCAAAAACCAAAACAAAAAACCCCCAAAACTACAAAAGAAGACAGAAAAAACCCTCCTCCCTTCAAACCCATGATATTCCAGTGTGAATGAGAATTAAACTATCACTGTTTGTGCACAGTTGAACTCCTTGTGATGAGAATAGCAGTCCTGTGATTGCCACTCCTGAATATTTTGAATAATTTTATTGGAGGTCTGGATGCTATCTGTAAAGATGAGGCCACATCTGGCCAAGTGCACAGTCAGTAGGCTCAAGGCTTCAGTTCCCAAAAGAATATTGCAATATTCAGACACTTGATTGACCAGTTTCTCTTTTTATAGACCCTGGAGGTAGAGAATTAAATAGGATTTACCTCCCAGAAGCAGTTGCCTTGTTAGACCACCTGGGTAATGAGAGAACCATTTACACCACATAAAATTGTGACACCTGGGAAGGAAAAGGCCAGGCTGATAAGATCACAGGCACAAGCAGAGTGAACCTGCTTTTGATCAGCCTTTCGCAGTTTTTGGGGTGGCTTGAGTTTTTTGGTAGGTTGTTTTGCCTTTAAATAGTGGAGTTGAAGTAAATGAGGAGGTATTTAAAAAAAACAAAAACAAAAAAAAGAACGTTGAAAAATAGACAAATAAAGCATTTCCAGCAAATAAAATCATCTTCAGGTCACACTGCAAGCAACTAAAACTGTGAGTGTGATGAACAACCATAGCCCATGTTTCATGCTTGTTTCTTTAAAAAACAAGCATGAACAACCCAAGAATATAATGCAAGCCTAAACTTCCTAGGCATAGAGGAAAGATCTTTATTTCAGTCTTATCAGAGGATGAGTGTTGTCACGTCATTGCCATTGTATAGGCTCCTACTTTTTAACACTTAAATATTTATTACAGAATGCAAAAATGATCTTTAAAGTAATGTCATTTTACTGAGAGGATTACATCACTAAGAACTCCAAAAAAACCCATGCAGTAATTCCAGTTCTGCTCCCCACAGTAAATTAACATGCACATTCATTTTCTTATGTTTATCAGTCCAAGGGTAGGCATTTTCTGCATGCCATATTTCCCCTCTTTATTTTATTGGAGGGGACTCATCAGGGGCACAAAAAAAACCATCTCATTGTGCCTATGCCCAGCATGGACCTCTCTGAAGTCAGACCAGTTGGACATTGACATGGAAAACCAGTTCATACACGTGTCTCCTGGGGAGCTGCATTAAGGGACATTAAATTCCTAATTCTGTACTGTTTTCTCCTGTTACATATGGGAACAACATACAATAAAAAGGCCTTGTAAAACATAGTTCAAGCTTTACTATTCTAACTAAACTAGCCTGTTAATTTCCCATTAAAAAAAAATCAGTTTACATAATGATATATTCTTGTGAGTAAACAGTTTTCTAGGTGCAAAAATAAAAAAATCTATCCCATAAAAATCCATTAAAAATATAAATGTACCTAAAAAATTTTAATACACATATACACTAACCATTACCAACCAATAAACTAAGTTTCAATAATTTACTAACCAATTAAATTCAAACGAATGCCTTCTAATAATCATATAAATATAAATTATATAAATAAAAATTTAGCCATTCTACATAAAAAGAACCAACTCTGTTACAACATTCTCCCATGTAATTAAGGTGCTTTCTTCAAAACCAGTGTTCCCAGGAAGGCTGGATGGAGTGCAGCTGTCCTTAGGTGCAGCATGGGATGAAGTTCCTTCCCTGGTCCAGATCAATCACGACACAAAAGTACTTGGCCTTCTCTAAATTTTTAGGCTCCTATTTTTCCAATAAAAGGAACAAAATGCTATGAGGATCCTTAAGCCTAATTTTCACATCTTTAAGAGTCAGGACTCAAACCCAAATTCTGCTAGGCTAGGATTCCACTGCCTAAACAAAAGCACCCTTATTCTTCTGGAAATGCCAGGTTGAGAACTACATGACTTTGCAAAGTCATAATAGCCCTTGTACTTCCCAAATATAACTCTCTGCTACATTTTCTCATTGGATACAATACTGGGAAGATCCCTTATTTAAGCTGTTATCTCTTTTTTAACTCTGTATATTTTTCTGGAATCGGCTTTCAAATATTAAAATGTCTACATAGCCATGCTCAAATTCTGATCCTCCTTATCTGATGACAAGCACCACACCAGAAATCTTACAGGAAATGCCACCACCTCTATGGTTTTGTTTCTTCTTCTGTCCAGTATCTGATTTGCATCAATACAATGTAATGAAAACCAGAATTCTCAATTAATTAGGTTTATTTCAAATCTACTTTTTTTTTTTTAATTGAAAAAAAAGTCCTTGAGGACTTCTTTATATATTTAAGGGCATGAGAACTCAAGCAAATAGTCCCAGTGACATCAGAGAGACACATAAGTTCAGTTAAATACAGCCTAAAACAAGACAGGAACCTAAATGGATCACAGAAATATCCCAAAAACTCATATCTAATCCTTGAAGTGCCCACGTACCTACCAATAAAGTATTTTTTTTCTCTATGTGTTTAGGTTCTGTATCTGTTCAGATAAACACAAGTTTAATGCCAACTCCTGTTCCCACACTAATGGTTGCATTTACTGCACAGTAATTTCTTAAACACCCAGTCTAAGAGATCAGGTTTTATTAACAACAAGAACAAATTTCACTGACAGATCAAATACAACCATGGCTTTCTTGCAGCCATTAAAATTGTTTTAAAGCAGAAATGTTTCTTCCAGTTGGGGAAAAGCAAGACCAAGCTCTACTTAGGTTTTCAAATCTTTTCTTTATATAAAAGCACAAATAATTTTTCCCTCAGAGAGTCTAGAATAACGGTTTTGGAGAGTGAAACAATCATAATATCACTGTGAAAATAATTCCTGAAAAAAGAGCTAGGACATGACCCCCACACCAGGGTCAATTGGAACTAAAACCACATCATGGCATCCAGGAGCATCCTTGGCTTCAGATGCACATCCTGGCTATGCCCTGACTTCAAAACAGGGAGCCTGACATGCACCATTTCCTCTTTCCACACCATTTTCCACCCTGGATTGGGTTGAGGAGGCTTCTTAAATTGATAATTTTTGCTCTGACAGAAAAGTTTCAGATCCAGTTTCAGAAGATCCAGTAAATATAATACAGTTCTTTATCTTGGTCAGAAAAGTTCTGGTCAGCTGCAAAGATTTTACATGGGCTACTTAATGACAATATGTGCATCAGGCTGCAGGTGACAATAACAGAGAAGTTATTGTCCTTTTAAACTATCAATATTGTATCTGCACAGGCACGGCAGATATTTGCACCAAAAGAACAAAATCTAGGAAAAACGTAGCAGATATATTTCTGCTTTTCTGTGTTTACTGTTCCACATACACCTATTGATTTCAACATGCTGCTCATTTAGCTTTAACTTTTTTAGCAGAACTTTTTGCCCCTGACTGACCAAAATCTTTGGCAGTATCACTGCTTGGAAAACATAAACTTCACTGCCAAAATAATTGTCTAGGATAAAGATAGATCCAGTCTCTGGAAAAGGCATCTTACTTTCAAATTGCCAGTTTTCACCTGTCCAATGCACTGTGCACTTTGGCATAATGCAGCCTAAGCTGACTCCAGTGAAAACAGAAAAACTCAAGACCAAACTCTGACTGGGAAAGCAACTAAGAGTGTCCTGTCCCATTTGGGAATGGAGGCCTGGAGAACAAAGTGTGTGCTGAGTGCACTCAAAATAGCCCCATGCAGTTAGGGGAGAAAAAGGGGTTTACTCAGTATTAAGTTCAACTTTTTAATAATTCCTTCGACTTTTATTGACTACTTTAGGGGAGTTTGGATTTGCTTTTTTGAGGTTCTGTGTAATTTCCATTTGACAGGTCCTTCAGATTCCTAAAAATAAGCTTTATCTGTGCCTTAAATTATCTTTTTTTTTTCTTCACTATTTTAGTGTTAGAATTCTGCAGAAAGTAGAACTTGGCTTATAATTTAAGCCAGTAGCCTCCTTTCAGAAAATCTTTTTTTACAGAATGTAAGGAAAAAGGATCCATGAACTGATCCACAGTTATCCACTGCCACCTCCTGTAAAAATGTTCCTGTGTTAATGTCAATAATTTTCTTTATTCAGAAATTCTATGAGAAGCAGTTACAAGGGACTGTTCATATCCTCAAAAGTGTTAGAATTTGGGGCCCTGGTTCTAAAGATCTTTTCTTTAGCCCTTCACTAAAAAAAAGGCTGCACTTTGGTGAGATTTTCTTCCTCCTCACCTCCCACTGGTTCAGGTGCAATTCTCATTTCCCGTCATACAAAATGGTCACAATTATTTTTGAAGATTCTTTTGGGACCTTATCCCACATGAATTGTCTCCATCATCTCAGTCAGCTGCAATTCTCAAGTCACCTCCCTGTTTCATTGCTAGTCTGAGCAGGATAGAAGCCCCAGCTGGAAATGAATCCTGCCTCTAATTATTGAAGTGCTTTAATTATTAAACTATAAAACAGGAAAAAATTACTAGAACACCAAAGTTCCTGTGAAATATGCCCCTTTTCAATATAGGCAATATTCTAAAATGAAGCCTTGCATGCAAATTTTCAGAAGAGCTGAAATCCATTACTCCAGCTTGCTCTCACTTCGAAACTTTTCAGCTTGAGCCCGGACAATGCAGATGTTGTTCTACCTTCAGCTGACAGCAGGAATATCTTGGATGCTCAATAACACATGGAGCCATCTGATGAGAGATTTGAGAGATTAGCCAGGCAGCTGAAGGCAGAGGCAGACACCCTCCTCCAAGAGCCTGATCCTGCAAGGCGCAGAGAGCCCCGACTCCCACCGGCTGCAGCGGGAATTGGAAGCAGACGAGAAGTTGCAGGAGATGATCAATATCTCCGAGCCATGGGCCCTTAAGGGGCTCAGATTTCAAATGCCTGGCTCACACTGCAGATTTGCAACAGAAATAAAACTTCCTACAGCTCTGAGGAGCTGTTACATTGGAACAGAACGTGGCCAAATCTTAATGGTTATAGGGACATTAGATCCCACTAAAACACAGGAGCCAGCAAGAGAGATGAGCAAGTTTTAAAATCAGGTTGAAAGCAAAGTCAATGAATACACTAGCCAAGAGTGATAGCTAATTTGCCTGTGATTCAAACTACAAAATCATCTCTCCTCAACAGAGCCACAGAGAAAAAACAACTGTATAACACACCAAATGGAAGGTACACAAAAACCAGAGAACTTGGACAGTTTTAAACACAAGGCCAGCACATCCATGATGTCAGCAGCACAGGCAGTGGCAGAGTTAAGATAATGTGCTTTCAACTGACAGGGACTCCATCTAATTGTAGTGCTCAGGGGTGTTTGTGCCTCTCAAGCCTATGATAGCAGGAGGGCCAGATGCTCTTCACACAGCCCTCACACTCCTCGGGGCAAATCATGTCAGAATTAGGACTCCCTGTTTCAGACAGATGCCCTAGTCCAGAGATCATTTAATTTTTGTTCCCTATTCAGCCCTTCTTCAGATTCTTGCACTACTCCTGGTTGTGTGTACCATCACTTCAAGGCAAAGATTAACACCTGTCCCCTCTCCGTCCATTTATCACCATTTTGTGGCTGTATTTTAGCTTAGTTCTCAAGGCACTGTCCTCCAGAATGGGGTTTGAAGACTTGAGAACATAGATGAACCCTAAATTCACTTCTTGTTTTTTAATTTTATTTTTTCCCCATCACAGAGGTCTATACAACAGGCTGTTCTACAAAATATTTGCACTATAATAATTTTTTTTAAAAATAGTGTAACTACGATGCACTTAGATAAGCCCTGCATTTCTACCTTGGGTCAGATTTTATCTAGTGGGGTTTTTTGTTTTATTTTTTATAATTTGCACTGTTAAGTCTGTATCTAGTCACATTAGTCGGTCATTTCTAAAGCACTGTGGTTTTTTTATTTACTGTTTTTGAAAAGCCATGTCAAAGAACTCTTAAATTTTACAGAAATTTTACTCTTAAAAAGCTGCATAAATAAGCAATTGCTCATATACATTATTTGATGGCAAGATATGGATCCACTTTACAAATTCATGAGCCAACAAATGTATAAGTGAAAATAGGTAGCTAAGCAAGGTATATGAAAGAAGAAAAATGACACACGAAACCAAATAAAAAAAGATCCTTTCAACAAAAAACCACTAAATATGTATGGCTCTTCCAGATGTTTCCTGAGATGAAACAAAACATGCAGCGATTGTTAACAGATTGATGATAGAGGATTAAAAATGGATGGAAAAAGAAAATTCCAAGGCACTGAATACATGTGACACCCGAAGGGCTCAAGGTTAGGCTGGGAGCCCAAGGGAACAGAGGCTCCAGGACGTCGATCATCCATCAGGTACAAGCACAGGGCTAAAGGAAGCCCACGAGCTGGGAAAACCTTGAGGAACATTCGTGAACAGGAGGGGAATGAGCATAGCCAAACATTTGGAAGAATTACTGCACTTTCTTCATGGATTTACTTTTACCTCCAAGAAGATAAAGAGCAAGATCCCCGAGCATTTAAATGGGTTGTGGCTTAGGATCCAAGGTTTTGGAATTGATTGCAAGGCTGCATTTTTCACCTCTGCAGTAACAGGAACCTAAAGTTACAAGCAGCTGAATTGATTCTGTAACAGGCAAAAACTAGCATATGGCATTTTGATGTCTTTGTTTTAATCCAGCAGTTCCCACTTGTAACATTAAAATACATAAAGTCTTCTAATAGTTGTCCATCTTTGTTCATTAGTCTTGGAAGAGTGTAGTTAAACAAGAAAAATGCACATTTTTTACAAGTTCTCATCCCATGTTTCAGCATAAAATAACAGGCTTGCTTATATCTCCTAACAAAATAGGGTTTAACTGTGCTGCAGCTCTTAAATTGTACCCAGCTCCCCTCCTGCCCTCCACATCAGTATTGAAATCTCTGTTGTTTAACTTCACTTGTTGCTCTGACTTTACAATGTGGGTGTTGAACAAATTTAGAATTTCTAGATTATTTTTTTTCACTTTCATCCACTCACCAGCATTTATTTTGAATCCTGGCAGTTTGATACTGGGGCAATAACACCAGACCCCAGTAAAATCAAACAGAGGTGTTAAATTCAGGGGCACCACTGTTCCCCAGATTCTGGCTATGTTTGCTTTGAGGGTAAGTTGCAGCTGAGTGAAGACAGACTCAAATTCCTATTCCAGAACAAACAGGTCTTTCTGTTCCCAAACACATTTTTAGCTTATGAAAAATGACATGATGATATGAGACTCCTATCCATGATAATAAAGATGAGCTCCAACTATGTAGGGCCAATTTGTGAACCTAAATGAGTAGGGAAGAAGGTGACAATCTTTTCTCTGTGTACTATATTCTACATTTACACATATTAATGTTATTCTATCTTAATTGTTCACAAAAAATGGACTCTGAAGTGGTGATTACCAGCCAGGAACTGAAATCTTGGAGCCATCACATACTCTGTCATAAAAATGACCTCTGGAGCTTACAAAAAATCCACCAAAACAAAACAAATAAAATTCCAAGGAAAAGCCTCACTAAGCCAGCTTGGTACTAGACATTCAGAGAAAAAAAGAACAAACAAACAACCTCATTCACCTTAAAATTTGTTTCAGAAACATGCTTGCAAAAACCTGAAAATCCATCTAGATTGACTAGTGAGTACAGAGCTACTGATCCTCTTTTCCTTACACAGAATCTTGATTGTTACCCACAGGTGAATATCAGTCACCCATTAAATAATTGTCACTGTTCAGACTCTCAAGTTTTCCTACAAAAGCTACTTCTGGTCCCAAAGAGAGGATCCTGGCTAAGTGACCAGACCTGGTTAAACTGCTCTTAGCTGCTCCTCTCCTTCCAGAAAGGAAATGAATCGAAATCCTCCACAGGGATGTGAAGACTGATTAAATTTATCTGCATTTTCTTCTGCCAAAGCAAAAGCACTCCATGGTAATGGGGGGCATAAATGTGCCCAGTTTCAGTGAGAAATGGAAATACTTGACTGCTCTTGCTAAACTTTCCAGAATAGAAGTGAAAATTTGTACAAATAAAAGTGAAAATTTTGATATAGTTCTTCTTCACAGTGGGAAGTGGCAATATTTTCTCTTTATGCTTCACTCACTGGAGAGGTTTCAAAACCACCATCCCTATGCTATTTCCAGCTAGCATTGAAATCCCTCAACTCTGTAGAGTTCTTGCAGAAGTCGTACCTCATTCTCACAATTGAAAGTGGATCCAAACTGAAGCTTTCTAGTTTTCCTCATAATAAAATTAAAGAGCATGTCCCTGGGTAGGTAAAAGCACAGGACTAAGAATCACACACAATTACTATCTATTTTACACACTGTGGTATCTGAGCACTTAAACAAGATGAGAATCAATTTCTCATTTTCTAAGATTAAGTTTTATGAACTGTGGTCATTCATTATCAATTTTAAGACCCAGGGAGCACCACAAACACTCTTAAAATTAAAACCACCAGAAAACTAATTTGTTAGCAAGATAAAATGTATTAGGTGAGACCTACTCAAGAACACAGTAAAAAGAAAAATTATTCTCAGCACCAAGAGAAGGAGAGGAGAGAGCCTTGGGGAATGAGAAAAACTTAGGTGGATATGTGGAATTCTTTCTCTACTCGACTCTTTTATACATTTCCCCCTCCACTCCAGGTAGTGGAATAAGGCTTCTTGAAATTTCTGGCACAAATGCCATTGCTGACGCGGAAGGAGAATTGAAACCTACTAACCAAAAACATCAAACACTGACACAGATTCATTGCACAAAAGGAAAAATGAGCTAGAATCCCAAAGAGGTTTGCAACAACCACGCTTAAAACCTTGATGCTGCTTTGTTCTGTGCTCAATGGTGCCATCCTTGTCTTTTCTTGCTCTGCAGGAGCCATTATCAGTGCACCTCATCCAGGGCTCTGCCAGCTCCCACAGCAGATTTAGGATTTACTGAGGCTAATTCACTAGTGCTCTATTTCCTTAGAGGAAAAAGAACAAAAGAAAGCCCAGTAAATCCAAAGCAGAAGGAAAGGGAACAGAGACGGGCTAGGAAGGATTTTCTAGGGATATTTTTTTTTAGTTTCATTGCTAAAAAGGTTTTAGGTTCAGAGGTAAAATCATGATAATTTAGTCTGACTGGATTTTATGGTCTCGTATGCAGCACCTCCAGCCCGATTTGTAACCCACTGAGTAACCTTGTCACTTCCCCTCTCAACAGCCTCTGCAGGGGTGACAATACCATCTATCTCCTGGGATCTGACATCTCTTGATCTCCAAAAGCTGGATGCCAGCCTGGGGGAAAGTTGGCCATTTGCCAAACAGTATTAAAAAGCAGGCCCCATACTGATACTTCACATGAGAAATAGCTGAGCAAACCAAGGGTCTTTTCGGGGTAAATCTAGTAAAAGTTTTCTTTTTAAAATTAGAATTATCTCCTTCTTACTGTCAGGCCTAAGTCAAAGCTAGTACAATTTAGCCCGTGAAGAAACTTCAGGAGTGAAAAACCTGCCAATTATATTGGCGTGTCAACATAATTTTTCAGTGCACTTGATGAGACAGAAAATATTTACAAAATATGAACATTAACAAATTATTATTATCCTTACAGACATGTTGAAAACACCATTCAGTTAAAGAGTGTCTGCCTGAAATTCTCACCCCATCTTGTCTTGGCTTCTTTTTTCCACCCTCTGCTGCAATTAAAGCTCCATTAATAGCTCTAAAAAAAGCCTTCCAAAGCAGCACTTTCCTCTTGCCCACCTAATATCCTTCCTTGCCAACCACAGCAACTCCTCTGTCTTTCTAAACATAACTCTCATTTTTTTCAAAGCCTAGAATCTCACATTTTTCATGTTCAGGAAGGGGTCTGAACTCATGAGGTTTTGTGGGAACTTGTACCCCAAAATTACTTTACATATAATACTCCCCATGTAAATCAAAGTCCCTGATTCTGTCCGAAAATTTAGACAGCTACATTGCAAGAAGCTGAACTGTTATTTTGGAAAAATAGCTTTTTTTACAAAATAACCACTTTATAAAACACTAAAAGCTTTCTTTGTGGTGATAAGCATTACTGTGATGTAGTTAAGAATTAGATCAAGGAAGTTTAAAACTGACTTTAAAATACAATCTTCTGAGGCAGGAAAAAAATAGAAAAAGAAAAGGAATTTTTCTTATTTTACATAAAACTCATAGGTATCAGGAGGATCATTATGGTATGGAAGAAATCTATCATTAGGTATCTGATAGCTTTTTATTGTACTAAATCAGGCTGACCTCAGGAAATGTGTTTTGCTCCTTGTGCCTCAATACCTACCCCATCTCCCTCTTGCAAAATATTTACAATAGGATCCTATTCACTCATTACTTCACGAGGACACTGTGTATTTATTTTTGCCAGCAGAAATCCCAAAGTATGTCTTTATTTCCTAAGAATAATCTGTTGAACAGCAGTAAAGAGGAAGGAATACTAGATCAGCAGCAATGAAAAGAGCTGTCAGAAGACATCAATGAAAATATTTCAGAAACCCCTCTACTCTAAACCATGCACTTCCACTTTTAAGCAGCAATTTTATAAAAAAAAAATAAATATCTTTACCAGTTTGCTACTGGTGTTTTGTTAATAATTTAAGAGAGCTGTGGGTGCCGTGGTGGCATCATTGCCATCACTGCAGTGACACCCTCAGCTGCACAGTCTGGAGGAAGCTGTAGCCTGCTGGTGTCAGGCTGGCTCTCCAGCTGAGAACACTCCTCCTCAGTGCAGGATTTCTTTCCTCCTTGCAGCAGTATCATTTCCCTCCTCATGCAGGGGCAAACAGTCCCCAACTGTTCAGACAGCCATTATTAAAATACCAGATTATGAAAATTGACTCGTTCTTCACTCTGCAAATCCCCTCCAGAAGAAGGCAAAACATATTCAGGTAAAAAAAATAAATGTTCGAATCAATGAATGCTACAATCAGCCATTTTAACTCAGAAATAAGACCTGTTTGCAAGCTTGCTTTCCCTGCCCAAGAGCCTAAAGACTCTCCAAGTGTTTTCAATTTATTTTATTTTATTTTCGAACTTCTAATTTAAATGATTCTCAACCTCTCTAGCTGATTAATTGGCACCTCTTACCACACTGCATGAAAACCTCACTTTTTTTCACTGGAGGCCCTTCTGTGAGTGCAATGATGCCCAGCAGCACTGCTGCCTGCTTATTGTGATCCTTCTCAAGCCCCACAGCCCATCTGAAATCTGCAGTCATTTACAGCCCATCCAACTCTGTTTGTGCTCTCATCATTCCCAGCACCTTCTGGGAAGGAGTGAGTGATGATCCCCAAATTCTGAGCTCCCCAGTGCTCAAACAGAGCCAGTCAGCTGATGAAAGCAACAGGCTGAGCACCAAGGGGCATCATTCCACAGCTCTGAAACATGATAGAAAACTTACAAATGGCACAGAACCCCTGCTGCAAACCAGATTGACTGGCATTCCCCCCCTTTCCAAAGCACCCAGGCTTTAATCTGGCGTGCTAGAAATCCTGACATGCCAAGTGTAGCACTTTCAAATGGTGCTAGAGCTCAAGCACAGTGCACTTAAAATAGGTTATACACAGATATGTACTGAGAGACAGCCAGAGGGAGAGAGAGATGGCTCATAAAACAGGCTCAAAGTACTTCATTTTGCTGCCTCAGACAATTCCTGTAATATAAAGTATTTCTGCTCCAAGAAAGAGGCTTGAAGAAGGCCTTACATGGAGTAATCCTTTTAATGTGTATATTTATTAGTTTCCCAGCATAACCTCATGAAGAATTGTGACTGGCTATGCCAATCCCTCCAAGGATGCCTCCTTCCTCACATTTGCTAGTCCTTTCCAGGCCTTTTTGCAGGCAGAGTGATTCCTGCTCCCAACTACTTCCACAGCCTATGGTTTGTGCCATTAAAAGAAAAAAAAAAAGAAAAAAAAAAAAAGAATGTTTGGAGTTCTACCAAGCTTCCCTTCTCCATGTCCATTTCTTTACCCCAGTGCACAGGAAAAAGCTCCTTGCCACACACACTGACAGCTAAATATAACTGGAACTAAGATTATTTTCCCCCCTCTCATGTATTTGTTCATGGGATTTACATGACTGTAAGAAGAAAAATGACATATTAGGATATATTCAGCTTTTGGCAGGTTACCTAACAAGATTTTTCAGCAGAGTTTATGTCCTGTCAGATCTCATGCATGGTAACTATTGAGTATTTATGTAATAATATTTATTCATTAAGACCTTTGCTTCATCTTTCAAATTTCCTTCTCTTTTTTACCAAATAAGTACTCCTATGAGTTAAATGAAGTCACATGAGCAGATGTCTCTCAGCTGCTCTAAAAACACCTGAGTCACAGCACTGAGCAGAAAATGTTTTCTTAGAAACATTGCTACAACTGAGCTATGGCTCCAAACATAGAATCTGATTAATTAGAGGCTTTGTGAACATTTCTAATAAAGGTTGTAAGTAGTCACATCTCTTTTTCACTTGGGCCCAATGCAACTTTTTTTTACTCCTCTTCATTTCATTTAAAATTAATTGCCATTAACTATACCTGTCACATAAATAAATAAATAAATAAACAAGATTAATCCATCAAATTATCTTACAGAAAACATTTTTGTTTTCTCCTACATCTCACATTCTTCACCTGAGCCTTTCTGGTGATATGTAACTCTACCCCAGTATGATCCCACCATACCATTTCACTAAATAACCTACTTTTCAGTGCCTCAAGAGTCAAGGCCAAACATAGTTTAAATAATAAAATATATCTCATTTTTACCTGATGTTTCAGCCACTTTCAGCAGGGGTGGAAATCCTGACCTCTAGCTCAGCTGTGGGACAGGAGAGAAAGGGTAAGAGAAGAGCATCACCAGCCAATGCATTCTTCACCAGAAGGAGATAACAAAAAATCACCATGAGAAACATCTGTGCTCAAGCAGCTCCTGCTGGGGCTCTGATGGGTAATTATCATACAGGTGTATCCCACACCCCTTGGGATCTACTTTAAACATTCCACAGAAGGCTTGATGGATAATTACTGTACTGGTGTATCCCACACCCCTTGGGATCTACTTTAAACATTCCACAGAACTCCTGGCAGTGGCTGCTTTCGATTTCCCCTCTCCACTTGTAAGCACAACCCTGCCATGTGCTCTACACCCATAAAACACTGACGTGCCCCTGGACTCAGAATTAGTGACAAGGACAGAGTTTAACAGCGGCTCTGCAGTGTGCTCAGAGATTCCAAAAGTCCATACAAGTCTTTGAAAGAATCTATCCAAAACCTTAATCAGACTATTAAAAAAAAAAAAAAAAAAGCACAGCATAAACCACTAATTATTGTCCTGTAGCAATGAGAAATCTTTACTGAAAGGGATGCAGACCCTCCACTCTCTCCTTGCCTGTTACTGGAGCTTCTAAACTGGGACAAGGTTTCTGACTGAAAACATCTATCAGCTGCCCAGAATTCATCTGTCAGTAAATATAACTTAGAGTTATCACTTCCAAAAACCTGAAGTAAAAAGATAGAAAACCTAGACATCTTCTGATAAAGAGAAATCACTGTACAGAGCAACTGCCCTCCCCTGCTTCCTTTCATGGCCATTTGTGAACACCATCCACTGGTTCTCATCACTAATTTTGAACTGCTTTTAGAGGATTTGTGAAAGGCAAACCTAACAAGAAAGCAAGTATTATGTGGCTTAAATTCTCTATAAAAAATATCCATACCAGGACCAGGAAATGTTTCCATCTGTTTGCTCTTATTTAATTTCTGAGTTTCCTTACCTCTGTGATCAGGTGTAAACTCCTTTCCAATTCTTTCAGTAAATTCCACTATTTCCCCATTTTGCCTCCAAGCAAATAAATCCTCTCTCCTCTGGTGGTGATAGTGGGGCCAAGGCACACTGACAGTTCTAACACTCTTAGGGATTCTCTGAGCCAGGCACTTTTTAGAGAAAATGCAAGGGAAGGTGACAGGCAGGCTCAGTCTGGGTGATGTTTGACACATTCCTGGTCACCTCTCTTCCACTGAGTCTTTCACATGGGTTTAAATTCCCAAGAGTAAAAACAACAATCCCAGTGGATGTACTGACTTGCTGCTGAAGTCACCTCCCTGAAGTGAAGAGAGTTTTGCTGATATAATGCAGTGTAATTTATGAACCACTTCAGACACAGTTTGTCCAAATGCCTTTTCAAAATTTGGTCTGGCAAATATAAGGGCTTCATTACTGCTATGCTGCTAAAACTGCCTCAAGGGTTATCAAACTATCCATCTATCTTTCATGGAAACTGGGGGTGGAAAAGAGCTCATAGGTGCTTAGCTCACATCTCTGCCAACACAAAACTGCTCCATGCTGTGTTCTGAGAGGTTTGTCCAGTTTTTAATCGAGTAAAGAAGCTCCCACCATTTCCCCCAATGGAGAAATTATTCTCTATCATAAAAGATTTCACTGCAAAGAAACAATTCCTGACACTTAGCCTAAAATATTCCCTTGCTGACATTTTTACATTCGTCTCTATTATATACACTCATATATTTATATACACACGCTATACAACAAAAGCCAAACTTTTCCCATTTAGATCACACAGGCCTTGAAAAGTCAGTCACATTGCCTTGGTGTAAGGCTGAAATGAATTTGTTCTCACACTTTGTTCTTTGTGAAATCTTGATGGAGGTAGCAGCTTGATTTTCATGACACATATTAAAAGAATAAACACTACAAACTATCAGAAAACCTCATGTCAAATGGAAATCTGCAATTCTGCACAGTCGGGCCCTTGCTGAATGTTATTTTAAAAAGCAAAAGGTGCTGGGGGGTGTGTAGGTAGTAGAATGATGTCATTTGCCAGCAAACAGATGCGCACTGCAAATTTTTCTCATTTGAAGAAGTTCATTTCTGTGTAGAGCTGCTGCCTCTTGGTTCTTCAAGTCCATTGAAAGGTACCATAAACAAAACCAGCAACAACCACATTGTAGACCCCATGGCTCCTTAGAGTAGTATTTAATCAGGGGATGCTCTGCATTTACACTTTCTTAATTTCTGACCAGCCATCTTTAAGGATACAGAACTGCTGCAGCTCCATGGCACAAGTGACCCAGGGATTAATAAATCCTACATCACCAGTTGCACTGTGGTATTGCTAATCTTGCTTTCCTAGACAGGCTCTAAAAATAATCTTTATAAGAAAAGCCCGTTTCCTTCAAAAGTTAAAAATTCCTTTCAAAGCAGGAACTAGCAGAGCAATTTAAGTTTTAATCTGGATCACTTTGATTATTGATCAGATTGTTCAATGCAATTTTCTGAAAAATTGTACCATAAGTAGTTCTACAAAGCAAGATTGTATGCTTTAGAGTTAACATCTTTATATGTGAAATAAAAGCTGAATTTGAGCCCTGGTAGATATTAAAAACAGATTATTTTTTTCTGACTTTCACTGACAAGTCCTTCAATTAGTTTTCTCTTCAGGTTTGCCAAAATTACTTGTGACATTTTATTCATTGGCACAATAACTACAGGTCACTTTCAATAACCCATGGCTAGCCCCATACAAAGAGATTAAGCAAATTCCCTTATTTCTCATGGAAAACGTTAAGGTCAGTGTTAAGGCTATAGAAAGTTGAAAGGGTTAAAATTCCACCACCAGAGCTTCTCCAGAAAGTACAGATGGCAAGCAAAAGAAATCAATGTTAATTACACCAGTCGCTCAGGAAGGGGAAACAAAAATTTGCACAATGAGAAAATATCTTTCTCCTTTTTAAACCGGTCAACTGAAGTACTTTATTATCCTGTTTTAGTCACAGCTCCTGTGAGGAAGGAATGCTGTAGAGACCTCAAAACCAGAATATCTGATATGGTACCCTCAATTCAGTTTTGGTCATCTTTACCTCCTGCCATCACTCTGATTTTCAAGAAAAGTGCTACTATGGCTGAAGTTGCAGGAATAGTGAGAGAAGCCCACAAAAGTCTCACAGGAGATCCACTGACCTTGCTCTCTTGATCTCTCTCAAATCACTTTTATGGCTGGAACCCAAGGCTCATCTCCTGATGGTTTGGGTGTCACTAATTAAGGACATGGAATTTACAGTAGATAAGAAATTTGGGCAATTTCTACTGAGACAGCAGGGCAACTCCCAGCTCACCCCAGTCCCACTCTCTGGGTTTGTTAGACCATTCATTCAGCCTCCAGGTGACACCAGTGGAGAACAAGCCACATCAGCAGAGCTGCAAGGACAGAAAGCTTTGGATATGAGGAATTCCTTTTACATGGCTCCATACAACTCCAGATCCCCTAAAGAAAGCAGGCCAGCAGTCTGACCAAAAACAAGCTGCCTGAGCTACTGCATTTTGAGTTTGCAGTGCCTTAGAGATTATGAATGCCCAAATCAGCACTTTTTTCTTTTTCCCTGTTTTTTAAACCTGAAATACTTTCCCTTATGGACCTAGTCTGTCCTTGTGACCTGCAGAGTGTGGCAGTTCTGCAAAAACAGCCCTTCAACAGTGGCTTTGTGAGAGTCGGAGTATGGCTCATTGAATCAAGCCAGAAGTTCCTCTGTTTATTTATTTAACTTTGCTAATGCAAACTAGCCCACTCAGAGCTTACCTACAACTGGAGGTTAGGATTTTTCTTGGGTTTGGTTGTGTAGGATTTCTATTTTATTTTTCTGGTTTTGAAAAACCCGAAAAACCTCAGATAAAATTAATCCCATAGTAATACCATTGTAATTTAGTGTACAGATGAGTTAGATGATGTTGCAACCAGAAATTATGATGACATGGTAGTTATATTGACTGTTGTCTCATTCAAACTAATTTTTTTGAGAATTGAACCTGAAAATCTGAGTAACGAAATCCTGGAGAAAGGTCTCTGTTATTCCTGCAAAACTGAACTGCTTTGCTTGCAGATAAGGGACAAGTTAGCTAAAAAGAACTGGTCTGAAACAGTAAAAAGGGCAAAATCACAAAGATACCTAAAACAGAAACATGGGATAAAATTACATTTTTGTCCACTCCACAAAGCTTTAGCATGCTTGTTTGAGAGAAAAAAACCAAAACATTTTAAAGATAAACATCTGAGATCAGGCAGACATGAAGGTGTTATCTATGAGAAGGATTGTCCAGAGAGTCACGTGTATTTTGAGATTATTAAAGTAAATCTGAAATGTAACTGTGAAGTAACATTTTGTACTTCTGCCACTGCTGCTGCATGTGGAAGAAAACATAACAGTAGTAGAATGGTTTTTCCATGTATCATTACAGTAATATTTGGGAGATGGAGTCTTACCAGTAAATCTATGTCTTGCATATTCCTCCTTTATCACCTCTATCTGTGAAATTAGATATTCTAGAAGAAACTGTATTATTCAAACAGTATAGAAAATCCATCCCACAGCGTTCAAGTACGTGGTGGTAAGGGTTTGGTTTGTTATAATTTCTCAAGCTTTGTAAGAAAACCACCAGCGGCATGCTTTGCAACGCAAACTTTTTGAGATTTTTGTGGTAACCCTAACTTTAGGAGACAAATTGCATTTATAATGGAGGAGGGTCCAAGACAAAATATGAGTCTATTCCCAGGCAACTGAAATTTCCATTCATACTGAAAGATTTTGGCAAGAAATTTGAAAGTTTTGCTGAAAACAAAAAGAGCTCTTGCTGCAGATTCTGAAGGAAAAGCAAATGGCTGATGAATGATCAGGTAGATGGAGTAACACTCTCTCAGGAAGAGTGCTTGGAAGGTGTCTGCAATTCTGAGGGGCATGAGGCTGCAGCAGGGATCCAAGTGCTGCTTATCCATGTCCCTGGAAAGCACTCTTACTGTAAGACTTTTCATTTTCAGTTTACACAGCTGGAATATTTGCCCTAGTCTTGCAGGAGAAGCATATTATGGTGGATTCCCCATCCCTGGAAGTGTTCAAGGACAGGTTGGATGGGGCTCTAAGTAACCTGGGAACTAGGGAAAGGTGCCCCTGCCCATGGCAGGAGGGTTAGAACAAAATGGTCTTTGAGATCGCTTCCAAGCAAAATCATTCATGATTTTGGGATATCACATGAAATATGCTGAATGGTCATTGTGTATCATTCAAAAGAGCAAGAGACTTTAAATGGACGGTCCCAAATTGGTCCACAATTCTCCTACAGAGGCAACACCATTAGCAACAGTGATAAAAAAAAAGTAAATAAATTTCAAAGTTGTAAGATTTTAACTCATATTTCTTATGGTAAGTATAGGGATCTTCTGTTGTCACTGAGCATCATTGTTCTGATTCAGTTCCTACTGGGAGAGATGCTATCTTCTAGTACCAATGCTATAATTCAGGGTTTGAAAGCTTAGGGAAATCCCTGATTCATTTCACACATATGAGAAAGCATTTTGGAAAGTGGCAGCCTGGCTAGTTTTTTCATTTTTACAGGTCTTCCTTATAGCCTTCTTTCATTATTACTTTATCTTATGGTTGAAAAAATTGAGTTTGCTTTTCATCTTCTGCAGCCTAAACATTTAAGGAAGCATCAGCAAAAAGACATTGATTTTTCATATTGGATAGCTTTAGCTGAGCTCCAAATTTAGAACGATATGCTGGCAAATGCCTGGTTCACTCTAATTTTATTTTTTTAATGAGATACCCAGAGTAACTGTTTTCTCAGATTATTGCCTCCCAACTTGCATGATTTAATCATGATATATGTCTTTAGTTTGGATTCTATATTTGAACTCTAAACTTGGAAGTTTCACTCTCCAAGTCCTTAGAACACTGACTAATATGAATTACTCGCTGAAAACTGCATTTTTCTCTCCAGTTGCATGGGGCTGGTGTTCAGGTCAACATTTCTAATCATGGTTTTCGCGATCTCAGTAGCACTTTGAAGAAACTAAAGTGGCTGTCTAAGAAACTGAAGATGGGTGCATCTGCCTTCTCCTTTCTTAGATCTCTGACCAGGGATGAATCCTTGGCTGCAGAAAAGAAACCTGTTCAGGTGAAAGCACGTGGGTGGCAATTCACTTTCACAGCCTGGGATAAAACCCATACATTTTACACCAAATTTGGTGAGGGCTTCTTCATCACCATGCACTTCCAGAAGGGGCCTTGCACCCTGCAAGGAATGGTGAGGAGAGGTCACCCAGCCAGCCCATCTGAACGGGGCTCAGTTGGTACCAGAGCTTTTTCAGGCATCCAAGAGGATGTCACAGCATGTGTGCAAAGAAACGAGGGAAATTATACCAGAAGGACAAAAATAATTCTCCAGAAATGCAGCTCTGACAACAGTGCAAGAAAAGCCATCATCTCCTCTGGGTTCCAATTCATCTGAATGCTGAAACCATATTTGTCTTTGGCATCTGGCAATGTCATTTAATACATTCTTATGGCCCTGCATGCAGTTAAGCATGCACTGTATATTATTTTATGATGTTTGGATTGGAATCATACTTTCTGGGTACAAGTATTCATGTTTTTGCAGATTCTTGTGTAAAGCTGGGAGAACCTGTTTCCAATTTCATGACCGTTTATCGCTAATCCAAAATGACTGCAGCATTACCTACAGACAGGAAGCTGGATGAGGTCTTGTGTGTTTTGGATTCATCATGCTCTTCCCAGGAAACTCTGTTAAACTAGTTTTATGCTTACATGAGAGGAAGACAAAAATTACTAATGGACATGACTGTGCCTAATCTATATATAGTTTTACAAAAGAGAGGTAAAACTGAGATGGGTCTTGTAGCAGCTCTTCATCCATACGAGCTCAAATAATCATTTCAGCATTCCATTCAGGTTTCTGCTTTTGCTTTCTGAAAGCTCAAACAGCATAAAAGCACCCAGTGCTCACTAGTCCAGCCAACCTTCAGGAATTTTACAGGTTTAGCCTCTAGGCCTAACCGTTAACTTTTCCTGAAATAACCAAAATCTTGCAGCAAAACAATTCTTCTATATAGTTCACGCTATCATCTGGCAAGAGATTATGGTGGACTGCACTGATGCTACACATCAAAGAAAACATATTGTAGAATATTCCCTTGAGGAGCAAAAACCAATGTTGACAAGACAATGCTGACAGATTAAACTGTCCTCCAGAGCAACTGGGAACTGCCTAAGAAAGATGTACTTATCGTTTTATAAACTTCTAAAACTTTAGAGGCTCATTTTGGCCAACAGTTGATTTAGAATTCTTCTAATAATTCTTGTGAGAAAAGGATTTCTGCTGATTTATGGCAGTGCAAGATTTTGATGGGTAGGAATACTTGTCAGATTACTCTCTTAACAATTCTGGAATTTTATGTTTAATCATAATCATACAGTTAAGGTCTGCATATTTTTTTCCTCTTAGAAAGTTAATAATTTCACTGGAACTTTGTAAAAATGTATTAGAATCCCATTTGCTTGAAAAGCATTTGAACTGATTGGATTGTTTACTATTCTGTTCAAATACTTTACTCATTATGTTAGGCAAGGTTTTCAAAGAACATGTATTGCTGGCCAGTTAGAAAAATTACTCTAAGATTAACATCTAATTAATTGAACCTGTAGTTAGTTAGTGGTAAGGTAAAACAATAGCAAGCAACCCTCAAAGTTGCATCTTCATTAGACAGCATTTAGTATTAAGGAATATCTACATGACCCTTTCAATGTTGCAGGGAGAAAAATTAAAATGTGAAATTAAAAACACTATACATAAAAGTAAGAAAGCAACAAAAGATATTAGTAAGGCTCTGAATAAAAATCCATTTTCAGAAACCATTTAAAACTATTTGATACAGTAGTGTCATACAATCTTTAGGTCTTTTGTTGTCTTTTACAAACTTTTCCATAAGAACATGAAATTTCAGTCAACCAAGTCCAAATGCCTGCATCTAACCCCTTCCTTCATAACAATTCCATGCCTAGACTTTATTCTCTGAGAAAAAGCTGTACCTACAGTTGCTCCTTTCTCTTGTGAGAAAGTTAAAGAATAAAACTCCCTTTATGAAGGGTACTGCTTTCAGTGCTTCTGAACACGATGGAGATCTCTGAAGAGAGTGTTTTCTAGTGTTTGCTTAGCCTATAGGATAAAATTTGGCACTTTTTTCCTATGGAAAAGAGCTCATGGTTATTTGACTAACATAATCATGAATTACACCATGCTTTGGTGTTTCTTTGAATGATTTACATTTTTCTACACTACTTTGTAAATGTCTTCAGGGTTTTTCTCAATAATTTTATTATTGGATTTATATGTATTTAGTTACAGTAGATTATTATTTCCCTGGCTAGCTTTTTAACTGTCCAACCATTGAAAAGACTGGAAATGTAAAAATCAACAAAGAATATATGTCAAAGTATGTTCACAATCGATCTGTAAACCCATAGAAATAATTACATTTGTAGGAAACTAAGAACAAAGCCGTGTTTGTCCCTTGCCACTTGAGCTCCAGAGTGTGAAGCCCACCAGAATTCAATAGCTGTGAAGCCACAGGCACTTCTCAGTATCAGTATCCTGAAAGGGAAAATAACCTGAGGCAGCTCTAACAGCTCCCCACATGGACTCAGCACAACCTCCCCTCTCTTCAGAAACACTCTGTCACTTGGGCTCAGTATTTTTCAGGCAGATTCTGGATGACTTTGTCAAGAGAAATAGATGAGAACCATGTCTACTTGACCAGAAGGTACCGACAGAAGCCAAGCATCTCAAAAGGGAAAATTATCATCCATCACCTTCTGCAAAGGAACAAGTACTTCAGCATGAAAAGGAAGTATGAAATAAGAATTTCTGGGGTGTACAAGAATTAATAACCTTGACAAGCTGGGGAGGCACATGAGGATCCAGAAATCATGAGGATGTACCCATTATGCAGCAAGCCATAAAATGCTCCACACCTTCTGTCTTTTCTTCTTGCTAAACAAGGGACTTGATTGGTGATCCCAATCACACATCTAGTGCCAGGTGTCACATCCAGAGGAAAGGAGGAGAGAAAATGCTTAGCTCATGGGAAAATATCACAGTTCAAAATACCTACAGGACTACCAAGGACCGAGAAAACAGTTCATGGATGAAATGAAGGAAGAAGCATCAAAAGGTGTCTTCTCCATTTCCATCTTCCAGGACCTCTTGGTGAGACTTTAAAGAAGGTCATTAACTTTGCTGTGCCCTAATAGCCACAAGATGTTTTTACATTCCGAATTATTCTACAGCTTGTTGAGAAATAGGCTCAGTCCTTTCTGATAAATATTTCACATAGAGTAATGAAATATCCAACGGAGAAAAGAGAGTGTGTGAAACCATCAGACATCTTCCTAACTGTTTTTAATTCATTATCATTATCATTATCATTATCATTATTATTGAAAAGTGTTTCTCTTCAAATAGCACAGATTTGTCGAAACAAAACCATTTGTATGAATGTATCAATTCAAACTTAAAGTGCTTAATGTCCAGAATACAAATTGTGTTGCAACCCCAAGATTTTTTACTACTACCTATCTTTCTTACTTCTTAAAGATGAGAGATTCATCTCAGGAAGGCAGATTTAAGTCCTCGTTTGGCTCAGAGATAAGAGGTCTTGAATCTGTGTCACGCAAAGCAGAAGTCATCTGTAACCTCAACCAAAGGATAGAATGGTCTTGTTCATAATTATCTTTTCTTATTTGTTGTTGTTATCCAGACACAAAGGAAGGAAAAGTTCTACATATCCATTTTAAGTTTACTTTTTTTTCTCTGTGGCCTGGGAAATCTATTTCCTATTCAGCTTTAGGCACAACTTACTTGCCCCCACACCATTTGTCCATTGTAGGACTTTCAGTACCTGCAGTTTTTCTTTCTCTTTTCCTAAAGCTGCCCTCAGGGAATTAGTGCTCCAGGTTCATTTTTGATGAAATGTGTCTGTCAAAGCAAGTGCAGTGCTCCCTGTTAGTTATATCCAACCTGTGAAGGCAGAGCTTGGCCCAAGTACTGCACATCCAGCAACTCTGGGTTCTGAACCTTGTTGGCTTCTCATTTCAGGAGACAAATCAGCCTTTCCCACAGCAACCTGCTGTATGTTTCAACAAAAAAACCCAAAAAAATCAAACACATGGGTTTCTGAACTCACTGCAAAGATATAAGACCAGACTCACCAATAAGTTCCAGCTGCTTTGCACTACTTTGGCAGCAGAAAATAGCTGTAAAGCTGGTTTATCTGGTTTTAGCCAAGCCCATGGATACTTTGCATCATCAGAGTATGGAAAAGTCAGGACTATATACTGAATCAGGCCAGTAGAAAATATTATACTGCTACTAGGCAAGGCAAAGGGAGATAAGACACAAATGTACCTTCAGCTTGCTATACACCATTTTTTTTTACTAAATCTTGACACAGGTTGCTCAGAAGGGGAGGAGAAATCTCCATTTTGTCCTTCTTTGTATCTGAAAAATGCTCTACACACATGCTTATTTAAAGATATTCAAGACAACAAATAACCGCATTTAAATGCTCCAAAAGTATCAGTTTTTAATGATACTTTGAATGCATTTTGCTATACCACATATTTGAAATATTATGAAAATTGGCAACGTTGTCCCATTTTAAACAGACAGTATTTTATACAGGGGATATATATTTTAAATACATGTGCAATAAATTTGAAGCAAATGCATTACAAGTATATAGAAAACCTATATTTTTTTCCATGTGTGAAGCAATGATCCCTGTTACAGCCATTTTATTGCCCACTGAAGACAGTTATGTGAAGCAGACTGCATTCATTTTATTTTTTTCTCCTAGAAATCTGGAAAATTTTTGCAGATCCCTCACTTACCATTAGCACGATAACTGAACCCTATTACAGACACCATGTAGCTGCAATGTAAAAGCTACTTCTCGAGCTCTACTGACAGAGCTGTGTGTTTTAACATGAGCTCTTAAAAAGCTGGAAAGCCAATCAGTCCTACTTGGGTTCATGTCCTTGCTCCTCAGAGATCCATATCTTTATATCCTTGACTTAATCACGCTGCATCTGAAAGCTTCCACTTACAGTTTCCTCTCAGCACTGGAAATATCTGCATCAGAAGCAGAGGGCCACAGTTAAAACAACCTGGTGACTAAGCCAAGGATTACTTGCAAAATCCCCCTAATGTTGGTGGAGTGATTTCATTTCACAACCAATTTGTTGTCACTTCCAAATTTTCGAGGGTTTTGAGTGCTGAAGGAACCGGCGCTCAGGGTTTAGCACTTGGGATCATAGATCTTTCTTGGCTGTAAAACAGCTTTTGTTTGTTAAGCACGAATTCCCAGCTGAAGGCAAATTTATTCATATACTACAGTAAAACCAAACAACTGATCTGCCTGGTATGCAGAGTTCCAAGCCATTCTATGGCATTTCTCAGGTGCCCAAACAATAAGAAATTAGGAATCAGAAGAAAGATAGATCTGTTCTCCAATCGCATAAACTTTTGATCCTACTTGTAAAGAAAATGATTCTGTTCAGGGGCAAACCTATTTCTGGAACTTTAAATTGTCATCTCATCCTGCTATTGCTATTTTATTTCAACAGCCAGCTATTTTAGTATTTCAGTTTCTACATCATTGCAGAACAGATCTGTCCTCTTTTGACAGATCTGAAATACCAGGGTGTGCAGAACATGCAGTCATTTTACAGTTTTTTCAGATAATAAATTTTACTCTCCACATAAGAAATTGTTTAAATCACATCCAGACTTAGGAAGCTCCTGCCTTGAGCCATTAAACAGTGTCTTCCCCACTGCTGGGGAAAGAACAATACTCAATTTCCTCCATCAAACTCCATCCTGACCACAGCCAGTAGATGACACCTCTGACTTAACTGAGAAATCTTCTCCAAGACTTCCAGATCTTTCTAGCCATTTCTGCACCCTATGTATGTGTACCAACTGAAAAAGAAGAAGCCTGGCATCAGAAGAGACAAAAAAATTTGTGTGGCTTTGAAAACAGTCACAAAGACACAAATGTGGCTCTGGAATCACTAGCTCAGTAGGTGACAGGACCCTTAATTGCTTACTTGGCAAAATACTTCTTTACTTAATAATTAATGACTCACACAGTAATCAGCAGCTCTGAGCCACAGCACTTTCTCTCCAGCTCTCAAGAAATGCTGTCTTCTAAGAGAAATTATGAAAGTTGGTATCCTCTCTTTCTTCCTCTAATTTCAGTGGTATGGTAAAGGACTTATGAAAGTCCTACAGTGAATTTAGATGTAATCAAAGGGGGAAAAAAAACATATTTAAATGGTGACTACAGCACATATAATGGTAAACATCCCAGCTTAAACTAATGAAGGTAACAGCAGCAAGAGAACGCACAGAACTGTGGGTCTGTGATTCCTGCATGCAACCACAGCTGGGCACAGGTTTGCACTCTGTTTTGGTGTATATAAAAACTTGTGTCATCTCTGCTCCACTGTTATTTTATCATGCTAAGCAGGATGAGTTAAGACAGGGATGCAAGCACATGCCAAATGCCTCTGGTTTTATGCAAGGATTTACTCTTATAATTACATGTCACACCCTGACTGTGGTGCTGGAAGCCAATGCATCCCAGTGGGTATGAAATTCCTTGTAAACACCTCCCAAAATGGGAAAGTTCTGTAAAGTTCATGTATTATCTCTGTATATTTAAATGACAGGTATGATACACAAAACCCCCTGCATATTTATGTATATATTTATAGAGGGAGTGCATATCTGCAGCTGTATACACATACATAATCAGTCATCATATAAATTTCAGACATATATGTTAGTCATATGATTGGATGCCACCATTGTTAATCATGCTGCAAAACTTACATTAATCTATATCAGCACTGCATAAATTGTCATAGATCAGTGTTAAGGTTATGTGTGTGTCTTTGTTTTTCATTTGAAAGTCAAATATTTTTAGGATTTTCTATTCTTTTTTTTTTTTGAGGGATAAATAGCTTTGCCCAAGCACCTTGGGCAGCTTTACTTAATGGTATGTTTCCTAAATTTCTCTGAGTACAATGAGACTGATTTCCACCCTTCCTCAACTACCTCCAAAAAATGAGCCAGTTGTGGCCACGTCTCTGAAGATGTTTCAGTACAACTCTGGAATGGACCATCTTCATGCACTAAAAATATAACAGGGCCAAAAATGAGTGTGTATCTGTGCTTCCACTTACCATCTCCCCATTTACCCAGAGGCTGCCTCAGAGTCCAAGTTCACAATGAAATTCCAAGAAAGAAATGGCATTTCCATCCAACATCAGAAGAATATCTACCTCTCACACACTGCCAACTGACTCTGAAGAAAATAAGAAAAAATTCAAAAATTTTTTTTATCACTCCCTGCAGCGAAAGATCTCACAAACACCCACAATATAATCCAAGCAATGCTGAGTACTTTGGGAATTCCCTCCTGTATTATTAAACATACATTCATTTTGGCTTGCTTTTCTGGGAATATTTCTGCAAAGTATTTTGTGTACATTAATTTTTGTGAGGGAGCAAGTGTTCCTCCGAATGCAGCACCTGAACAAATATTTTTTGCATATATGTCTGTAAATATCTAAATCAGTGTGATTCAGCAGCGGAACTGCTGCTTTGACCACCCTGTCTGCAAAGCAGGCCCTGTCTTCAAGAATTGGGACCAGAAAGAAATTAAATTAAAAGCCTGTAGGTCAGCCAAAAAATCTGGCTTGTGTCTTTCTCTCTTCCTCAGGCAGGAAGGAGCCTAGATATTTCTAAGTCTGGTGTCCAGGTAGATAGGCAAAACCAAATGCTACTTCTGCTGGAGAAAAAGTCAGGAAAAGGTTTTATATATTCCAAAGATTTAAGAAGGCTTGGTAGTCTCCTCTCTCTGTCTTTGGTGTGTTATGCACTCTTATCCTAGGATAATTTACTTCCCATTGATTTTTTTTCAGGTGCTACCTTATCCAGTTAGCAAAGAGATATGACATTGTGCTATTTAGAGTACAGGCTTAAGAAAAAACAAAGAGAAACCAAGCCCTCCAAACTCCTCCCCCAAGTCTACTTAATTCTGTGTTTGCAGAAGACAGAGTAATAAACTAACATTTTCCTTCAGAATGTTTACCAACCATTCCATAACCCAAGTCTATTCAAATAATTTACTGTCATAATTTCAAAGACTAGACACTACCATTAGTATTACGGTCAAAAAGGGAAAGAAATAACTATGAAGATTTTTTTTCAGGATTTTTTTTTATTTCCTTACGTTAAAAATTTGTTCAGAAAAATAACTTGATTTCCTCTTACTACCATATAATTTAGGTTTATCTACATAATGTATCATCAGAAAGTCTCCTGGACATTCACAAAAACAATTCATACAAACTTATAGATTTGTTGCAACTATCTTCCATAATTCATCACTATTTACACTTTATCTTTTCTGATAGTCAGATAAAAAAGCATTTTACCTAGTCTTTAAATTAAAATCAAATTTTCTTCATCACTTCTCTGTTTTTATTTCTCTCCCTCTTCTCGATTTTTTTTT